>CM064509.1:45569119-45886921 GCA_032716605.1 Paralithodes platypus | reverse complement strand
TTGCACAAAGTTTGTTTCCGTTGTTTGTTCCAATTCTAACTCCGGACATAGGCCTGTAGATTCAATCTCTCAGAATGGGAAGTCTTACTCCAGATTGCAAGTGAAGCTAAAAGAGACAAGCGAGTGTTTAAACCGCCCCATTCACAGTTATATCTTCGCAGAACTACTGCACACAGTAGCCAAAAAGTAGATTTCGTGAGGGAAACCTACGGTCGAAAATACCACATATTGATCAATAATGTTATAAATTATATATTTTGATATTTTTATCAAGCATCGGGAATTCTTTATCGCTATTACAAAATGTTTCATATACAATGATGATTTACCTAGCATATGAAATATATTATACAAACATGGCTCATGTTCAAATTATGCAAGTCAGTATTACATACATACCGGTACCAGGTACACATATTTATTATGTATAAATTCCACAATTTATATATATATATATATATATATATATATATATATATATATATATATATATATATATATATATATATATATTTTTTTTTTTTTTGTATTTCTTTTGTCTATGTCAATGAGGGAGACAAAAGGCATAACTGCCTGCAGCGAGTGCCTCCCCCAGAGTTCAAAGAGTGACAAGGCCAAAATCATGGGACGTTCGATCTAAAATGCCTGGACACACAGAGTTTGAAGCACTTTAAGTCCTAGGAAGAGGGAAATACTGATTCTGAGAGAGAGTTCCAGAGCTCAGCAGTTGAATAGAAGAAAGACTGAGAATAGCGTTGGAGAGTTGCACAGAGTAGGGTGGGATTGTGTTGCAAGGCGGGTACTACGTACCCTACATAGAGGTGGTATACACTGGGAAAACTCCGAGGAACACTGACTATTGTAGTAGCGATAGATCAGCGAGAGAGATGCAACAATGCGGCGAAGAGAGAGAGTTGGTGAGTGGACGGGAGTTAATGATACGAAAGGCTTTCCTTTCTACTTTGTCTAGCAGTGCGGTGTGAGAGGATCCTCCCCCACACATGTGAACAAGACAAGGACGCACTGTGCCCCTGTACAGAGCAAGAAGCTGTGCAGGGGTAAAGAACCCCTTGAGGCGGTGGAGCACACCCAGCTTCTGGGAGGCTGCCTTATCGAGACTGGTAATATGGTCCTTCCAAGTGAGAGCAGAAGAAAAAAGAGACATCGAGAACATTGAGAGAAGATGAAGGGTTGATTTTTGTATTGTTGAAGAATAAGGGATGGACTATAAGGGGGGAGTTAGGGTGGTAGGGGGGCTCATTGTTGGTCCACCCCCCCCCCCCCCCCCCACCCCCACCCTCCTTCCTTCCTTCCCGTACGCCTTCTTAGTATTAAGCCCAGAGAGGGTAGAAAGTACATCTTTAGAAGATATTAGGATATTAGGCATAAGTAGGAGAGAGGGGGGTGGAGAGGCAGGAATAGCACCGGAATCATCCAAGGTAGAGTTTCTAGCAAAAGTTTGAGCGAAGAGTTCAGCTTTGTCAGAGAAGAAGTGATGATTATGCCAATATCAAAGTGGAAAAGGGGAGGGAACGACGAGGAAGAATTTTGTTTTGAGGTTTTTGGCTAGATGCTAGAAAGCTTGGGAAGAGCTAGAGTTAGATAGTTCAGTGCATTTATTATTGATGAAAGAGTGCTTTGCAAGTCGAAGAACAGATTTGGCTTGATAATACTTAATAGCTATTTGAAGTGTATTTATATATTTCCTTTGCCATTTAACCAATAGGTATTTATTTGAAAATAGCAGTTAATAACTTTTTATCTTCTGCAGTTGTTTTTGAAACATTTCTAGTCCCCGTTTACTTCATCCTTCATTCCAGATCCCTCAGCTTGATTTGATATTTAGTCCCATTACATTCGTTATTTCTGCATATGTTTTTATCTTCGCATCACTACAGATTGGTAGCCGATTTGTTGTAGATAATCTGAATATTGTCTTTCGTGATTAATCATTACACTTATAAACATATGTTTTCGTGACATAGGGTATCGGTATGAAGGTTTTTGTAATGGTATGGAGTAACTAATTTAAATTACTGTAAATATGTTTGTGAAGTAACTGTAACCTTTCACATATACTAATATTGTCTTTAACAGATATGTTGCCTACATTCATAATTATACCATCATAACAGTAACAATTGAAACAATAATTAATATTTATATTATATTTACCGTTACTTAACGACGGAGGGAATGTTTACAGTTGAAGACCAAAGAAAACGGAATTCACGCAGGCGATTTAAAATAACTTAATCAGACATGAGTGACAGTATGGCCATTAAACGTGGTCTTCTCGTAAGGTTGCGCAGGGTTGCAAGATTTATATTTTATATCAGACCGTTAAATAAATTACTTAAGTGATAAAATATATCATTGCTTAATTAAACCCTTTTCCATATTATTTCACCATGGTTGCACATATTTCTACAAACAGTTCAATTATTCACAAACATATTTATTTGATAAATATGCTTTATTAAAGTTGAGGTACTTTAGTTAGCCTACTTGGAGGGTTACAGACGTAATAATATATATACACAATTAATATTATTATCACAAAACGGGGTATCATACACGTGTTAGAACTCAATGCTACATTCTTCGTTTCCTCTGGATAGCTTCCCATATAAGACATAGAAAACATGATAGACCATGTCAGCTAGCCAATCAAGCTTGTTATATATTAAGTGTAGAAGTTAATCTTGGTCTTTCTAGTAAACTAATCAAAGGCATTTCTAAGAAGGGCGATGTTGATGAAATATTGTTGGCAAATACATGGAGAAGTATTATCAACAGCAAGATGTAGGCAATTATGTGTCGAACAAGACCAATATAAGACAGTGACGTATTGTTAGGGTATGAAAAAGACTAGGGTACCAGTATCTTTGGCAAGTCTCATTGGCACAGTACTGTGCCAATTATAGTGGGAGAGAAGACACACACTTTAGAGTAAGAACATAAGAACATAAGAAAACGCGAGTCTGCAGAAGGCCGATTGGCCCACACAAGGCAGATTCCTTTCACACCCAGCCGATCACGCCCATGTGCCTATCAACATATATTATTGAAGCTCTCTATCGTTCTTGATCCCACTGTTACACTCGGTAGCATATTCCACTTCTATACAACTGATACCAAACCAGTGGTTGTCTATATCTTTTCTGAAACGAAATTAATCTAATTTGCAACCATTTGTTAGTTCTTTCACTGTCAATGAATGTCAGTACATCTTCCATGTCCGCTTTATTTATCCCACTTGAACACCTATTATATCCCCTCTAACTCTACACCTCTCTAACGAATGCAAGCCTAATTTGTTCTACTTTTCTTAATAATGTGCATATGTGTTGCCATTCTTCGTTGCACTACCTCCAAGGAATCTATGTCCATTCTGTAATGAGGACACCAGAAGTTAACAGTATATTCCATATATGGCCTCACTAATGCTAGGTAAAGATTCAAGATTACGTCTGCTGTTCTGTTACTCACGCTTTTAGGTATAAACCCTAGAACTCTATTTGCATTATTTCGACCACTGATGCATTGTTTTTTTGTTTTCAGATTACTCCCAATTTGTTTTTGATGAGTTACTCTTAAAATGTTATATAATTTATACCCTGCATTTTGTATCGGTTTACAAACTGTTACTACACTGTATGTATCTACTGTACATTGAACTTCATCTGCCGATTTACTGTCCATTCGTGTAGTGTAGCGACATCTTCTTGGAGAGCCTGAATATAATTATCAGAATTAATAGCTACCTATTTTAGTGGCATCATACAATGTAGTTACATGCATTATTATATACCTCAAGAGCTGGGGTAACTACTGTGTAACTACTTCTTAGTGATGTGGAAGTAATGCTGACGCTTTTTCATGTTTTATGTTGCAAATTATTTAGACATTATTGTATTGTAGCAGCCAATGTATGCCTATTGGTAAAAATACACAATCAGTCATGCTGTAATTGTTGATGTTTTTGCTATTTGTTATTATTTATTGTTTATGTAATGTACAGTATATGTGTATATACTGTATATCTATTATTATTATTATTATTATTATTATTATTATTATTATTATTATTATTATTATTATTATTATTATTATTATTATTATTAATGTTGTTATTGTTGTTATTATTTATTATGTTTTTTCCACCAACCAACTTCACTTCTAAACTCAATTAATGAAATCAACAAATATATGTGGCACTCCAAGGATTCGAAACTAGGATACTCTCATCGAAATTCCGCGCTCTTATGCATTACGCTATCAAGCCAGTTAAAGAAATATGCACAAGCCTACGATTTATTATGCAGTTTCGAATCCTGTATATTAATCTGAGCATGTGCATATATTCCAACTGCGTTATGGTAGCATTATGTATAGACGAATGGAAGGAGTAATTAATATTGTTATTATTTATTATTATTAATTATTATTATTATTTTATTATTATTATTAATATTATTATACCTCTAGCCTCCAGCCTAAAGACTGTGTGCCCCGTGGCTGGTCTGACCCCGAGGTGACTTGTGACCTTCTGACCAGTGACCTGCCCTACTTAACCCAGCTCAGGCAACACTATCCAGACAGGTGAGACAGTCAGTCAGTCAATAGCCAGCCCTTACTCCCACAATGCAATGGGTAGGGAGGATCAGCAAGAAACACGAGAAAGGAAAATTAAATGACAGGAGAGGAACACATATAATAGTCTGCTCACAAAAAGCAAGCATACAAACATTCAGAAGCACCAATCCCTCATCAGCCCCCGAAATTAATGGCTTCACCTCAAATTACATACTTCCGGACAAGGTCTCTTCACATCAACATCTGGGATAAAAACCTTCCAGGTTTGTGATTTATAAAGGTCCAGAGACGTTCATGTACTCTCTCTAGCAAACTTCCTCCATTCATTCCAGTCATTTGCTAATTATTTTGCTTCAACCATTCCCTTTTCATGTTTTGATACACATTCTGACACCATATCATATCATCTGCTCGGCTTTCCACGATTTCTTATTCCTTCCACTTCACTGACCTAAACCCGTTTAACAATTCTTTCTTTAGGCATTATTGTCATGTGACCATACCATCTGAGAAAACTTTCTTCAACCTTTTGCTCAACCCACTTCTTAACTCCACATGCCTCCCTTATGTTCACACTTCGTACTTTGTCTATTATTTGAGCTCCCACGCATTTCTTAGCAAATCTATTTCAACTGCTTTTACTCGTGACTTTTATTATACCAAACCATAGTTTCACATCCATACATCAATGTCGGCATCAACACACCCTCATGCAATCCTCTCATTGCTTCCATACTAAAGTGTCTGCTCCTAAACAAGGCTTTCATTGCTCCAGCTACTTTTCTTCCTTGTTTTATTCTGTTTTCTACTTCTCTTGTACATTTTCCCCTTTTATTAATCATGGCTCCCAGCTAGATAAAGGTTTCTACTATCTCAAGCTGTTCTCCATTATTCTTTACATTACAGATGCCATAGTATCCCCTTCTCTTTCTACTACCATTAGTTTGTTTGTATTAACATTTACTTTCAGACCTCGTCTTTCACATACTTCCACAAATATCTCCACTAACTGGCACAGGTCATTTTCGCCCTCGACACATAACACTGCATCATCTGCATACAACACATGAGTGACTGTCATTCTGTTCCCCCCACTCACCATCTCTACTCCCTCTCTTCTTGTTCTGGCCTTTACTTCTCTCATTACCCTATCCATGTAGATATTAAACAACTAGGGCGACATCACACATCCCTGTCTCACTCTGACCTGCACTCTAAAACACTCACTAAATGTGCCATTTATTCTTACACGTGCTTCACTACCATTATAAAAACTCTTCACAGCATTTAACTAATTATCTTTTACTTACATCATACAGATCTAAAATCCTTCTCTAATAACTTTGTCATATACTTTCTCAAGATCCATAAATGCCATGTGTACCCTCTTATGTTTTCCACATACCTTCTCTATCATGTCTCACTGCAAAAATCTGATCCACACATCTTTACACAATATTATGTTTTTCCATAAAGGAATGAAAGAAAGACAAGCAAATTCAAGTAACGCAAAATCCATGCACCCGAAATTGTCAATCATTCATGAGAAATTCCCATCATTTAGTGTTGAGTAAGATGTCATCAACACTCCAAAACTCTCACGCTGCACCATTACCCACATTACCCAATTCAAGCTCTCGGAATACACACATATGCTGCCTAAAATTTAAAAGCACTGCAAGAGAAAACACTTATTTACTCTGATAAATCTACTTCTTCGGTATCAATCCAACACAAGAACCCAATCCAATACTTCTGTCACTGTTCCATATTCCATACTACAGTATCGTGAACAGGTCAGGACAGATCCAAATTTTAAACATCTTGATCTCTTGCAACACCCAGTCAACACATAAATGCGCTTCAAAAGTCCTGGAGGAAAACCATGAATAACAATACCACCAAACAATCCGCAACCATTACCGTGATGTGAATCGTTTATGGTTTTTACCTCCGCTAACGAAGTTGGACGGAAGTTATGTTTTTGCCTCTGTCTGTATGTTTGTCTGTAAACAGGATAGTTAAAAAATGTATGAACAGATTTTCACGAAACGTGCGGGACAGATTGGATATGCGCCAAGGAAACAAATAATTATATTTAGGAGGTGGTTGATAGAGCGCATGCCTCCGCCAGTGTACGAGGTCCACACAGTTATGAACCAATGTTCACGAAATATACAGGGTAAATAGGATGTGTGTCAAGGAAATGTTTTATCACATTTAGGAGGCGATCGGTAGAGAGCATACCTCCGCCAGCGTAGGTGGAGGTATACGTTCTTCCAAGTTCCTCTGTAGTTTTTGTAATATTAATGTAAGTTGTATTTATTTGAATTAGTGTGTAGTGTAAGCGGAGTTAACCTAGTACCCCCGATGTACGAGTCAAAACAAATGTCTGTTAATTAAGGCCCTGGAAAAGAAAGAAGAATGCAGGTAAATCCACGAGTCTCCTAAAGTTTAAGGCGTAATTCCGTGGGTCGAACTGTTTACGCTTCCTGGATGTAGAAATTTAGCTTAGGATTGTATGTAATTAGGCTATCACGGAAAAGGTGAGAAATGAATTCCTCAGAAACCCAGAATCTATAATCATGTGAACTTGAATTATTTGTTGATGTACTGTACAGAATATACATTTGTTGATGTACTGTACAGAATATACATTTTGTTGATGTACTGTACAGAATATACATTTGTTGATGTACTGTACAGAATATACATTTGTTGATGTACTGTACAGAATATAAATTTTGTTGATTACCAGAGAAAACTACAATCAATTGTACTGAAGATGTTACTAAAGTAAATTTCCGCCCCTTGACTAACAAATAATTTGCAAACCAAATTATAGAGGATAAGGACAACCACAACATAATTAGAATACATCATTGTCAAACTTCTGGTTGAAGGTGAGGCGTAAGACTTTGTTGGGTGTCCAGCCATGTTGGCGTCCACGAGCTCTTGCTCGTGGTGCTATTACAGTGAGATCGACTTCTCTCTCTATTCCTGCTTCTGATTATTATCCTGCTTTCTCTGCCTTCTAATGATATGTCGGACAGGTTGGGAGAGAGGTACCCTGACCAGGATTCGAACCCACTCACCCGAAGTATATTTGGGAGAGCTGGGCACCGTAACCACTCGGCCACTCCTCTCATGGTCGAGTGGTTACGGTGCCCAGCTCTCCCAAATATACCTGGGGTGAGTGGGTTCGAATCCTGGTCAGGGTACCTCTCTCCCTTCTCTGCCTTCCTTTTGTTTAGGTGGCAATCCAAGTGGTCAACTCCATAGCTGCAGTTGTTGTTGTTGTTGTTGTTGTTGCTGCTGCTGCTGCTGTTCCTCAGGCTGTCTGGCCGAGCAGCCCCAAGGTCCCAAAAAGGCCAAGGCCATAACTGAGCGTCCCCACAGAACCCTCCCTGCTTACCACTAATAATGCCCAGGTGACCGAAGCCACTCAAAGGCGGGGAGCTGAGGATGGTGCGGAAACGCACAGGAAACAAAAGCCCAACCCAAGGACCTGTGCCCCTCCGCAATTATGAAGGGAAAGTTGAGGGGCAAAGGTAAAATGTGACGCTTTGGCTCCCAATCTGCCAGGGTTGGCAGTAGGGAGGTCAATCCACGGAAAAGACGCCGTCACTTGAGATCTAGAAAATATATAAGTAAAAGGAACAGTCAGAGTAAGCTATGGGTATGGCAGAGAACGCTCAACTCTCATTCTGATAGACCAGCCCATCACCAGAGCTGCAGTTGTTGATGGAGTTGATAGATTTTTTTTTTTTTTTTTTTTTTTTATGAGACCATGAATGATTAAGAATTATTAAGTGAACAATGGCCAGCTGCAGTTGTTGATGGCCATTGTTCACTTAATCATTCTATCAACTCCGGTGTTCCTCAGGTTTCTGTTCTATCTCCAATTTTCTTTCTAATAATCATAAATTATCTTCTCAATTGTACTTCCAGTCCTATCCATTCATATGTTGACGACTCTACCTTTCACTATTCACTATTCAACTAGTTTTCCAGAACGCCCCAGCAAGCAATCCCTCAAAAACTTATGTGATGAAGCCATAGAACAGTTATCTTCTGATCTAACAACCATTTCCAATTGGGGCAGAGAAAATATTTTTGCTTTCAATGCTTCCAAAACCCAATTTCTCCATTTATATACCCATCAAGAACTCCCGGAGGACTATCTCTTATACTTCAAAAATCAACCCTTCTTCTTCTCTCAGTATTCTCGGTGTCTCATTTTCTTCTGATCTCTCTTGGAAAGTCCATGTTACCACTCTTGCTAAAACGGCTTCCCAGAAACTGGGTGTGCTGAACCGCCTCAAGGGGCTCTTTACCCCTGCAAAGCTTCTTGATTTGTACAGGGGCACAGTGCATCCATGTATTGTGTTATGCCGGGCAATAATTCCTGCCCGATTAAGTCAGTTCTATCTTTCCACCATAGGAAAGCTTTTTAGAACTATAACACTCAGCAGAAACACAGCGGACTCCAAATATACAATTATAAATCTCCTCAATCTATACCAATGATACAGAATACATGGTTGGGTTTCGCAAGTTTTTATTTAACTTTATATCAGGGCACTGGGATAGATAATCATTTGTAAATGGTTGAGTCGTATTTATACAGAAATACTCTTGAACCTAACTTCAAGAATGAATAATAATGTTCTTAAAGCATGGATGGTAAATAAATCTATTCACCATAATAATTAATAAATCATAATTGAATAAACATATGATGAATATATAAGTATAGCATAAATGCTAACAGAGCGGTAAGTCTCAAATAATAGCTTATATCCTGAGGTCAAGGTTAACGCGAGGTATAATGTGACTCGAGGTAGGGTTAATAATACTGAGGTCACACCGTCTCAGTGAAGTAGAATATATAAAAAAAAAAATATCAGCTGAATGGTTAAATTATAATGTAAAACTTGCAAAATAAACAAACCAAAACTGGGACGATACAAGATAAATGCAAAAGAACTAATCAAAATCGCTATGTGGAAACAACGCTTGATAAAATAAATTTTTGAAATAAAAGAATACAGTCCACCACATAGGGTGTACACAACTACGTGAGCAAGTCAATTTGGTTCCCAAGCAAACTGATTGCACATATAACAATGCACCATCGTCATGTTAAAGGAATTAGTCAATTTTGGAAGTCCTGGATGTTCTGGTAAATTTGACTAAATTCTGTATGAATAAAGAAACTATAATTTATATCAAATTTTATATTAAGCTAAATTTGCAATATGACAAGATATCAACAAAAGTACAAAAAACATACATCACTCACTAACGATAGTGCTATCGGGTAGGTACCTGTAAGCATTGCATGCTTCAAGTGACCCCTAACAATTACTACCCTACTAATAACCTACATTTATTGTACAAATCAAAAGAGGAAATCGCGAAAGCAAGCAATTGATACTATCGACAATGAATAGATGCAATATAATAAATAAAAATATCTGAAAATATGAAAAGGCACAATAGATTTAAACAAAAGAGTACTCTTTTAACAAGAACAATTAATTATAAAAAATAATAAAAATAGAAAAAAGATAAACATTAATAAATACAGTAAGCAGAGGTTATAATAGAACCCATGTTAATAATGCTTGATTAAAATTATTGATCTCAAATTTTAAAATAGTCACAATAATTGACTTTAAAAAGATTACATTTATGCAACAATATACTTGCAACAAAACCTCTGTCTACTAAGAGTTTATATAGTAACCTAGCTCTATCCCAAAAGTCTTCTACTCTGGTACAAATTTTACAAAATCTTATTAGCTGGGAATAAAAACAATTATAAGTTATTTTACTATCGATATTTTTATTAGGGAAACGAAAGTATATTACGTTAAAATTAAAATCGTCAACTTTGTGGTATATTATAAGTGTGCACTGTTCATTAACAATCTGTATATTTATATCAAGAAAATGTTCAACTTAATCATTTACGTTACTTCGTGTGAGGGGGATGGAATTTGGATAAATTTGTATAGCGACTTGATTAAAATGTAACATATTACAAACAAGAATATCATCATATATCTACTATTATTAATTAACAATTTAGCAAGTGCTAATTTTTCTGGGATGTTATTTTTCTTGCTACTGTTAACTAAGTTGTTCATACATTTAAATTCTAAAGCAATATCTGCAATTAAAGGGCTAGCATTTCCACCCATAGGAATTCCTAATATTTGTTTGAAAATGTAGGGCCAGAATCTAACATAAGTATTGAAAAGGAGGAATTTAAGGGCATCTTTAAGTTTAGTTCAATCAAAATATACTGAACTAGTGGGATCAAAGTTAAGTGACGCATTATTAGAATATGAATTAACATTTATGTAACGATTAAGACTACTTTCAAATCTGTCAAAATGCAAATCTATAATAAATATAACAAAGTTCTGAAAATACTAAATCTAAAGGCAAATTGGTATACAAAGTTGAAAAGTCGAAGCTACAGTATGTACTGAGGTAACTTTCCGCATGGTATTAACCCCCCCCCCCCCCCCAGATATATAATATTAACTTACTGGCGAGGAGGCGGACGACACGGTATTATTGCCACTGTACCTCACAACTGTCAAAACCTCACTGCGGGACCGTTAGAAGTCGGAGACACTTGGGGTTGCCACCAATCGACAGATTTTCATCTAACTTACCTAACTTACTGAGCTCAATATGACGCAAAATCGCGTCATAAACTTATTAGAGAGCTATTAAGATAAGTTCATATGACGCGATCGCGTCATAAGAGTCGGAGAGTGTTAAGTTTATCAATAACTTATACTGAATTGTCAATACTCCAATAATAGTTAATGCAAGTTCTATTCTTGATGGTATCACAATATCGTTTATGAGTACTTTTAATGTATTTTAAGCAATGTACGACCTGTTTTGACAAAGTTTTAGTAGTAGCAAATTTTCCTCCGGCAATAAAGCGATATTTATAAGGTCTTTTATGAAATTTGGGTAACATGTATAATAGCGCAATGCATTTATTCTTATCTGAAAGTTTAATATCAAAGGTTATATTGTTATTAGTATGTTCATTAATTAAGTTATCAACAATTACATTTTCCTGAATTTCATTAACAGAATTACCGCAAATATTTTTATGAAATTTATAACTTTTAATGCCTAGTTATTTTTCGTTTTCTAGATAACATTTCTTACATATGAAGCTATAGTTATTGCTGGCTTTATCTACTGTAGTGATTACAAAATGTTTTTGCAAATTTATTAAATACATTTTAAGCTTATTAAAATTATAGTTTACAAAATCAGAAAGATTACATTCATTTTTAAAGGAGAACACTTTATTTCTAATTAATTTAATCAATAATTTTGACCATGCTTCTAGCTCCCTCGCATTACAGCGCTTAGTTTTTTTACAATTTCTCTTTTAATCTATTAACTGAAAAAACAATATCTTTTACAATTTTGTCAAATATTACTTATCATTCCCTATTCTAAATTTAAAACCTTTTTGACATAGCTCCGCGAATTTGTCATTTGCAAAATATTTAACTATCTCTACATCACCTGTTAATATATAACCTATCGGATTATAAATAAACTTTTTTAATGCATTACATCTGTTAGCTGGCATGTCCATGACGCTTTGACATACGCATATTTATTAGTGGCCCCTCCATCATTGATGATATGCCTATTAAATAATAGCTCTCTTTCAAACACCCGCGGTCAGCCTGTTTGAAACACCCGCCGCAGGGAAAAAAGTACTAACATCATAAGTGCAATGCTAATTCTCTTATGGAATCGTCTTTATGATTGGGTACTCACTATGAAAAACTTCGTAAAAATAAAAAATAATAATTGTCATATTAAGGCTTTCCCACTTGTGGATGTCTTTTGTGAATTCTACCCGAGGTGCTGAACCCAGTGACGCCATTCCTCCTTCCTTCCCCTGTGGCCGTACTGTGTAGAGGTGCCTCACCAGTACTCCACTTTATTCGTCATTCGTTCAACTCTAGTGAGTCTTTTGCTCATTTGTATATCTGAGTTGTTATAGAATAGGTTTAGACTAGCTAGGACTGACGGCCCCATTTGTACGTCCGCAGGGAAGTGTTAAAATAGGGTACTTAAGTGTAGGCACCATGTCGGTCCGCTTCGGGCCCGTGCGCCATGTGTATTTGTTCTTGTTTCTGCACCTTAGCTTTGCTATATACTAGTTATTTAGGAGGCTATATACATCCGCGGAACTATGCTTCTAGCCATCTCTATGAGGTAGTTGCATTTTATTTATTTTTAGTACACTTTCTGGTTTAAGAGTTGCCACACATGGTGTGGAACTTTCCAGAATCCTAGTTTGCTCTTTTTCCCCTCGGGCCTGGGGTTTTCTGCGTTCGCTGCTGCTGTGTCTTCTTCGGAGGTAAGGGTAACATATTCAGTGCAATTGTTAACATGAGCCTTGTGGCCAGCCTCAGTAGGGGTATTATTAGTTGGCTAGGGGTATTTATTATTGCTTAACCCTTGTTTAGCGAGACCCAACTTAAGTCGGCCTAGAGAACCAAGGACTAAGTGGCGGGGCCCGATTTAAGTCCATGTGCAATTTTTGAGCAATAATGGCTCCGAGAGAGAGACGAGCGATGGGAGGAGCATAGGTCGGCTCATGACCACTCGACACTGGTCCTGCGCGACTACTGATGTTCCCTCCATACACATCCACGCTCACTGCCTCGCTGCACAGGGAATTATTAAGAGGATATTACCGTATTTTGGGGATTTTGCACTCGTCTTGCACGATCATTGCAAGAGAATGCGAGGTCGTAGAAGGATGGTTCTGGTGTCATTGGAAAGCTCAATTTACGCCCTTTCAGGGATAAATAATTATATTACACTCTGGCTCTTGTTTATGCATGAAAAAGAGCACGGATACAAGGTCGTTTAGGGTAAAACCACCCGCTCGTATGGCGTTAATTAATACTGTGTATTAGCCCTAAGATGTGACCCTCGCTTTCATGTGATGATATTATACATGTTTAGCAGGGTGTCAGGAGACGTTCTGACTGATTTTTTTTTTTTTTTTTTTTTTGGTGGCTGACTTACTCAGACAGGTCGGTACCTTCAAATTTTTTTTTTTTTTCTTCCGGCGATCTTTCTGTGTATTGATGCCAGATGCTTGCCTTGCAGGGGAGAAAGGAAAATTCCAATAAACCCGGCATGATGTGGTGTACCACTAGACTCCCGGTGGAAGTGCAGATTCCTAAGGGAATAATGTCGGCCCAGCCGAGTGAACTCTCCCAAACCGATAGCCTCATGCGGCACGATTTGACTAATAACGCCCGGCGGAAAAGTCCAGTGAGGTAATTAACTATCACTCAGGTCCTGATAGAAGATTAGTTAGTTATTTAAATGGTTAATATGGGCCGGTGACACTTAGTCACAGGTAAGCAGTTCTGAAAACGAAAGGGTCATCACGGCCTTTTCACAAACAAGTACAACGGAAGATTAGAGTAGCAGTTGGACTACAGCTAATTTTCCGGCGTATTTGGGGTGTTTATGATGTGTGAATCTCTCGGTTTTTCCTTATGAGCATTGATTCCTGGAAACTTTTTATTTCTAGATCACAGCACATCAGTATGCGGCACAGGTCTACAGAGGAAGGGGCCGATCCCGGCGGGGGGGGTCGTTTATAGCTCCATCATGCCTCTAGTTACTCTTTGTGCTACACCCACTTGCTCTCTAATTCCGGTCTTTGCACATAAACTCTGCATTAAGTGCGTTAAATGCCTTGATAGGTCTCGGGGCCTTTGGGTTTCTAAGAGGTGTCCTATTTGCTCGGACCTCCGTAATTAATTGTTTAACAAGAGAGACAAGTCGTGCCTAGTGACACAGAGAGATTAAGAATATTTTCAATGCCTATTCCGAAGACATTGCCCATAAGGCATTACATTGTGATGATGAGGCTCTGTGGGACCATCTTGTTATAAAGTCACCAGTCCTTAAATCCCCACCTTCTAAGTCAAGTTCCAAATCTAAAGCTAAGCCCAAAATTCCTTCGAAAGAGTTAGTGAGTAGCAGTGAAAGTGACTAGTAAGGCCCCCCCCCCCCCCCCCCCCCCAGCCGCCACAAGAGGGCGCATTCTACTTCGCCACGGGACCAGTCCAGATCCAGGTCGAGGTCGCCCCTCAAGCTGTATACTCAGTCTTCAGCTGAGATTTCAAGGTCTAGCAAGAGGCTTGAGGATGACGCGCCGGCGTCAAACCATAGAAAATCTGATAAGTCATAAAAGGTCCCACAAGGAGGAGACGCAGTCCCGGCACCGGCTAATGCCGGAGTCGCGGCCACCGCCCTCCGCCTCTACCTCCGCAATGTCTAACGTCCAATCTGACAGCTCCGAGGTAGGGACGGAGGGAGCCGAGTCAACTCCCAGGGATGTGTTTGGTGAGGGTTTAGTTGCACCAAAGGACGTAAATTTTGCAATCCCAAAATTAAACTTAAACTTACCATTGAGTAGGCCCCCTTTAGGTTTCTCAGAGTGTTGGCTGAACAATACCGTGGCTACACGGCGAGTGAACACCAAGACTATGAAGGGTCTCAGTTAAGTCAGGTTATACCAGATTCCCAAACTTATGTTGAACAAGGGCGTAGCGTGTGGAGGCATTCTGAACCCTTGAGTGTAGAACCCAGTATTCATTATCAGGAGGATAACAGGGAAAGTGCTAATGTAGGTAACCTCCCTTCAGGGCGGGTGCCCAACCCCGAAAGGAGTTGAAATAGGGGAGCTATCCGCCCGCCAAAGGTGGCTTTCTAGGGCCTTTCCTAGCTGATGCTGAGAGGATTGGGTTCTAGTCATGTGGTGATGGGCTGGTCTATCAGAGTGAGAGCTGAGCGATCTCTGCCATACCCATAGCTTACTCTGACTGTTCCTTTTACTTATATATTTTCTAGATCTCAAGTGACGGCGTCTTTTCCGTGGATTGACCTGCCTACTGCCAATCTAGAGGTTGGCATATTGGGAGCCAAAGTGTCACAATTTTCCTTTGCCCCTCAACTTTCCCTTCATAATTGCTGAGGGGCACAGGACCTTGGGTGGGGCTTGGGTTTCCCGGGTCTTTCCGCCCCCTCCTCAGCTCCCTGCCTTGGAGTGGCTTCGGTCACCCGGGCTTTATTAGTGGTAAGCAAGGAGGGTTTTGTGGGGCCGCTCGTTTATGGCCTTGGCCTTGCTCAGGACCTTGGGGCTGTTCGGCCAGACAGCCTGGGGAACAGCAACAACAACAACAACCTCCCTTCATCTGTACCTGATTTAGTGTGGCCAAATAATGATCAGTTGTTTGAGCTCCGGCAACAACCGGAAGTAATGGAAGTGTCGGAAGAGCCGGAAGACTTAGAACTGTCCTCAGCTCAACCGGGACACATTGAGGAAGGGTCAGAAGTAGAGTCTGAATCATCAAAAGGTTCAGATAGCAAATGTATTACAACGGATGATTTAGATTCCATATTACACTGGGTAATGAAGCAATACAATGTTTCAAAGAAATCTCAGGAGACTCTCACAGCTACGCCGGGAGCTCCCCCGATTGGTTCAGTTGTGTGGCCGCTAGAGCCGGCCAGAGTTGTTTTGCCACTTAATATGTCACTTCCCCCTATTAACGTAACTCGTGCGACTGCCTCGGCGAGTGGCACTACAGTACCCGCCTCTTTAACGACTACCAATGTATGTGTCATCACGGACATTACTCCCCCTCCTTTAGATAAAGTTCCCCATAAGAAAGTCCCTATGCCTCTCTTGTATGGGCCCGATTGCTCTTGGGTTAAAGTCACTGCACAAAACCCTGATATAGCACAAACAACCAAATCGGGGGAGGTCCCAGTTCCTAGTGAGTGGGTAGTTGAGATGAGTAAGAGTAAGAAGTTAAGAGCTAAAGATAAACTGGGTCAACTTTTAGATGTAACAATCAAGGCTATCCCCAATGTTTATTATCATGAGTTTTTCGTGTATTCCCCTACCCCGGCATTACCTCCTCCCTCATCTGCGCAACTTTTGCGGATTGGACTCAGACTGATGGCGTGAACGATATCAAGTTTCTCAAAACGCTAACGCTGGAGTTTGTTGTTGTTTGTTGTTGCGGTTCCCCAAGCTGCCTGGTTGAACAGCCCCAAGGTCCCGAGCAAGGCCAAGGCCACAACCGAGCACCCCCACAGAGCCCTCCCTGCCGACCAAAACAAAGCCTGGGTGACCGAAGCCACTCCATGGCGGGGAACTAAGGAGGGTGAGGAAACGCCCGAGAAACCAAAGCCCCACCCAGGGCCCTGTGCCCCTCAGCAATTAGGAAGAGAAAGTTGAAGGGCAAAGGAAAAATGTGATGCTCTGGCTTCCAATCTTGGTAGATTGGGAGGTCAATCCACGGAAGAGACGCCGTCACTTGAGATCTAGAAAATATATAAGTAAAAGAAACAGTCAGAGTGAGCTATTGGTATGGCAGAGATCGCTCAGTTCTCACTCTGATAGACCAGCCCATCACCACATATGCTGAAGTTGGATACAACTCCAGTGCTGGATCAGTCAAGCAATCTAGTCCTGCAGGTGGGGCAGGTAGGTCTAGGTCCGTGGGTGGACTGGGAGATTGAGGCGCAGCAGTTCGCAGCAACAATAACGTCAAAATCCTCCCACCAAATTCCTCAAGACAACCATATTTGGTTTTCATTGCCAATTAATCAAGCCGGAGGGGTTCCCCCTGCAATATTTGAGTTTTTTCTGCCCCTAAGTTGTCACTATGGGACCTGCAGGAACCCTTTTCCACCCCTCCTCCGGCACATCTTGATAGAGACTTTAAATTGAGAAACAAAGCTTACAGACTCTTTTCCCAATTTTTACTAAGTCGCCAAATAGCCCAGTCCCCCACGAGAACTATAGCCGCTATTTCTGATCATGATGTAAAGAAGGCCACAGACTTATCCCGGCGGCTTCTGTTACAAAATTCTATTCAATCTTTGGGTAACATACAGATAGCCTTGTTGGAGGCTGTCCGTGCACGTCAAGACCTGACAGTATATATGGTGAAAAAGTTACCGGACGACATTGGCCGCCGGGTAACTCTTTCATCTGTGTTAACTTCATCTTTGCTTAGCCCTGAGACTTGGAAAGCAGTGTACCATATGGTAGACAGCATCAAGCAGAGTACTTCCCAGGCTAGGAAAGAGCATTTCAAGTTTCCAAAACCGTACTCCAAGCCTAAGAGCAGTGGTAAATCCCAGCCTAGTGGATCTAAGCCCTTTCAGGGCCCTATGTCTCCCCCGGCACAGGGAAGTACTCAGCTCAAGCCTAAACAGGGAAAACAGTCAGGGAAATGGTATAAGAACAAGACACAACACAGATCAGGTCAGGGATTGACGTCTACCGAAACCAGTCAGCCGTCTAACCATACCCCAACCCACCCCACCACCATCAAAAAAATAGTCACAGTTCAAACTCTCTCACTCCCGGGGCCTATCGAGGGTGAGTTGGATCCGATGGTAGTTCCACCGTACAGGCCCAGTCAAGTAACTGGGTCATTTCGGGCGTGTCACCGGGCCTGGCCCCGGCGAACTTGGGCAAGGACAGTGGTATGCATGGGCATCACCTGGCGGTGGCTGCGGCGACCTCGTTTACGTCAAACTCTAGAAGTCAATCATGTTTCTTTAGAGGTGGAGTCACCAGTCCAGGAAATAATCACCAAGCATATCATTGTCCCGGTCAATCCAACTTGCCCTGTTTTCACGTCCAGACTTTTCCTCGTACCGAAGAGGGACAGCATTCAGATGAGACCAGTCGTAGACCTGTTTTGTTTGAATCGACACATTCAAAACACATCATTCAGGATGCTCACTGTGAATCACATCAGGCTAACACTTCCGCCGCAAGGTTGGATGTGCTCGTTAGACCTGACAGACGCCTATTGGCATGTCCCGGTAAACAAAAGGTTCCAGAAATTCCTCGCATTGAGGATCAGGCAAGAGACTTATGTCTTTCAGAGTTGCAATTCGGGTTGAACCTTGCACCGAGAATATTTACAATATTAGTCCGGCAGTCCCTCATGCCAATGTTAAATCAAGGAATAAAGGTGTTGTGGTACCTAGATGACTGGCTGGTAGAGGCGGAGTCAGAGAGTCTATGCAACATCCATGTCAATCACATTATAAACCTTGTACACTCCTTAGGGTTCAAAGTCAACTTGGCAAAGTCGCATCTTGTTCCCACACGGGTAATTCAGTGGATAGGGCTGGTCTGGGACACAGCCAATCTTACTCTCAGTCAGAGTGTGGACAACCGCAACATATTTCGAAAGAAATTGTTTTCGTTTCTCCACAGCCTGAACACCACAAGAAGGACAAGGGAATCCCTGGTCGGCTCTCTCAATTGGATTCAACTAACTGGAAAGTTGGGCCGATTGAAAGTAAAGAGATTAATTTTGGAAGGAAACAAATATTTCCCGCTATTGCCGGCGGGAAAGTTGTGGAAAATTCCTCCATTAATTCACGACTTACTGTCGGTCTGGGCGAGGAGAGAAACGTTGCACTCAATAATTACGTGGGCTTCTCCCCCACCTACGGTATGAGTAGACCCAGATGCTTCACGGACAATAGGCTGGGGTTATCAGTCGAGCCTAGGCCATCAAGGTCAGGGTCTTTGGTCCCAAACCGAGAATTTTCATATCAACAAGCAAGAGCTCTTAGTCCCTTTATTTTTCCTTGAAACCCACGGCTCCTCCTTGCGGGGGAAATCAATAGCGTTTCGAATGGACAATTTGAATGCGGTATCCTGTATTCAAAAGCAAGGGTCAACGAGGTCTCGGAAGTTGCCAGAGTTGTCAGAAAAGATTTTTGTTCTGGCCGAAGAGCTGAACATTCATCTCCATACATTATACCTCCCAGGCATAGCGAACGTCTGGGCAGACGCTCTGTCCCGGCGACCGAGCACCAAAGTAGAATGGGCAATCGAGCAAAACATCTTCAACCAGATGATTGCAGAGCCATACCGTCCACAAGTGGATCTTTTCGCGTCCAAGGAAAACCACAGACTTCCTTTCTACCTAACCCGCCGGGAAATTACTTCGGCCGGGGGTTCAGACGCATTGTTGGAGGACTGGAACAGGTGGAATTCCATCTATCTATTTCCGCCTCCAGACACTTCACTCATGTGTCAGGTAGTTCACAAACTACAGGGTTACCGGGGCTTAGTCTCGATGATCGCGCCTCTATGGCCGGCTCAGGTGTGGTACCACCAGATGAAAATGTGGTGCGAGAACCCGGTGTCACTCCCGATCTCGTACTTCTACTTGGAGACAATTGGCAACCTAAAGACCTCGCTGACTTTTGCCTTTTGGACATTCAGAATGCCAAATGGTTAACTCCGTATGGAGAGAGCGTCACTAATACATTTCTAAATCAGTATACTATTTCTACCAGGCGACAATATCAATCTCATTGGAAGTCTTTCACAACCTTGATAGTAGCAACGGCGCAAACTGACGCATCAGTAGCTTTGGTTTTCAAGTATTTGGACTATTTGTTTGAACAAAAACGCCTTTCTGTAGTTACACTGAAGAATCATTTGTCTGCTATCAGAACCCCCTTTTTTGACTTAACAGGGCTATCTATACCGCAGGCAGAGGAGAAAGGTTTCATGAGGGCATGTTTCAAGCTCATGCCTACCTGGTCACTTGACAAAGCATTGTCTTTGCTTCTATCTATTGCCTGATGCTGTGATCCCCGAAGGGGTGGTCTTTGCTTCATTCGCGCAAGTATAATCATGCACCGGA
This sequence comes from Paralithodes platypus, assembly GCA_032716605.1. Classification (NCBI taxonomy): domain Eukaryota; kingdom Metazoa; phylum Arthropoda; class Malacostraca; order Decapoda; family Lithodidae; genus Paralithodes; species Paralithodes platypus. Next base: position 45,866,525 of record CM064509.1, on the reverse strand, counting down.
TTTTGACTCACTGTTAAAGAAGACTGTGTTCCTTATGGCTTTGGCCACAGGTAACACGGTGTCTGAGCTGGCGGCGATGAGCAACGAACCTAATTGCCTCAGGTTTGGGAGACTCAATGTTAACGTACAAATTGCTCCATCTCCCACTTTTGTTGCTAAGAACGAACATAGTGAGCATGTTTTTTCTGAGTTTATAGTCCCAGCGCGGCGCTCTAATGCGGGGACACACACCATGTATTATATTATTGCCCTGTTCAGGCTTTAATAAAGTTTCTGAGAGTGTCACGGCCCCAACAGCAGGAAGCCTTATGGGTCAATGGTACAGGTACTCGCGTCACAAGGAGAAAATTGGCTTCTTTACTCGTAAATGTAATTCGTGAAAGTAATCCCGGTGTAGTGGGACGGGCCCACAACATCAGAAATAGGCAGTTTCGTTACGTTTCTTGCATTAATTATTCAATTTATGACATAGCCAACACTAAGTTGTGGGCTTCCAATCATACTTTCATGACACGATACCTATCTGTGGCTTTGGATGAATTTTTTTTTACCTGTGTGGCCTTGTGCCAGCGGGTCTAGTTGGTCTGTGTGCTACTAAAGTTAAGTATAATCTTAATGGTGAAAAGGAGGGGGGGGGGGTCTGGGCTGGAGAGCCAAGACCCCTAGACCCTCCGCCGGACTATGTGGTAAGTTCACTAGCTGTGATACTTGATGAGTCGAGCTGGTTATACAGCTCAAAATTTTATTTTTGTAAGATATCTGTAATAGTTGCAACTATAGGATATTAAGTTTAAGTTGTACAAAATATAAAATATGTACAAATTAATTTTAAGGACAAAGGATATAATCAAATGATTTATTTGTGCCTTTGCAATGTTGGACAAGAATAAAAGACATTCTTGGAAAATATTTGTTATTGAATCTCAATGTGATATTCTTTAACATATGTACCTGTATGGATACTTTTAAGCAGAACTTCTTCGAAGCAACGCACTGCTTTTCTTTCAATTTTTTCTATAATATTGTATGTAAACCATAAACTTATGTTTGTTATATGTTTTTTTTTTCTTCTCTACCTATGGTAGTTTGTTAGTGGTTTAGATATTGTCACGAATGTCCCCCTCCAGACTTGAGATATCAGGCATATCGTCAATGATGGAGGGGCCACTAATAAATTATAGGTTTGAGTCCCGGAGGGAAGAATGAACACGTAATATTTAGTAGTGGCCCCGAAATCATTGACGATGTAGAGCCCTCCCTTCCATCCCCTTTCCCATTCGTTGATGTCTTGAGTTTAATCTTGATAATTATATCATTGAAGGAGGAATGGCGTCGCTGGGTTCAGCGTCTCGTCTCGGGTAGAATCCACAAAAGACATCCAAGAGTTGGAAAGCCTTAATATAACAATTATTAAGTTATTTTTTTCTCTTTTCTTTTTTACAAAGTTTTTTCGTAGTGAGTACCCAATCATAAAGACGATTCCATAAGAGAATTAGCGCTGCACTTATGATGTTAGTACTCTTTCCCCTGCGGCGGGTGTTTCAAACAGACTGACCGCGGGTGTTTGAAAGAGAGCTATTATTTAATAGGCATATCGTCAATGATTTTGGGGCCACTACTAAATATTAGGTTTTCATTCTTCCCTCCGGGACTCAAACCTATATTATCATTATTGGAAATATTATGTTCTGAAAGATTCTCTAAAACTTTATTATAATTACAAATAATAGACCCAACAGGTCACTCATATGAATAAAGTATAATTGATTTGAAATCTTTATATCCATCCGTCAACAGAATCTTTCTGACTCCCACATAATTTTTAATGATGTAAATATTCCCACCTTCTCTAGTATTGATATCCTTGCTGTAGCATTGCATGCTGGACACCTCATGTTAGATTCATTGCTAAAAATGACTCTTAAGAAAATGGGACTTGTATACAAAGTTCGAAAGTTCTTTACTGATGAGCAGTTAACCATTATATATAAAAGTCATGTTCGTTCTAAGATCGAATACTATTTATTGTGGAATTGATGTGGAGTGGTTGCATTGAGGCAGTTGGACAACATTCAAAATAAAGCAAGTAGATTAAAAAATAACCCTGTAATCATACAGGATCTTCCTCCATTATTCATGTGAAAAGATGTTGCATCCCTTGCATTACTCTACAGATATTGTCACGGTAAACATTCTGCGGAGCTTTCCTCAATCCTCAATTGTATCGCCTCTCCACATCTTTCCCCGCAAAACTATGGCAGCTGGAAATGCTCATGCATTCACACTCTCTCCTCCACAATGTAGATCTTCCGCATGTCAAAATTAATTTATCCCCTGAACTTCTACTCTCTGGAAATCTCTTTTTTGGAGTTGCTTTCCACAAATTTACATTTAACCCGCTGAGCACCAGCTGATTTATATTAATATACAATAAGGGACCAGCACGTGTCATTTTTTTTCCTGAAAACACATGGGATGGGTTAGTAATGAAGGAAAAAATAAAAAAAACGCTCACCTAGGTCATTTAGGGGTCCTGTGGGGCGGCGGAAAGTCTCAATTAACAAGGGGATATGCGTAAGGAAAATCCTGGAAAATCATTCCCGCGCGCGCCTACACGCACGCAGCTGGACTTAAGAGGGTTTTCAACCATCGGTATTGTTGGGTGGGATACTAAAGCAGTTCCCATACAAATCTGAACACTCTAGGTGCCATAGGACGAGTAATTAACGCGAACGCAACCATTGCGTCGCTGGAGTTTAGCGTTACATAGCCTACATAGGCGATGTATAACATACGTCGCTGGTACTCTACAGTAGGGTTAAGTTCAATTGTTACAACATTTTTATGAATGGAGGATGCCATTAGGCACATGGACCTTTTTTGTTTTGTATTTGTTTGTCCATCCTGATGTCTCGTTAAAAAAAATTTTTTTTTTTACGGTACTTGAATTTTTGCTCTGGGTATGGGCTACAACTTTTGTCAACTAATCTATGATGGGTTAGGGTTGGCAAAGATGACTAATAACGACGTTCCTTGTGTTTGTAATTCCCCACATGTGTCGGGACGAGGGATTGCGGATATATAGTTGGTAAATGTCTGAAGAGTTAAATGGGTAAACACAAAACGAATTAATGAGTTATTGGATATACCCATTAGATAGTTGGATGAATGAATAAATACATGGATGGATTAATACATGGATAGTTAGGTTGAATTAATTAACAATGGGTTGAAGGATAAATACATGGAAGGGATATGTATAGTTATTTCAAAGGAAATCCAGCAACGGTAGATATAACTAATCTCACTTGCCCGCTTAACTGTTTGTGATATGAAAGATGTATTACAGCTGAGTGATATCGAACAAAGGATTCAAACTGGTTGATTTTGTTTCAGTAAAAACCTAGACTAGCCTTGGCAACATCCTGTAGTAGATGTGTGGAATAGGTTTCCAAATGCTACAGTAGACTCAAGTGCATTAGAGAACTTGTCAAAGTCGGTAATGAACTCTGTTTGGGTGATTGGTTGATCGGTCATTATTGTTGGACATGGGCGTACTATTATATATGTGAGAGAGAGAGTTGATATAAAACATTGGGATCAAAGAAAGCACTACAAAAGTATAATATAGGACCAGGGTTTCGTTCTCTTAATAACACAGTAATTATAAGAGAGAAAGACAGAGAGCGAGCCAAATGCAATTGAGAAGCAACTGATAATCTCGCTGAGATGGTAGTAATTCTTCTAGTTACCATAGTTGATCACATAAATGGATAACAAATGTGTTTCCTATTATGCAAAGTATTCAACAAAATACTAATTATTTTAGGAGACAAAAATATTTACATCAGCTAAACTTGTGGTTCATAACTTTCTTTTTCACAAACAATGCAAGCTATATTTCTAGAAAGTCAATCAATAACGTACATGCCTTGCGTCCTCCTCCTTTTTATAGATCAACTAATGTTATAATCGAAAGGTTCTTCAACATATATTATTTCTTTATATTCTAGTCTACATTGCATTGAAGCCTATATATTTTCACTTATATGTTTTTTCACCAACCAACTTCACTTCTAAACTCAATTAATGATATCAACAAATACATGTGGCACTCCAAGGACTCGAACCTAGGATACTCACACCGAAATTCCGCGCACTTATGCATTACGCTATCAAGACAGTTAAATTATTTTATGTATATTTGCATATACAGTATACTGTGAATATATATATATATATAATATATATAATATATATATATATATATATATATATATATATATATATATATATATATACCGGTATATATATATATATATATATATATATATATATATACTGTATACTTTATATATACATATATATATATATATATCATTCATCATCATCATCATCTCCGCCTTGTTTCCCCCTGGGAAACCCCCGCTAAAGGATGGCCATGGCAGAAACGTCTCCAGGCTACTTTGTCAAGACATGCCGCCTTTGCCTGTGCCACAATGCCCCTTCCACTACATGGAAGTTTTTCTTCAATATATTTTGTCCACTTTCTTTTCCAATACCATAGGTGGTCTTCCACTACTAGCTGTTCCACTCACCTGACTCCCATATATCTTTCTTGGCATTCTGTCTTCTTCCATTCTCTGAACATGACCATACCACCTCAAAGTACTTCTCTTTATCCACTCAACCACACCACAATCAATGCCCAAAGCCTGCTCTTCCATTCCAAAGGACTCATACACTTCCCTATTACTTGGCCCGTCTAGCCTATTCACACCAGCTGCCATTCTGAAAAAAATCATCTCCACAGCTCTCAGTTTGGAGAGGTCCTCGTCACTTGCTGTCCATGTTTCACTTCCATACGAGAGTGTTGGGAGCAGCACACTGTTTCTCAGTGACTTTTTAACTTCCTGACTAACCATTCTCCCTTTGATAATACTATAAAGTTCTCCAATCACCTTTCTCCCTTGCATTTTTCTCTATTTTATCTCACTCTCCATTTTACCATATTTGCATAGTACAGCTCCCAAATACTTGAAGCTTTCAACCTCTTCCAGTACTTCATTTTTCATTTTTATTTTACAACTTTTCTCATGTTCCTTCTTAATTCTATATTTTGCCTTAAAATCTATGGTTTCATGCATTCTTCTCTCAAAACACCATTACCTTACATTTCCCTACATTGACCTTTAACTTTATCTTTTCGCATACCCTGTCAGTCTGTAACCACTTTCTGAAGTTCTTCTACATTTTCCGCCAACAGGACTGCATCATCCGCATATAGGCATGTTAAAATCTTCCATGCTCTTCCCTCTGATTCCAGTCTAGCTCCAACACCCATTGATCCCGCCCTAAATTCTCTAATCACTCCTTCCATATATTTATTGAACAACCAAGCTGACATGACACTTCCCTGTCTTACTCCTACATTGACCTCAAAACTTTCACTTAACTCATCTCCTACCTTCACATTTGCCATTGCATTCCTATAAACAGATTTTACTGCCATTAGCAACTTTCCTCCCACACCATATACTGTTAACACATCCCACAGACCTTCCCAGTCTACTTTGTCATAGGCTTTTTCTAAATCCATGAATGCTGCATAGAGTTTTCTGTTCTTGGCTAGATACTTCTCTACTAACAAACGCATTGAGGCTATCTGGTCAACGCAGCCCCTGCCCTTTATGAAACCTCCCTGTTCCTCGACTATTTTGTCATCCGTTATCTTCTGCAGTCTCTCTGTTACTACTCTTGCGTATACCTTTCCAGGTATGCTAAGCAAGCTAATTCCCCTATAACCCTTACACTCCTCTTTACTACATAAGAACATAAGAACATAAGAAAATGGGAGTCTGCAGAAAGCCGATTGGCCTAAGCAAGGCAGATCCCTGTCCCACACAACCCCAATTCAATTACAAAGCCCAATTATAGGCTCAACACTCTAATACCCTGAGGATCATCTTACCAAAACGGTTAGAGATTAACGCAGGATTATGGGGGTCTGCAGAGCGCTGATTGGCCCAACCCGGCTGATCCCCCTTCACACCCAACCCTTCTCGTCCATATGCTTATCCAATTTTATCTTAAAGCTCCCTACCGTTTTAGATCCCACTATAGGCACTTGGTAGTCCATTCCACCCATCTACAACTCTGTTACCAAACCAATATTTGCCTATATCTTTTCTGAAACTAAATTTATCTAATTTGAAACCATTGGTACGAGTTCTTTCGCTATCACTGAGCTTTAGTACATTTGTCATGTCCCCTTTGTTAATCCCACTAACCCACTTGAACACCTCTATCATATCCCCTCTAACTCTGCGTCTCTCTAACGAATATAAACCTAATTTCTTCAACCTTTCTTCATACGGAAGATTTCTAATATTATGGATCATTTTTGTCATTCTACGCTGTACTCTCTCCAATGAATCTATGTCCATTCTGTAATAAGGACACCAAAATTGGACAGCATAATCCATATGGGGTCCATATGGTGCGATGCATAAGGTGTTGATTTTCGGTGTGAGCATCCTGGATTCGAATCCACGGACTGCCACATGTGTTTGTAAATTTCATTAATCGATTTTAGGAGTATAGTTGGTTGTTGGAAGGAACATAATAATGACAAGTAAAGTTTTAAGATAACATCAGCAGTTCTGTTACTCACACTCCTAGAGATGAACCCGAGAATCCTGTTTGCCTTATTACGAACGCTTATACACTGTTTTCTAGGCTTCAAATCATTGCTAACAAACACACCTAGATCTTTCTCGCAGTCTGAATTTTCTAATTCTAAATTAGCTAGTTAATATTTAACATTTGTTTGCATCTTCCCTATCTTTAATACCTTGCATTTGTCAATGTTAAACTTCATCTGCCAATTTACTGACCATTTATGTAAGGTATCTAGATCCCTTTGGAGGCACTCTATATCGCTATCTGAATCAATTGATCTCCCCATTTTAGTATCGTCTGCGAAATTACTTATCCTACTAGTTATACCTAAATCTAGGTCATTTATGTATATAAGAAACAACAGGGGACCTAATACCGATCCCTGGGGGACACCACTTTTGACTGCTCCCCACTCTGACTTGGTACCATTTATGCTGACTCTCTGTTTCCTACCAATTAGCCATGACCTAATCCATCCCAACAACGATCTTTCTATTCCATGTGCCTCAACCTTTCTCATCAATTTCTCATGAGGGACTCTGTCGAAAGCTTTACTGAAATCTAAATCAATAATATCATATGACTTGTCACTATCTACTGCTTCATATACCTCTGAGAAAAAGCTAAGCAAATTAGTAAGGCAAGAACGTCCCTGAGTGAATCCATGCTGAGAAGAATTTATTAAGTTAAATTTTTCTAAGTGGCTTCTAATTTTCCTAGCAATAATAGACTCTAGCAACTTTCCTATGATTGATGTGAGACTAATGGAACGGTAATTGGATGCTATCGATTTATCACCTTTTTTGAAGATCGGAACTACATTTGCAAGCTTCCAAGCTTCTGGAACTAAACCTGTTTCTAATGACTCGTTAAATAAAAATGCTAATGGGCTACTTAACTCATCTCTGCATTCTTTTAATACTCTACCCTTCCCTTTGTACCTTCACTGCTTTCCTCCAGTCTTCTGGTACACTTTCCTTTTCCCATGCTAATTTACATAACCTATGCATTATGTCAACAGCTTCTTCTCCTCCATATCTCAGCATTTCACCTGGCATGTTATCTACTCCAGCAGCTTTGCCCATTTTAAGTCTATTGATTGCTTCTTTTACTTCTTCTCTGCTTATCTGGCTTTCAACTACCCTGTTTATTCTACCTCTCTCCATTCCCATGGATGAGATTGTTGCCTTCCCCGTACTCTTTACAGCTAAGCTACTAAAATTATCTTTCCATACTTTCACCACACCATCACCCTCCACTACCTTCCCATTCATGTCCCTCATTCTACCACCTGAGACACTCTCAGTCTTCTTCCCTCTGGCTTCTTTAACAGCTTTGTAGTATGCTTTCTTGTCATTCAGAAACTGTGCACTAATCTTTTTCCCATATTACTCATCTGCCTTCCTTTTAGCGTCTTGTATCATCTTCTTCACTCTTTGTTTCAAATATTTATATTCTTCTTTCCTCGCATCTCTAGTTTCTTTATGTATATTCTTTTGCAGCATACTCTTTCTTAACTCTTTCTTCTTTTTCACTATTTCTTCTATCTCTTTGCTAAACCATGCGTTACCTTTCTTCTTCCACATTTTAAATGTTTTCTTCCCACATACTTTCTCAGCTGCTTTAATCATGGAGTCTCTTGTACCTTTCCATACTTCGTCTGCAGTATTTCCCAGATCTATCATCACATCCATGTCCTTTATGGTCTCTTTCAGGATATCCTTGTATTTTGTTGCATTACATTCTTCATTTAATTTTCTCACATTTATTCTTTCTACTGTCAGTTTTCTCTTTCCTCTCATATTTCCACTCCTTCCTTAGCCTCACTTTTGTCAGCACTATATAGTGGTCTGATCCCGTCAGCATACCTCGTACAGCTTTTGAATCTAAATTTCTTCCTTTCAGTCCGGAGTAATTATATCTATATCTATCTATCTATCTATTGCCTGACGCCGTGATCCCCGAAGGGGTGGCCACGAACGAACCATCCCCATGCACCTCTGTCCCCAGTCAGTCGACGCCCCTCCTCCCAACCAGCACCGCCTTCATTCATATACTTCCTCACTCCATCCTTCCACCTCCCCCTCGGTGCACCTCTCCCTCTCTGTTCCTCCACCTCGCTCTCGTACACCCTCTTAGTCAATCTCTCGCTTTCCATATGGCCGAACCATCTCAAGTTGTTCCTTTTCACACTTTCCAGCACATCTACCTCCACACCACACCTTCTTAATTCCTCATTCGTCTGTCTATCCCTCCATGTAACTCCGCACGCACTTCTCAAGTATCTCATTTCCACCGCTCTCACTCTGTATATATATATATATATATATATATATATATATATATATATATATATATATATATATATATATATATATATAATATATATATACATACTGTATATATATATATATATATATATATATATATACTGTGTATATATATATTTCTATCTATCTATCTATATGCTCAGGCCCAATCCCCATTTTGGGGGTAGCCGACTCAAGACAAAGCAAGAACAGGGAAAACACAAAAACAACATAAAACAACAAATAAACACAGATAAAAAGCACAAACTCACACATCCAGGTCACCCAGGAGAAGACCCAGAGACCAGGGTCACCAAGGTCGCTCCAGCACTCCCCCGGCCCCCGACCACCCGGAGAGGTTCCGATCTCGGCAGGCAGACATGCAGTGGAGCCAAAGCCACAAGCCCTCCCACCACACTTCCAGGTGCACCCTTCATATTTTTTTTTTTTTTTTTTTTTTTTAAGAGACCATGAATGGAGGAAGGAAAAACACAGATAAAACAAAAAGGTCCATGTGCCTAAAGGCATCCTCCATTCATAAAATGTTTATAACAACTGGATTTAAAATTAATTAAAATTATTAATCGTCTCCCCGGGCCAGGCGCCTGATGGACTATTATCTAGTCCAACTTGCGCCCGACCCCTTACTCCAAATGACCACGTGTTCACTCAACTATTCACAAGCATTCTCCATTCACTCCTGTCCACCACCACTTCCCCTGCCTGATCTATAGTCATTCCTCTATCATCCAAAGCCTTTCTTACACAGTCTCTCCATCTCAATGGGGGTCTTCCTGCCCTTCTATCTCCCCTTGTACCTGACTCACATATTCTCTTTGTAAGCCTTTCATCTCTCATTCGTTCAACAAGACCATACCAGCTCAGCACCCTTCTGTCCACTCTGGCTGACAAATGATCCTGCTGCCCCACTCTCCTACATATCTCTTCATTCCTCAATCTGTCTCTACGAGTAACTCCACACATACTCCTCAAGCAGCTCATCTCCATAACATCCAGCCCTCTTTTCTCCTTTTTCTTCAGAGCCCATGTCTCAGCCCCATACATCACTGTTGGCACAACAATTTCTTGATAAAGTGCACTTTTTACTTTCACTTCGAGATTTATCGTCTTCCACATACTTCCCATTGCTCTGAAAACCTTCCTTCCTTCACACACTCTGTTTTACCTCCACTTCCATACCTCCACTCCTGCTTATCGTTCCTCCTAGATATTTAAAACACTCTACTTGTTCCAATATTTATATATATATATATATATACTGTATATATATATATATATATAATGCAGGCATATTTTTGCCATATTAGGGCTAATTTAGGCACTCCTGATTGATTAGGCAAGTGTCTGAATGAAATTAAATGTATTCAGCCGAAAACTAGACGAAAATAGTTTCAAAATAATGCCAGAACGAGCTTCGTAACTCGCGGGGTTCACCCGCAGCGCTGACATAGACATTCTCTAAAATGAGCAATTCTCGCTAATTTCTTGCTACATTTGCCTTTGGCAGCACTGTATATCTCGCGAGACGGTGACTCAGAACCTTGTACATTTTTCGGTAGAAAAATGTGCCACAGCTGCCACAGCTGCCTGGCTGGGAGAAGGACGTGGGGCCTGTCGCGCTCCCGCTCCCTTGCACTCTATTTTACAGGCTTTAAGAGGCTTTAAGAGGCAGGAAGACCCCCATTGAGATGGAGAGACTGTGTAAGAAAGGCTTTGGATGATAGAGGAATGACTATAGATCAGGCAGGGGAAGTGGTGGTGGACAGGAGTGAATGGAGAATGCTTGTGAATAGTTGAGTGAACACGTGGTCATTTGGAGTAAGGGGTCGGGCGCAAGTTGGACTAGATAATAGTCCATCAGGCGCCTGGCCCGGGGAGACGATTAATATGAAGGGTGCGCCTGGAAGTGTGGTAGGAGGGCTTGTGGCTTTGGCTCCGCTGCATATCTGACTGCCGAGATCGGAACCTCTCCGGGTGGTCGGGGGCCGGGGGAGTGTTGGAGCGCTGACCCTGGTCTCTGGGTCTTCCCCTGGGTGACCTGGATGTGTGTGAGTTTGTGCTTTTTATCTGTGTTTATTTGTTGTTTTATGTTGTTTTTGTGTTTTTCCTGTTTTTGTGTTTTTCCTGTTCTTGCTCTGTCTTGAGTTGGCTACCCCCAAAATGGGGATTGGGCTTGAGCATATAGATAGATAGATAGAGATAGAAGAGGCTTTAAAAGCCTGTAGATTGCTGTAAATTGCCATGACGTTCGGAAACGTCTCCCGCAGGGAAAGGGTTAAGAAGGATCTGGAGTAGTAAAAAGGGTTAAGCGAGATAGTTCGAAGCCTGTTAATTGTTGGAGGTGATTTTCAAGCTTAATAACACCGTCCAATAAAAATAAAGTTAAAAGGAGGGCACCGGTTCTGTAAGGGTTAATAATATAGCTGCCATAGCAGTTATAATTGACTATTTGGTCGTTTGTATTTCTCCTGCATTAAAGGGAGCAAGTCACTCCAGCTACATACCACTCCACCTACTTGCCATTCTGGCCACTAACACTCGTCATTTGACACTCCGGCTACTTGTCACTTCGGCCACTTGTCACTCTAACCAGGTATAGAACTTGAATCTAAGCACGTCACTCTAACCACTAATCACTCTAACTACTTGTCATTTCGATTTTGCTTGAAGGAACCACAAGTTGTCAAGGTTAGGTTGGCTAGGAATGTTAAGATAGTGACCGAAATGACAATGGTTACCAGATTGACAATGATTAGTGGATGGTGTGATCAGAGAGGTGGCCGGAGTGACTGTAAACTAATTTTATTTAATGAACGTGACAGATCAAAAGTAGCTTTCAATCATGTTATGTGAACTATATGAACATCAACAGACTTCTCAAAAGTAAAATATAATCTGTTAAGATGATCTATCAACATTATGAACGAATGCCTCCCACATTTTTAATGATCCTGTACTGGTACGCTATCAGTTTAATTATTTGTTTGTGACTATTATACATCAAGCTAAAAAAAAAAAAAAATCTCCATGGAGCTTATGTAACTCGCTGAAGTACTGATATGTAAGATATAAGAAATATGGTGTAGATTGATTTGTATCCTATTTGTAGCGCGGTGAGTCTGTCGGTTTCTTGTCTCGTATAATGAGAGAGAGAGAGAGAGAGAGAGAGAGAGAGAGAGAGAGAGAGAGAGAGAGAGAGAGAGAGAGAGAGAGAGAGAGAGAGAGAGAGAGAGAGAGAGAGAGAGAGAGAGAGAGAGAGAGAGAGAGAGAGAGAGAGAGAGAGAGAGAGAGAGAGAGAGAGAGAGAGAGAGAGAGAGAGAGAGAGAGAGAGAGAGAGAGAGAGAGAGAGAGAGAGAGAGAGAGAGAGAGAGAGAGAGAGAGAGAGAGAGAGAGAGAGAGAGAGAGAGAGAGAGAGAGAGAGAGAGAGAGAGAGAGAGAGAGAGAGAGAGAGAGAGAGAGAGAGAGAGAGAGAGAGAGAGGAGAGAGAGAGAGAGAGAGAGAGAGAGAGAGAGAGAGAGAGAGAGAGAGAGAGAGAGAGAGAGAGAGCAGAAGGAAGTATGTAAAACTGATATCATGAAAACAAACATAGTAAATCATATATTTGTAATAATAATCATTGTAATTATACTACTGCCAACATAAATGTGGAATGCAATGAATGATCCTGCATAGTTTATGTAAACCCAATTAGGTACAGAGTAGTTCGTTACGAGGACCTCTATCGGCACCCAAGACAAATACTTCAAGATCTGTGGATATTCCTCGACCTGCCGCTCACATCGGGGACCCTACAACTGGCACGAAGCCGGCTCACTAACATCACTACTAGAAACCACAGTATATACGGAACTCTGGACTCCGTAATGACCAGAAAAAGCCATGGTCGGAAATCGGGAAGGACCACAAATCGCTTGAATCAGAAATATGAGTGGAGTTTCGAGGAGGAGGTCGGTGGTGATCGAATGGAAGAGATACAGAGGGCGTGTGGTGACTGGTTGCAGATGATGGGGTATGACCGTCACCAGTACGAGACGTTTCAAAGCCTCACACTACCAACTTCCATGACTCCTTATTCTCTGTTGGGCTATAAGAAGAATTGATACGAGGTGCCGTTGCAAATTTGTATTCCTTAATACCTTCTTCTGACCTGACCTGTCACTGACTCTTGTCAATTAAATAGTATTACACTGTACAGTCACGTTCAAATCTGGCCCCCCTCCCCCCCCCCCCCAACTTGACATTAACATAAGGCAAACTCCATCAAGGCCAAACTATTCCTTTGCAAAGCAAAAAACACCAACCCTAAAGTTGTATTAATTTAAGAAAAGTTACAACCAAAGTTGAAAATCTAGATGTAGAACACGACTTTTTGAGCGTGGTTGTACATTGGTCCTGGTAACATGTCGAAAACATTAATGCCGGTTTACCGGTGACAGAGGTGCATGTAGGCGATTCATTCGTGATCTCCCCCTCGGAGATCAAGGTGTCTGGCAATAGACTGGTAGATGTATGCCAACATTACAACGATTAGTTTAAGACGGTTATGATTTTGTTCCCACCAAAATATTTGGATATATGATATTGCAATTTATGGTATTAGTTACTTGCTCTAAGATGAATGCATGCTAAATATTATGTTAATAATGAAAGCATTAAATAGAGAAAGATTTTGATAGTACCACGTGAGTTTGTTGTGTTGCAGTACTGCATTTTGCAGTCAAAGTCAAAGTTGGGGGGGGGGGGTAGGCAAACGTATGTCAGTCACTCCTGTACATATTAAAGCCTTTTAGATTAAAATACTGATTTGTGTGGATTTAAAATATATCTTCCATGGATATCTCAACTGGTTCATTGCAGAGATGGCATAATGCCTGGAAATTAGCCATGCAAGGATTACATTTAATGCAGGGATGATAATAAAACTGACAACTAATTATATATTTAAATAAACTGTAAGAATAAGAATATAATTATGTATATTGTAATATCATATAACATAATCTAGAATAGTATATAATAGAAAAGGGACATAGCGTATAATATACTATATAATTTGTTGTGACCATCGTTAATGTTAAATCTGGTGAGGCTGTTACTTCATGTGAGTGTGTTTACTGACCTACAATTGAATGGGACCAAGGAGAAGAAATCCACCATCCCTCAGCCAGTCCTTCATGCTTACTGACCCTTGAAAGCCCTCATAATGGGTGGGTGCAGGGAGGGGGGGGTTGATATACAAAACAAAACATCAGAGAGGGGGAGGGGGCCGATGGCTACTTGGAAAATGTATTATTGAGTTAGAGTTGGATACCAGTTTTGCTTATGAATATTGTCATTTATATACACTCTACCATAAAGTTATATTTATTGATCAGCGTTTGTTTTATATATTTCTCCATTAATAAATACCATCATCATGTACACTAGAGTAAATGTTTTACTTTGATGGGTTGCATTAATTTGATTCTACGTTAAAACACATATTTTGTTTTATATATTTAGATTTATCTCCAATATTTTTGTCACTATATATACACAATCGAAGATGTTAGTCCTATTCACTGTTAATCAATAAGTGTCTCTCCTTAATGGTTCTTAAATACAACTGTTCGGCAAATATTTGATTATGAACAGAGTATTGTTACATAAAACTTTCAGATAATAATCTAAAAAAATAGCTGTGTATTTGCATTGTTTATGAATAAAACTATCTAAGCAATGGTAATAAACCGCATATCTAGAATATCCTAATCGTGAAGCATTACTGTACAAATTTTTACCTATATTATTAAGTAGAGATATAAATAAAATAACACCATACCGTTATTATTGCATTACAAATATATAATACAAATTAGTTATTCATACCAAATTCCGAGACAAATTTACCCCTATCCCTACTCTCATCCTCACACTTGGGAAGGATATGAACATAAGGGGAAACATGCCAGAAACTGCTCTGATCAAGTTTAAGGAGATGAGAGCTCATCCTCATGCCACATGAATTCTCCAGTCATTGGGCTATTGTTTCATTTTTTTTTTTTTTTTTTTTTTTTTTTTTTTTTTTTTATATTCCAACTACTCCCTCTCGGGCATAGGCTGATAGCCTTTACACTCTACCGCTGAACACGGTGAGGCCCGTGAGGTCTTGTTCCAGTCTAGGGAGTGAGACATGCGAAGCACCTATTCACGGCTCGAACCCAACTCCATCTCTGAAGCTGCTATGCCTCTGCGCTTCACAGTCTGAATCCCCAGGCTCGGACCCTCACTCTCAGAACGCCACCTATTGAGCAATTAACTCACTAGGCATTTCCCCCCTGCAGCATTTTTTGAATATGGGAATATTCATAGTGATATTTAATCAGGGAACAATGACGGTATTTTGTAAAAAAAAAATTGTTTATGGTGTATGCCCTATACAAAACAAAAATAGATGTGCAACATAACTGCGACAGTCTAGAAATGGAAAACACATGTACGCATTTTAAAGTTCATGTTTCTAACGGGTGGGTGTCGTGGAGTGGTCTTGCTACTGGACTAGTAATCTTAAAGTCCTGAGCTCAAATCCCGAGGTTTCAAAGGGATGGAATTTGTGCAGTATTTGTTTTCAATAAATGTTCATCAATCCCATCACCGACACACTTAGCAAAATATCTTCACTGTTTCCAATATATTAGCATTGTATGAATATTAACATTGCATGAAGCTTAACCCGTCCAATACCAGCGACGGCAGAGAACCGTCGGTAGATAAATCACTCCCCAGTCCCAGCGACGGCTGCCAGCCGTCAGTAATTTACGATCCTTGTAATTGCCAGTATCATGCAGTACCTGGTACCACAACGTTTAAGCACTGCTCTAAGACCTTGGCAACACTTCTCAGCTTATAGCCAAGCCCCACAGGCTGGGAGAGGCAGTATTCCTCCATCTTTTGAGGTGGGAGGTTGTTATATCTTGCCTCTGAAGCCATTTTGGCCACAATACTTGGGACTGGGGGGTACATTTATGCTAGTACCCTATGGTACAGTAGGGGTTAATAAGTGGCATGTGAGATACTTTTCGGAGATTGTGAATTTAGACCCGGGGGGGGGGGGGGGGGGGGTATGAATGTTATGTAAAGCCTCAGTCAGAGATACACAACTAGTGTATGCAGTAGAATTATATAGTTATTATAGAGGTTACCTGATATGGGGACAACTGGCTTGATAATTAATCTAGTAACATGTGCATAGCCTATAACCTAGCATAAAAAGGTATAAATATCATCATAGTTATTAAAGGCACTTGAAAATAAATACACGTGTAACAGGCAATGACATTTATTTATGATATGTGCAGAATAGTTAAATTAGGGTAAGCACTCATGGATTCACACAGCCTATAGTTTGTTTAGACCTAGCCTAGCCTATCTCAAAGCCTTACTTAGCCTAACTCAGACTTTATTAATTTAACCTAACTTAACACTAAATTCTAGCCTAGCCTAGCTTAAAATACTGTACTGTAGAACACGAGGCTCAGTGATCCGCAGTCTATGGACCAGTACCAGTAATGCAAAAATATATGGTAATCTAACCTTCTTGCCTGATACTATTGCCTAAACTAAATCACTGACTTACATTTGTACAGTATAATACTCCTAACTAGTTACACACTGAATATCTTGCCTAGTAATCACCCTAGGGACTTAGAGGCTCATAGGATGGTCCTTGGCTCTCCAATATAAGAAAGATTCTAATCCTGCCTGCCCAAAACCAAGGTAATCACCCTCGCTGCTCGGCATCCACGTGTGTTATGTAATGAACTCAAAACCCCAAGCGCGAATCTCCCTTCTCCGTGAAGGAAAGAACACACTAACAAAAAACTCATGAATGTAGCAGAATACTGTACAAACTCACTATACAAAACTCAACTAGGAACATAATATAAGTCAGCATAGGAATACAAAAATGTGGTTACTACTGCTATACAATAAATTCATACTGAAATTAATTTTCAGTCCACCAAAAAAAAAAATGAAAAAATCTGATTATTTTTCTATGTATAATTATGAAAGAGAAAACGCAGGTTTTCTGTAACTTGTGTCTCCCAAAGATAAAAGAGTGACAGAGCCAAATTCAAGGGACATTGGGGTCAAAATGTTTGGACTCCCAAAGTTTAAAGTAATTTAAGAAATAGTATGAAGGAAAGAATGATTGAGGGAGCGAGTTCCAGAGTTGAGTAGAAGAAAGGCATAGAAAACTTTCCAATGCTTGTGTTGGAGAGCTGGACAGCATAGCAGTGGGACTGTGTTGAAAGGCGGGTGCCTCGCTCTCGCCGCAAGGGAGAGGTCTGAAGAACACCAAGTGTTGTAATAGCGATAGAAGAGTGAAAGAGATGCAACATTGCGGCATGTAGAAAGAGATTTTAGGGAACTAGCAAGAGGAAGCGGCCGGGTGGATGGGGCGATATACTTTTGACGGTAAGCTGTCGAAAAATGCGGTATGGGTCGAGCCTTCCCACACATGAGAACCATAATCAATACAGGGGCGTACTGTGCTCCAATACAGAGCAAAAAGTGGTGCAGGGGTGAAGAACTTATGGAAACGGATGAGCAAACAACTTTTGGGAAGCTGTTTTTGCAACTATTAATATGATCTTTCCAAGAGAGGTCGGATGAAAAAAATACGATAATCTTCAAGGACACTACACCCGCCTTATTAGAAACAATGTATTAGGGAAAATAGGGACCAATAGACTCGCCATATTTTTCTCATTATAGTCCGCATGGAGGAATTTCGTTATCGACACTTGAAAAAACCCGATTTCACAGAAAAATACACCAAAAATCTGTCAAAGATGTCAAATAGCGGGGGTGTGGGGGCGGCAGCCCCCACCCATAATACTAGGATAGGTTAGGTAAGGTTGTTAGGTTAGGCTAATGTCCTTTCAAAGGGGTATAGGCTAGTAAACACTATAGATAGCCTATACCTGGTCAGAAGTAAGAAGAAGAAGAGTCCTGCTGTAGTCTCCTTGAATGCTACCAAAAATACACCTAGAATATTGAGAGAAGATGAAGGGTTGATTTGTGAATTGCTGAAGAATAATTATAAGTCTTACAGCAGAGTGCTATGGAGAGATAGAGGGAGAAATTGGGTTTGGGAGGTGGTGAAAGTAAGAAGATTTGATCTGCCCCAATCATAAATAATTGATAGATTAGAAGATAGGCATGCCATGGCCCTTTTACATGAGTTTTGAAGTGATTGCATGCTGGGTTGATGTGAAAAACTAGTTGAGTAGTGTAAGGCAGATTCATCAGCATATGAGTGGATAGGACTAGAGGTACAGTGGATATAATTAATAAATATTTGAAAGTCAATTGGAGACACGACAGAATCTCGAGGAAAACCGGAATTGATAGTTTGAGGAAGTGAGTGATGGCCGTCCACAACTGCAGCTATGGAACGGTCCGAAGGGAAATTAGAGACTAAGGTACAGATAGAGGGACAGAAACCGAAGGAAGATAGTTTGGAAATTAGAAATTTGTGCCCGACTCTATCGAAAGCTTTTGATATGTCTACCGCAATAGAAAGTTTCACTGAAGTCCTGAAAGAATTACTTGATATGATCTACAACTCTAGTTACAGTTGCTGAATATTTGTATGTTGTTGTTGTTGTTCCCCAGGCTGTCTGGCTGAGCAGCCCCAAGGTCCCGAGCAAGGCCAAGGCCATAACCGAGCATACCCACAAAACCCTCCCTGCCTACCACTAATAAAGCCCAGGTGACCGAAGCCACTCCAAGGCGGGTAGCTGAGGAGGGTGCGGAAATGCCCGGGAAACCAAAGCCCCACCCAAGGCCCTGTGCCCCTCAGCAATTATGAAGGGAAAGTTGAGGGGCAAGGGAAAAATGTGACCCTTTGGCTCCCAATCTGCCAACCTCTACGGTTGGCAGTAGGGAGGTCAATCCACGGAAGAAACGCCGTCACTTGAGATCTAGAAAATATATAAGTAAAAGGAACAGTCAGAATAAGCTATGGGTATGGCAGAGATCGCTCAGCTCTCACTCTGATAGATCAGCTCATCACCACATGACTAGAACCCAATCCTCTCAGCATCAGCTAGGAAAGGCCCTAGAAAGCTGCCTTTGGCGGGGGGGGGATAGCTCCCCTATTTCAACCCCTTTCGGGGTTGGGCACCCACCTTGTTTAAGCCAATGTTGCAGCATTTGACAGTTCTAGGTGTTTCACTATTGCTTGATCGCTAAATTGTCACGATGGTGACTGTGGCAAGATTCTTCTTCTGGAGTAAAGAAACTCACCACCTGCTAAACTAACTATATAACTATCAACCTTATGCTGTCGAATTCCCTTGGTTCACCCATTCGCAATCCCCCATCTTATTGCTTGTGGGTTATTACATAATGCATTTGCTTACGCAATATCCGGCCCAGGGAGTTGATGGAACAATTTTAGAAGAAATATGACTTCCTAGACTCGGCTCTCGTCACTTATGGCTTCTCCTTCTCCCTGTATTCTGTTCACTAGTCTATTCCTTTGAGCAAACAGCCTTGTCAAACTCAGTCACCTAATAGCCGGTATCACACGAGCACTTTTTCACAAAACATTTATCCTCCACACTGGTCTGGCAGCTTCTGAGGTCAACATTTCAAATATTGTGGTCATCTAAATACATCTACCATCAGTCCGCTACCATTGCATATTTCAAAGATGTTGCCAGAAAAATGTTGATCATCGAATATTGACTATACATGCTCTCGTGTGATACAGGTTTAACTTAGACGCTAGATGAAAGAAGATTCTTGTTTATATCCTTCTCCTGCTTGTCTCTTAATATATTAATGAATATTGATGTCTGACTACTCTACGCTTCTCTCTACTGTATATTACTATATCTCTGTTCAGTTGTTTTTTTCCAACAAGGCCCCACCTTAATGGAGACATTGACTGATCTAGCTCGAGACCCTTTTCCCTAATGTGTGATTGTGGCACCTCGTTTTGTGGCACTGGGTAGCCCATGTCCCACCCTTTCTGTTGCATCTTATTGCTCAGCTACACTCCCCGAACGGGAGTGTAGCTGGTTAAGTCGTTTCATGGTCTACTTGACTTGAGAGACTACACCAAATCCCTATATAAAAAAATGATTTATCAAATGCAATCATTACTCTCCCCTCAGCAATCGCCTCCTTCAGGTTAAATGTATTTTGTTACCTATTTGATTCTCAACCATCTGCACTATTACCTCGGTTGCCCTAAGAAATTCGTCCACCATTCACTAATTTTTCTGATAATAATACTTGTATTTCCTCTTTCTTTCCATCCCCCCCCCCCCCCCCCCGCTGAAATTATTAATCATGCTCCGGACCTCTCCCTCCACCTGTTGACACTCGTCATTCCCTAATTTTCCAGCACCTTCCATTTTCTCTTCTAACGCTCATCTGCATCCAACATGAAGTCCATTAATTGTCAAACTCCAATATTTTCCCTAACTTTTTTTGGTTCTCTTCGGGGATCACGAAACCACATTAATTTTACATGCCCTATCCTCATTAATTGATTGTGATATTATACAATGGAATTTTAATTATTTCAAGGCATGCACCCGCATGGGTGAGCATTTTGTACAGTGTTTACTGAGGTTGTCCTCGCCCATATGTACGCGCTTGCAACAAAATGGTTCGGAAATTACTCCAGCCAGCTGTTCACTGGCTGTTGCTTCTCACATATATACAGGAATATTAGTTTGCAACGATGATGTTATTATTATCATGAAGTTTTTTTATTTCCATCCTGTTCCAGACAGTAGCAATTGCAATGTTACTAGCTTCCCTTCCAAATCTGCTATTGTTCATAACATTATAGTCATTATGTCATTATTCCACCACTGATGGAACAATTATCTCTATTGTACAGTTACCAAGACATGCAACTGGGCTGGAATAAATGTTGTAAAGACCAGGGTGTACGTACTCAGTAAAACAAGCTAATGATTACCTGTAATGCTAAGGAGAATACTTGGTCCTTTTTTTCAAACATAAGTTACACAAGGGTAACCTTATAAACCTTCAAACTAAATGTAAAGCTGTGGATTAAGCTTTGCTTAAGGGCCTGGGGTTCCCCACTGAGGCTCCAGTCTTTAATTTCTTCCTGATGTAGGCTATGCTGAAAGGGTTTGTAGCCTCTAAAGTCTTATTTTACTACAACATGAAAGACAATTTTTAAGCTGTCACTCATGTCCTGCCAACTGCTTTTATGTTTGGTTCTACCAGTGCACCTTCTACCAGTACCACCTGCAAGTCAGCTAGTGACCATCTCAACCAGTGCTATCTCAACCAGTACCAAATCAACCAGTGCCATCTCAACCGATGTCATCTCAACCAGTGACCATCACAACCAGTGACCATCTCAACCAGTGACCATCTTAACCAGTGACCATCTTAACCAGTGACCATCTCAACTAACGACTATCTCAACCAGTGACCATCTTAACCAGTAACCTTCTAAACCAGCAACCATCTCAACCAGTGACCATCTTAACCAGTGACCATCTCAACCAGTGACTATCTCAACCAACGACCATCGCAACCAACGACCATCACAACCAGCGATAATCTCATCCAGCGACCATCTCAACCAGCGAGCATCCCAACCGGAGACCATCTCAACCAGTGACCATCTCAACCAGCAACCATCTCAACCACCGACCATCTCAACCACCGAGCATCTCAACCACCGAGCATCTCAACCAGTGACCATCTCAACCAGTAACAATCTCCACCAGTGACCATCTCAGCCAGTGACCATCTCAACCATTGACGATCTCAACAAATAAAAAACTCAACCTGTGACCAATTCAACCAGTGACCATCTCAACCAGTGCCATCTCAACCAGCAACCATCTCAACCAGTACCAACTCAAGTAACCATCTTAATGAGTGCCATCTCAACAAGTGACCATCTCAACCAGTGACCATCAACTCAGCCAGACCACCACACAGATCACTACTTGCCACACTCGACATTAGTAAAGCCTTCGATGCCATCCCCCGCCACAACCTAACAAACAAAATCTACAACACTCGCATGCACACACCAAAACCTAGACACAGCAACACGTCTCCTTCAACTCTATCTCAACACATTACATGACTGGCGCACTACAAACAGACTCAATTTAGCCCCAGCCAAATCCACTGCAACCCTCCTCACAAGCTGGATAGCAGAACACAAATGCACCCCGCAACTCACCATAAACAACACACCCCTAACACACACACACTCACCCAAAATCCTAGGAGTAACATATGATACTCTAATGACATTCAAACAGCATACCACAAACAAGAAAAATAAACTGACACCCAGACTTAACGCCCTCAGGTCACTTGCCCACACAAAATTTGGACACAACAAAGAAACCACCACCACAGTTTACAAAAAAATACATAAGATCAGTGAACTGATGGAATATGCAAGCCCTGCCTGGGCTTCTAACCTAGCTGAAACACATCACAAGACCTTACAGACTATTCAAAATAAAGCCCTAAAAATCATCACAGGCTGCACAACTACTACACCTACAGATCATCTACATCAAGAAACCAAAGTCCTCAAAGTCAAAGACCATCTGGACATGAGAGGCATTCAATTCCTGGCAGTAGCCTCCACAAACCAACACCACCCACTACACTACATAGCAACACACCCACGGACACCAAGAAATATCAAAACAACACCCAGCACACGGTATCACACACAAATACTGTCTTCTCTCCCTCCCTGCCCACCCCAAACCAGCTTCTAGAAGCACATCCATACTTATATCTCTCGCCGTTCCATCCAATCACTCATAGACAACACGCAGCTGCAGGCACGACCTCCCGAAATCCATCCTTCTGAATCCTCTATTCCTCGCGAGGACAGAGTCCACCTGGCCATGCTAAATATGCTCTTCTGAGCTATCAGAAGAGACTGGATGACTCCGTCGTTGACACCTGCCCAGGATGTAACACAGCACCTAATACCATTAAACACATCATCGAAGACTGCATTTCACACAATCACTTACACCAACAACACAATCTACACTCCTTGAGAGCTCTGTGGGAAAGCCCGACCGTGGCCATGGCCTTCCTTAGGGACTCGGGGCTTTTCCGCCAAGCAGCTTAGGGAACTACAACAACAACAACCAGTGACCATCTCAAATTGTGTAAACTCAAACAGTGACCATCTCAAGCAGTGATCACATGATCTCGAACCGTGCCCATCTCAAGCAGTACCATTGCAATTGTTATGATGGAGGATATATTTGATGATAATGATAGTATTGCTCATAGTAGCAATAATAATGATGATGGGAATGGCACAATGATAGGGATAATAGTCATGATGTTAACCCCTTTTGTTCCGGCGACGTCTTTGTATTTTTATTCTAGCTATATTTAGACGGTTTTGTGCAGTTTGAGAAGGATCTGTGGTAGTAAAAAAGGATAAATTAGATGGTTTGAAGCCTTGTAATTACTAGGGACCCTTCGTAAACTGAATAAGATCATCTAATAGTAGCCAGCATAAAATTAAAAAGACGTCTCCGGTTCAGAAGGGTTAATGGTAATAGTGATATTGATGATGATAATAGTGATGAAATTAACGATAGTAATGATGATGGTGATGATAAGAAAAATGATAGTGTTGTTCCAAAGGAAAGGCAAGCCGCCCACAACAACCAGTCACTTGCACCCCCCAGAACATACCAGGGCGCCCCAAGCCGACCACCACACCAATACCAACAGAACCAGACACAATCCTACAGCCGGGGTCACCTACAGCAGGCGCACCAAACGGCCTAGCCCCATATGGCACCATAACAACCAGGGACACCGCTGACCATTGGGGCCTCACAACACCAAAGCCTACCCTCCAACCATTCTCCCCCCCACACACACACCTGGAGAGTAAACTTGGGAGAGGATACGAAAGCAAATATTGCAGGCCCTACCTTTGCTATCCCCCCTCCCCCCATCGCCGGAGGGACAAGGGCCTATGTCAACGCTAGGAAAGGCCAAGGTCGCCCTTTTTCCATGCAGTCAATCAAGACCTAGGAAGACCTAAGGAGTGAATAGGTACTCAGACCAGATTAGGGAAAGTATCTCACCTTCCCTCCTGAGCTGAGTGTTCTAAAAAACCTCCCTAGGTGCTCCAAGCCCCAAAGTCTAAGTGTGGTAATAAATAAGGAGTATTCAATATCTCCTGGTCCCCCGGTCAGCCTCACTGCAGAAACCAATTTGTTGTTGGACGCAAAGAGTATTAAATATCTCTATATTCCCTGTCAGCCTTAACGCAGAAGTATCTATGGTCTGTCTATCAGGCCCCCTTCTTAACGTAACTTTCACTCGTTAAAGACAAACCCTCGAGACCCTATCAATAATTAATATTGTTATCTTATGAGTAGATAGTTACAAGCTAGTTCGACCACTCAATCGTCTAACCACTGCCTACTCATAGATAACCAGCTCTGCCTTACCTTACATCATACTCGAGTCCAGCTAGACTACTCCCCTTATATTCCAACCACACTCACGAGCATCATTCCTGATTATTGAATATATCATCCTTGCCTAACTCTGTGTACGTCGTGTATATATGTTGTTTGTCCTATTTGTAGTTTCCTTGTTCTTGTACAGGTAAAGATAATAAAGTTGATACCTGATTACTTACCAGATTTATGCTGTTAATTCGGGTAACCTTTTCAATGTAAGCCCAGAGTATATCTAATATCCCATAATATTTCATGTCATGTTGGGACTGTCACTTCCATTGATTCTACTAATACAAAATATAATAAATGTGTGAAACCTGATCCGACTACCCACACCGATACCTTTCCCTTAGCAATTCTCCCTACCAACAATTCCCTTGAGACCTCTGGTGGACGCTTCTGAACTAGCGCCAGAGCTACGACTGTAGACATCACTATACCCAACACCTAGGATATGCACAGTTTATCTCAATTTTGGTGTGATTATACAAGTTTTTATTATACAGTATACGACTACACTAAGTGCTTATATAGTATAGTAATAAAGGGAAAGTCCATATACAGCTAATAATGACTACAAACATAATTATAAGCTGATTAATTATCATAACAAAATTGGCGCGAAAATGCCTGCTGACTTTGTATTGTAAATATAAGTTATTTATGAATATGGGCGATTTAAAAAAATATAAAACAACAGTAAGCATTGACCAGAGTATGTGTCACCTACATAAATTTTTACTAACTGCATATATTATAGAATTGTTGAAGGAGAGGGAGGGTGGATAGCTCCACGATGTCGCCCATTTCCCACAGTGCACCACGGTAAACCTTGCATTCAGCGCCTCTATCGGCCACTGTAGGCATTTATTGGTAGGGAGAATTAACCGACTGGACCCCAGCGCCGCAGCGTATACGTCGGCAATCTATGTAACGCTAAACCCCAGCGCCGCATACGTTGCGTCTGCTACTTGAAAATGATTTACTCTTGTCCTATGGTAGCTAGAGGCTTGCGGATGGTATGGGAAACTACCGTATGATGTTGTCGAACAGTGGCGGTACGCAGCAACCCCCTAGCCCATCTGCGCGGGTTAGTAAGGGCGGATGGGGAAAGCCAGTTAACCCACTTATCCCACCGCCACTTTTGTGCTTATTTATCCTTATCCTATGGTAGCTAGAGGGTTCAAATTCATATGGGATATACCTTATGATGTTGCCCAACAGTGGCAGTACTTATCAATTGGCAATACCCAAGTCCCGCCATGGTGGGGAGTGGGGAGAGAGAGGGCGGGAGTGGAAGAACGGGGCTGCCTCCCACCTCCCGCCCGGCCCAGTTGCCTTGTTTACATTATGAGTGTTGGAGTTACCTCGTCGCCTCCCTATGTTTATCGCTCCCCTAATGCTTCCCATAACATAGTTGACTACCAACCAAGTGGGGAAGAGGAGGAGAAGGATAACCCAGACCCTAAGGCATTCCTCAAAAGTCTGCTAGGTCATGGTAGGGGTAAGAAGAGACGAGGTAGTGTTTTCATGTTGCTACGTACACAGCAAGTGTGTACACTGGTCCTCCCTTACTCCCCCTGCCTTCACCACCACCTCCCCTGTCTCCCCACTAAGAATACGTCAAAACCCATATTTTTAAGTCAAAAGTGCCTAAAACAATGTGTAACACTCATATTCTAACTATAAAATATGCGGTAAAGTATAAAATCAATAAACAGAGTATGTGAGAGAGGCATAATAAATGTGAGAGTGAGTGACGGGGAAGTCGGGTGTCAGTGTGTACGTGAGCGAGTCCATGAACAAGATGGCCGCCAGCCCGCCAGTCGTCATGGTAACCAGAACGCGCGCGAGGCTTGCCACTCCCTCGACACTTATAAAACTTGAATCTATGCACTTATCACACTGTAACTTCACTTACAATGACATTATGTGATACATGTTGCTATTATCTGAACTATGAAGGCACACATGATGCTCGGGTGGTGTAAATAACCGCCACTCGAAAACTGGACGCATCGTACATCTGCCATGCTGCCGCGCTCAGCTGTGTCTTGCCGGCCGGGAAGCTTGAAGGCCGCCCGGCATCAGCTGATGGCTGAGGCTGCCCCCCCATAGGACCCCAAAATGACCGAGGTGAGTGTTTTTTTGTGTTATTCTTCATTTCTCACCTATTTAAGCTATTTAAAAAAAAAAAAAAAAAAATCTGCTGGTCTCTCAGTGTACATTTAATCTAAACTGGCTGGGGTCCAGTGGGTTAAAGACCCACAGACATGCAATATAGTTTATACAACCACAAATCCCCCTTACCTATAACATGGGCTGATATCTTAGATAATAATGACTAGTATGATAATAATGATGCTGATAATGACAGGATTGATAACGGTACTGATAATATTGTTAATCGTTTTGGCCCTGATTGATAATGGTGATAATAATGCTGATGACTCTAATGACAGTATTGAGTATGGCGATAATAATAATGATGGAAATCACAGCAGATATGGTGCTTATGATAATTAGATGGTACTGACCCTGACATTAGTGTTGGAGTTGGCAGTATTGATGATGGTGGTGATAATAATAGTGGCTATGGTAATAAGAGTGATGATGGTATTGACAGTAATGATGATGAATGTAGTGATGATAGTAATAGTATTCATTCCCTAGGTTGCCTGGCCGAACAGCCCCGAGCTCCTAAGGAAGACCACGGCCAAGACCGGGTTTTCCCACAAAGTTCTCAAGGAGCGTGTGTTGTGTTGTTGGCGTAAGTGGTTGTGTACTATGCAGTCTTCCATAATTTGTTTGATAGTGTGCGGTGTTGTGTTAAACCCTGACAGGTGTCCTGAACGGAGTCATCCAGCCTCTTCTGATAACTCAGAAAGGCTGGATGGTGCCCCAATCGCAGCCTAGCCAGGTGAACTCTGTCCTCACGGGAAAGGAGAGTTTCTGAGGGATGGACTTCAAGGGGCCGTGCATACATACATACATACATAAAATTTTAAGACTGAGTGTTCCACACATAAGTGCAGTTTCAGTCTCTTGTCCTAATGGCGGCGTTCCAGGCAACCCTGTTAAGGGCTGCTTCACTTGTCAAGTTCTTGGATTTGAGATCGGCGCGTATAGTCCGATCCCAGGTCTTCCTCGGTCCACCCCTTGGTGCAGCTCCCTCCACAATCACAGACCTGCATTTTTTCACCCAATTTTGTTCATCCATTCTCTCCACATGTCCATACCATCCCAGTCTACTTGTACGCATCACCTCGCTAATACTCTTTATACCTAAACGTCTCCTCAGCTCAACATTTGTTATTCTATCCTGTAGCCTGGCCCCACACATCCATCTCACCATTCTCATCTCATTACGCTCCATTCTGTTGACATCCTCTACTTTAACGGCCCATGTTTCTGAGGCATACGTCATTGCACTTCTAACACATGAGGCATACACCTTTCCCTTCAGGGGAAGAGGCATTCTTTTCATGGTCAGGATTGGCATCAATTCTCTGAACTTCCCCCAGCCACACCTAATTCTAGCAACAGTGGCAGCCTCGGCCCCACCACCGGCAGAGATGGTATCTCCTAGGTAACAAAACTTGTTCACCAGCTCCAAAGACTCATTTCCAAAATTCACAGCCACAGGATCATCACTTAACGCAAGCTCGCCTTTGCACACTACGCACTCAAATTTCACTATTTCTGACTTATCCTTCGGCAGGGGCCCCTTTATTCTACTACAGCGCTTACTCCCATGGTGTACCCAACATCGACAGATGCTACATTGAATTGAGTTAACGCCCACTCCCTATCCACACACTGCACATGGGTATGCACCGCTCTTTTCCACATTGCCTAGTCTCAAACTACAATGCATAACCTTGGTTTTGTTAATATTGACTCTTAAACCCTTGTTCGCCATGCCCTCTCTCCACTCTCTGAATTTGGCCTCAGCATCCTGCATACTGTCAGCTATTAGGACTAAATCGTCTGCATAAAACAGTTCCAACGGGAGTCCGCCTCTAAAAGCTCTAGACAGCGCCTCCAAGACCATAATAAAGAGGAGGGGGCTTAACACTGAACCCTGATGGCCTCCAACACGGACTGCGAACTCATCACTCAGTACACCCTTCACCCTCACCGAACTTCGCGAATCCTCATACATCTTCATTATCACACGCACCAGCCACTCTTCCACACCAAGTTTCCTCATAGCCCACTGTACAACATCTCTAGGTACCCTATCAAAGGCCTTCTCCAGGTCCACAAACACAAAGTAAAGATCCCTGCCTTTTAGTAAGTATCTTTCCTGTATCTGCCTGACTATGAAGATAGTATCGGTTGTACCACGTCCTGGCATAAAACCAAACTGCATATCATCAATAGAGATGCTTTGCCTGATCAAACCCTCAAGGACTCTCTCACAGACCTTCATGATTTGGTCAAGCATTTTCAGGCCCCTATAATTTCCTCTATCTAGCGCATCCCCTTTTCCTTTGTATATATTTACTATTACACTTTTGAGCCAATCCTCTGGGATTTTCTCATCTTTAATAATGGTGTTTATCAACTCAGTGACTAAGTTTACACCAATCTCCCCTGAGGCTTTTATCATCTCAGCGACAATGTCGGAGCAACCTGGAGCTTTACCGTCCTTCATGTTATTGATTGCGTCGCTCACTACAGCTGGTGCTATCAAAGGAAGGGGCCCAGATATTGGTTTTTCGATACTAAGCTGTTCCTTATCCCATTCAAACTCTACATTTAGCAATCGTTCATAGTGTACCTTCCATGCTTCTCTGATTTCATTTTCTGCATACACAATCTTCCCATTATCATCTCTAACACACTGTTCACCTATAATATCCCTACTGTCATTTTTAACTCGCCTAGCTAGGTTGAAGATCCCATTGGGATTGTCAGTGTTACACATTTGTTCGAGGACCAGATCCTTAATGCGATTTTTAGCATTGTAAATAACTCTTTTGGCAGTTCGTTTAGCTGCCTGGTATTCCTCCCTGCTGCCTCCATTCTTCCATGCTTTGTAGCATCTCCTTTTCTCTTTCACAGCATGTTCTACCTCATCGTTCCACCACCAAGAGGTCTTATTCCAGGGGTGAGTAACTGAGTGTTGTCTTTGAGTGACTAGATGGATCAGTGGGGGATTCGAGTATGGATATGCTTCTGGAGGCTGGCATGGGGTGGAGTGAAGACATTATTTGTGTATGATAGCAAGTGCTAGGTGTTGTTTTGATGTTTCTTGGTAAGTGTGGATATTTTGCCGATTAGTGTAGTGTGTGGTGTTGGTTTGTGGAGGCTGCAGTGAGAAATTGTGAGCATCTCATATCCAGGTGATCCTTGATTTTGAGGACTTTGGTTTCCTGGTGTAGGTGGTCTGTACGTGTGCTAGCTGTGTAGCCAGTGATTATTTTGAAGGCTTTGTGTATGGTCTGTAGGGTGTTATGGCGTGTTTCAGAGAAGTTAGAGGCCCAAGCAGGGCTAGTATATTCCATCACTGAATGTATATATTGTTTGTATACTGTGGTGGTAGTTTCTTTGTCATGTTCAAATGTTGTGTGGGCAAATGACTTGAGGGTGTTTAGTCTTGGTGTCAGTTTGATTTTGATGCTTGTAATATGTTGTTTAAGGTGAGGTGAGGGATACGTCTTATGTTCTACTGTCCAGTTTGTGAGAAGGGTCGCTGTATATTTAGCTGGGGCTAGTTTGAGTCTGTTTTCAGTGAACCATTAGTGTAGTGTGTTGAGGTATAGTTGGAGGGATAACTTTTGAAGGGGTGCAAAGGAGAGTGATGGGGCGGTGTGAGAAGGGTAGCGGGGATCTTTTTTTGGTTAGAGGATTGTGATGATGACACCATGCTTCCAGATGTAGGGTATTATGTTGTTTGAATAGCTGTAGTTTGATATGTTGGTGAGTGCTTGAATGCCTTGTGGTCTAAGGTGTATGTTACTTATTTTGTTTGGGCCACAGGTGGATGAGTGATTGAGGTTGTCAATGATGTGCTTTGTATGACTGTTAATGAAGGGTGCAACTTGGTTGGGAGGAGGGGCGTCGGCTGACAGGGGACAGAGGTGCTTGGGAGCGATTTATTTGTGGCCACCCTTCGGAGATCATGATGTCTGGCAATAGAAAGATAATAAACTTCTCACTGGTTTCCATGCCAGATAGAGTAAACTTTAGCATCGTACAATCCTAAACCTTTATATTATGTACAAGGAAAACTAATCTTGGCAGCTGATACTTCATCTAGAAACTCACCAAGTTTAATTTTAGTAAACATATACATAAATACATACATACATACATACATAAAATAAAAGACTGAATGCTTCACACTAAGTGAGGATCCGGGTCACATCCTAATGGCGGTGCTCCAGGCAGCCCTGTTCAGAGCTGCCTGCCTTGTCACGTTTTTTTATTTTGATCACACCTCTTTCTTGGTGTGCTACTTTTTGCAGATCCATCCATGTTCACGGATTTCCATCCTTTCATTCAACTTAGTTCATCCATCTTCTCCACATGTTCAACCCATCGAAGGCTGCTAATACGCATTTCGTCACTGATGCTCTTAACCTATAACTGCTCCTGAGCTCTTCACTAAACATCCTATCTTGCACTTTGGATCCACCACATCCATCTCGGTTGTGGGGTGTAGTATACTGTAGTTGAATGGTGTAGTGTTGTGTTGTACAGTGATGTTAGGTATTGTGATCTGAAGTACTGTGATACGGTTTACTTAATCTAGCATATCCTTATCCAGTGTAGTGTGGTGATACAACATGAGATACTGTGATATTGTTGAACTTAGTGGAATGTGAAGAAGAATTATATGAGGTAGGGTGACTGAGGGAGAGTGGTGTGATACTGCGTGATGTGATGTGTGCGATAGTGTGATGTGACGTAAGGCATTGTGATATGAGGTAGTGTGGAGTGTGATACTATTATGCGTGGTAAAGTAATGCAAATTAAATATATGTAAGTAGTGTGAAGAAAGTAATGTGATGTAAGGAAGTGTGATGTGATATGAGCCAGTATGGTGTGAGGTATTGTACCGAGATGTAAAGTAGTACGAAGAAAGTAATGTTGTTGTTGTTGTTGTTGTTGTTCCCCAAGCTGCCTGGCCGAACAGCCCCAAGGCCCCGAGCAATTCCAAGGCCATAACCGAGCGCCCCCACAGAACCCTCCCTGCCGACCACAATAAAGCCTGGGTGACCGAAGCCACCCAGCTGAGGAGGGTGCGGAAACGCCCGGGAAACCAAAGCCCCACCCAGGGCCCTGTGCCCCTCAGCAATTATGAAGATAAAGTTGAGGGGCAAGGGAAAAATGTGACGCTTTGGCTTCCAATCTTGGTAGATTGGGAGGTCAATCCACGGAAGAAACGCCGTCACTTGAGATCTAGAAAATATATAAGTTAAAGGAACAGTCAGAGTAAGCTATGGGTATGGCAGAGATTGCTCGGCTCTCACTCTGATAGACCAGCCCATCACCACATGACTAGAACCCAATCCTCTCAGCATCAGCTAGGAAAGGCCCTAGAAAGCCGCCTTTGGCGGGGGGATAGCTCCCCTATTTCAACCCCCTTTGGGGTTGGGCACCCGCCCAGAAAGTAATGTAATGTAAGATAGTGCGAGGTGCTGTGAGGTAGTGTGACATAATGTAAATTAGTGTGAGGAAAATAATGTAATGTAAGGTAGTGTAATGTGAAGTACTGTAGTGTGAGTTAGTGTGGTATGAGGTAGTGTATTGCGAGGGAGTGTAGTGTGAGGTAGTGTGGTGTGAGGTAGTGTAATGTGAGGTAGTGTGGTGTGAGGTAGTGTAGTGTGAGTTAGTGTAGTGTGAGGTACTGTAGTGTGAGGTAGTGTAGTGTGAGGTAGTGTAGTGTGAGGTAGTGCAGTGTGAAGTAATGTAGTGTAGTGTGAGGTAATGTAGTGTGAGGTAGTGTAGTGTGAGATATTGTAGTGTGAGGTATTGTGGTATAGTGTGAGGTAGTGTGGTGAAGTAGTGTAGTGTGAGGTAGTGTACAAAGGAGTACAAAGGAAATCAAGCAACAACAGATATAGTGACCCCTCTAGGCTGCTGTCCTCCAAAACAGTGTGGATCAAGTGTCCAACCAGTGGTTTAGAGTGGGTAAGAGAACATTTGGAAAGGGAACTAATGTCCGTGGCAGTATTAGGAAGTTAGTAGGGGACAGATAGGTTAGTAACATAATAAAGTTAAAAGTGATCTTTCGTATATCTGGAAAAAGAGAGTAACGTCTTAGTAATACAGTATATATACGCAATAATCCGTGATGAATCTGAGGGGGGAATAAAATAGTCATTGAATTAGTTGCTGTTCGCTGATGACACAGCATTGGTGGCGGATTCTGAGGAGAAACTGCAGCGGATAGTCAAAGAGTTTGGTGTGGTTTGTGGAAGAAGAAAACTGAATGTGAACGTCAATAAAAGTAAAGTAATGGTGTGTAATAGGGGTGATCATAGGGTGAATCTAGATGTGAGGCTGGATGGGGAAATATTGGAACAAGTAGAGTGTTTTAAATATCTAGGAGGAACGATAAACAGGAGTGGAGGTACGGAAATGGAGGTAAAACAGAGAGTATGTGAAGGAAGGAAGGTTTTCGGAGCAATGGGAAGTATGTGGAAGACGAGAAATCTCGGAATGAAAGTAAAAAGTGCAATGTATCAAGGAATTGTTGTGCCAACAGTGATGTATGGGGCTGAGACATGGGCTCTGAAGAAAAAGGAGAGAAGAAAGCTGGATGTGATGGAGATGAGCTGCTTGAGGAGTATGTGTGGAGTTACTCGTATAGACGGATTGAGGAATGAAGAGATACGTATGAGAGTGGGACAGCAGGAACTTTTGTCAGCCAGAGTGGACAGAAGGGTGCTGAGCTGGTATGGTCATGTTGAACGAATGGGAGATGAAAGGCTTCCTAAGAGAATAATTATGTGAGTCAGATACAAGGGGAGATAGAAGAGCAGGAAGACCCCCAT
Source organism: Paralithodes platypus (assembly GCA_032716605.1). Lineage (NCBI taxonomy): Eukaryota > Metazoa > Arthropoda > Malacostraca > Decapoda > Lithodidae > Paralithodes > Paralithodes platypus. The sequence goes on along the minus strand of CM064509.1, from coordinate 45,832,976 downwards.
TGAGATGGAGAGACTGTGTAAGACAAGCTTTGGATGATAGAGGAATGACTATAGATCAGGCAAAGGAAGTGATAATAAACAGGAATGAATGGAAAATGATTGTAAATAGTTGAGTGAACACGTGGTCATTTGGGGGAAGGGGTCGGGCGCAAGTTGGACTGGATAGTGGTCCATCAGGCGCCTGGCCCGGGGAGACGATTAATAGGAAGGGTGCGCCTGGAAGTGTGGTGGGCGGGCTTGTGGCTTCGGCTCCGCTGCAAGTCTGCCTGCCGAGATCGGAACCTCTCCGGGTGGTCGGGGGCCGGGGGAGTGCTGGAGCGACCTTGGTGACCCTGGTCTCTGGGTCTTCTCCTGGGTGACCTAGATGTGTGTGAGTTTGTGTTTATCTGTGTTTGGTCGTTGTTTTATGTTGTGTTTTGTGTTTGCCCTGTTCTTGCTCTGTCTTGAGTCGGCCACCCCCAAGAAAAAAATAAAAAATAAAATAAAATAAAATAAAATAGAAAATAGAAATACAAAAATAGGAAAAGTGGGGATTGGGCCTGAGCATATAGATAGATAGATTAATTTACAAACGCAGTCAGTCACGGGTTTGATGCAAGATATTTGTCTTGTCTAGGCGAAGTTTAAAAGAATCAACTGTGCTGCAGTCTATAATGCCCATTCCACAAGTTGACAACTCGTTTGAAGAAGAGATTGTTAGATTCATGTGAGTTAAAATATTTACCAGTAATTTTGCAACCGTTTCCCAGCGTGTAATTAGACTAGTCGATAGTGACGTACTTACTACAGTCCATATTGTCGATGCCTTTGATGATTTTGAACACTTTCATTAAGTCACCTCCTAATCTGCGCTGGGTTCAAGGAAATAATTTAATTCTCATATGGTTTGTTCTATAGGGTAGGTATAATTTTGGTAACTCTACGTTGAACTCGTTCTAGCTTGTCTATATCTTTTTGGTAATAAGGGCACCAGGACTGAATGCAGTATTCCAGAAGAGGGCAAACTAAGGAATTGTAAAGAGTTAGGATAACTTCTTTGGATTTATGCTCATATGACTTGCCTATAAATCCAATTATTTTGTTTGCCTTCTTAACAACTTCTGAACATTGTTGAATCGGTTTTAGGTTACTCGATGTTGTTACTCCCAGATCGTTTTCTCTGTCTACACTCTTTAGCTGAGTGCCATTCATCGAATAGTTTGCTTTCTCAATTCGGTATCCGATATGTAGTATTTACATTTATCCGCATTGAAACTCATTTGCCAAATTTTGGCCCAAACTGACAACTTATCTAGATTGTGTTGCATATTGTCAACTTGTTCCTTTGAGAGTATACTATTTGCAATTTTTGCATCATCAGCAAACTTTGAGATTGTTTAGGTGAGACCCTCATCTATGTCATTGACGTAAATTAGAAAGAGAATTGGTCCTAGTACCGATCCTTGGGGTACCCCACTACTTACATTGGTCCATTTAGATGCCTTATCATTTATGACTACTCTTTGCTTTCTGAGGCTGAGCCAATTTTCTATCCATTTCAACATACCGTCTTGTATTCCATGCGCTTTTAGTTTTAGCAGTAAACGTTTGTGGGGAACTTTGTCAAAGACCTTTTGAAAATCAAGGTATATAATATCTACAGCTTTACTCTCATCATATAGGTTGAGGATATCATGGAAGAAGTCTAAGAAGTTTGTTAAGCAAGAACGTTTGTTACGAAAGATGTGTTGAGTATCTTTAAGTATGTTATTTTCCTCCAAGTGATTTTCGAGTCTGTCTCTTATGAGTGTTTCTAGCATTTTACATACAACTGAGGTTAAGCTAATTGCCGACTTGCGAGTTTCGTTCTAGAAGAAAGTTGGAGCTTCAGACAACGATATTTAACAGATTTTACAGCTAAGATACGGTCGTAGTACATATATAAATACATAAAACCCAATTTAACATACCATTCATCCATCGGAAACGTACATTATTATTGCATATCTGTTTAATATCGATGTTCACGACTACAACTTCCTTATAGACCGAAACTCGCAAGTGGTCAATTGGACGATAGTTACTGGGTAGGGATTTTTTTTTTTTTTTTTTTTAAATATCAGTGTTATGTTGGCTAGCTTCCACTGATCAGGCATAGTTCCAGACTGCAAGGATTTATTGAATAGCAATGTCAGTGGTGTGGAGAGCTCATCCTTAGATTCCTTTAGAACTCTAGGTGAGATTGTATCAAGTCCGGGCAATTTATTTACCTTGAGTTTATCTAAACATTTCAATACTTAGCTCTCTGTAATGGTGATATTGCTTAGAACATCAGAATTATCTATCTGAACCGGCGATGCTGTAGGGATATCACTGAGGTCTACTGTTGTAAAAACTGATGCAAAGAAGATATTGAGGGCATTACTCATTTGTACTTCGTCTTTGGTGTATTCTCCATTTTCATTGACTAACGGTCCATCAGTTGAAGTAACTACTTTCTTCTTTCTGATATTCTTTCGGATTTGTTTTACTTTGATTAGCAACATGTAAATCCAGGGTCTTTTTTATTTTGCTTAATTAACTTTTTGGCTTTGCGTCGTAGTTCTAAAAATTTGACCCTTTTCTTTGTCATTTTGTGAAGATTTTAATCTATCATTAGCAACCTTTTTTACCAAGCAGTCTGAAATCTCTTTATTCCACCATTTGGGTTTATCATTATGGCCTGTACGCCGTATTTTCGATGGTATTCAGTCTTGCACTGCTTTTAGGTAAGTGTTTGCAAATCATTCCCAATATGTGTTTATGTCGTTATTGTTAATTAGAAAGTTCCAGTCAGTTTCTTTAAAAATTGCTCTAAGTTTACGAAAGTTTGCTTTCTTGAAATTAGGGACTTTCTCAATGCTGCTATTTGGTTCATTACTAGTAAACTTTAAACAGAAAGTTATCGTACGAGGGTCGCTGTTTTTTTTTTTGTTTTTTTTTTAAGAGACAATGAACGGAGAAAGGAAAAACACAGATAAAACAAAAAGGTCCATGTGCCTAAAGGCATCCTCCATTCATAAAATGTTTGTAACAACTGGATTTAAACATTTGTAGATTGTAAGTTTGTGGAAAGCAATTCGAGGGAAGTGAATTCCAAAGAGTAGTAGCTCTGGGGATAAATGAATTCTGATAAGCAGAAGTTTGCATTGTGGAGGAGAAAGTGTAAATTCATGGGCGCTCTCAGCTGCCCTAGTTCTACGGGGAAAGATGTGGAGAGGCGGCACAATTGAAGCAAGTTCCTCAGAACAATTGCTGTGAAAATATCTGTAGAATAATGCAAGGGATGCAACGTTTCTTCGTATGGATAATGTAGGAAGGTCCTATGTGATTGCAGGGTTATTGATTAATCTAATAGCTTTATTTTGAATTTTGTCCAACTGCCTCAATGCAACCACTCCACTTCCACCCCACAGAGGTGAACAGTAATCCATCTGAGAACGCACATGACTTTTATATATCACGGCCAACTGCTCGTCAGTGAAGAATTCTCGAACTCTGTACAGGAGTCCAAGTTTTTTAGAGGCATTCTTAGCAATGCTTCTAACATAATGTGTCCAGCTCAAGTTAGTAGTTAATGTTACACCGAGAATGTCAATACTAGGGGAAGTGGGAATATTTACATCATTAAAAAATATATGGGAGTCAGTGAGATTCTGTCGGTTAGAAAATTGAATGTACTTGGTTTTCTGTGCATTAAAGGAAACTAGATTCTTTTGTCCCCATCCATTAATTCTAGAAAGGTCCTGGTTCAGAGAAATTGCAGTGTTTATTTTTGAATTTATAAGATCGGGTTGGGTGAAAGAATTGGTAAATGTGAAGGAACTGTGGAGTGTTGAGTCATCTGCGTAGGAATGTATTGGATTATGAGTGGTAGATATGAGATCATTGATATGAATGAGGAACAGAATTGGGGCCAAAACTGATCCCTGGGGAACACCAGCATTTATTGAGTGAAATTGAGAATAAAGGCCATCTACCATTACACATATTTTTCTGTTATGAAGATAAGAAGAAATTAGTGGAAATAATGATGCAAGGCCGTAGTGTGACATCTTCGACAATAAGGATTGATGCCAGACTCTATCAAATGCCTTTGATATATCCAGTGCTATTGTATGTGTTTCACCATGTTGGTCTGTAGCTTGGTTGATTTGATGCGTAAGAAGGCAAAGCATGTCTGCAGTTGATCGACATCGTCTAAAACCATATTGCCTATCACTGATTAATTTATTATTCTCAAGATGCTTAATTATGTGATTATTTAATATAATTTCAAAGACTTTACCAAGAGTGGAAGTTATAGCTATTGGTCTGTAGTTTGATGGATCTGAAGAGGCACCTTTTTTAGGAACTGGATGGATGTTTGCTTCTTTCCAGGGTACTGGGAAGCATGAGGTATGAGTACACAGACGGAAAAAATTTGCCAATACAGGAGCGAGCACCAAGGAGCAATTCTTAAGTACTCTTGGAGGAATTTCATCTGGACCAGGAGCCTTATCTACCGAGAGATTCTGCAAAATAGTTTTGACATGTCTGGTGTGGATCTTAACTCTCTCCGACATATGACGCGATTTTGAGGCTATTGGGGATACTTTAAAGCCTTTGTTACCATCAGGGGTATTTAGAAACCTTTAGTTTAGTTACTTCAACCTCTGCAGTTGTCTTTGAGATAGCTGTGGGCAGAACACTAATTTTGGAGAGGTAATTATAAGAGTGAGAGAACTCTATTTCTTATTGCTAATCTGGCAACCTCTGCGTCATAAATGCGTGAAAGGGTTAAGTGAGGGAATTTCAGGCGAATTAAAATTAAGTACAGGGACATCTTGATTTATTTCATCTAAGGTTGAGTTGGTGGAGAAAATATCCGCAAGAAGGTTAGCTTTACCTCGTGGGTCACTTACAAGATTGCCAGTCGGAGATTTTAATGGTGGAATGGATGAAGCAGTAGTGAAGTTGGATTTAAATGAGTTAAGAGTACACCAAAATATTTTGTTATCATTTGGATTATTTAGAAGTTTATTTGCCTGCTTGTGGAGAAAGTTTGATTTAGTTAGGTTTAATACAGTTTTGGCATGATTTATGATGTTTCTAAAGTAATTAAAGGCTTCATGTGTTTTTGATCTTGTGTATGCATTGTAGGCTATTGCTTTTTGTTCAGTTACTCTAGCACAATTATGGTCAAACCATTTAGGTGAATTAGATCTTTTACTGTACTTTTGATGAGGAATAAAAGTTTCCATTCCAATTTTTACAAAATCTTGTATGTGGCTCAAGGTGGAGTGTGCATCATTAGAAAAGAAAGAGGTCCAGGGAATATCAATAAAGAAACCTTGAAGACCCTCCCAGTCTGCCCTATCGTAATGCCATTTAGTCACCAAAACAGGTTCAGAGTGGGAAGGTGTGGTAGGTGATAGACAGGTGGCCTGTATCAGACAGTGATCAGAAGATCCAAGCGGGGACCTCACTGTAACATCATAATTTTCTGAATTGGTTGTTAAAAATAAGTCCAGTAGGTGGGAATTATGATTAGGATTATCTGGTACACGGGTGGGTTGGTTGACTAGTTGAGTGAGATTAAATGAGTCTGCAAATAGCTCACATTCAAGACCAGCATCATCAGTCCTGGCTGAATGAGTGAGCCATTCAACATTATGGACATTAAAATCACCCAACACAGTGTTACTGTATTCATCACCGACATTCAAATTCTCCATCAATTCTTCTATTGTTGAAAGTACAAGATCAAGGACATTATTTCCACGGGTTGGATATCTAACAAATTGATATAGCGAACTCCCTTGGAAGTTTGCATACAGGTCTTATCCAGAGTGTGAAGTAATACTAGGTAGTGTAGTGTGAGGTAGTGTGGTGAGAGGTAGTGTGGTGAGAGGTAGTGTGGTGAGAGGTAGTGTAGTGTAAGGTAGTGTAGCATGTCTATTACACTAACTTAAATATATATTGCATGTAAGCTAGATTAACTTTTAAATGTTATGCCCACTCTTATTATTCTCTCCTTGTCACTTTAACTGTCATATTTGACCTTTTGAGTTCCATCAGCACTCTACGGATATGTATATATATATGTACAGGTATATAATATATATATATATATATATATATATATATATATATATATATATATATATATATATATATATATATATATATATATTTATTTATTAGTGGCCCCTCCATCATTGACGATATGTCTATTAGTATAATAGTCCTCTTTCAAGAACCCGCGGTCAGCGTGTTTGAAAACCCCCTGCAGAGAGAAAGAGTCCTCATCATAAGTGTAACACTAATTCTCTTATGGAATCGTCTTTATGATTGGGTACTCACTACGAAAAAACTTCGTAAAAAATAAAAAAATAAAATTAACTTAATTATTCTTATATTAAGGATTTCCATCACATGGATGTCTTATGTGGATTCCAGCCCAGACGCTCCTCCAAGCCACGCCATACTTCCTTCCTCTCTCTGCGTCCACCGTGTCCAGACGTGTCTGCCTGTGCCCAAATTTATTCTTCGTTCACTCAACTCTAGTGAGTCTTTTGCTCATTTGTATCTATCCGAGTTGTACTAGAATAGGTTTAGACTAGCTAGATCAGGCAGCCCCATTGGTGTGCCCGCAGGAGAGTGTTAAAATAGGGTACTATTGTACAGGCGCCTTGTAGCCCCCATTGGGCCCGCGCGTTCATGTTGTGTTCTTGTTTTTATTCTGCGCCTTAGTGTTTGCTACTTAACTATTAGTTAGGAGGCTATCTTTCCGCAGAATAATGCTTCAGGCCATCGCTATGAGGCAGTTGCATTTTAATATTTATTATAGCAGACGCTCTGGTCTAAGAGTTGTCACACATGGTGTGGAACTTTCCAGGGTCCGTGTTTTGCTCTTCCCCTAGGCCAAGGGGTTTTCTCTGCTCGTCGCTGATTCTTCAGAGGTAAGACTATGAGATTCATTAATGACTATGAGCCTCATGGCCAGCCTCACTAGGGGTATTCTTAGTTGGCTAGGGGTATGAATTATTGCATAATTTTACTATTTTAGCCCAAAGATGTGTTTTTTGTTGTCATGTGGGTTTTTTTTACATGATAACAAAGTGGCAGGAGATGTCCTGTCTATTTGGTGGGGTTTTGAGGGTTTCTGATTTTCCCATATAAGTCAGTCGCCTTCAAAAGTTTGTTTTTTTCCTCCGGCGATCTTTCTGTGTATCGATGCCGGAGACTCGCCTCGCAGGCGAGAAAGGAACTACCCAAATTACTCGGAGTGGTGTGCTGTACCACTATTCCCGGCGGAAATGCGGATTCTCAAGGGAATTTCGGCCCGGCCGAGTGAACTCGCCCAGACCAAGAGCCTTATGCGGCATGACCAGACTTATACGCGCCCGGCGACACAGTCCAGTGATTACTATCCTTCCGGTCTTTTAGACTAAGGGTTAGTGTGCTTTTAAGGTTATTACGGGCCAGTGACACTTTGTCACAGGTAAGCAGTTCTAAAGACGACGAAACCTTTAGCGGTTTTGTCGGAGACAAGTACAGCGGAAGGTTAGAGTAGCGGTTGGTCTACAGCTAACTTTCCGGCGTATTTGTGAGAGTAATGATGTGTGTACCTCTCGGTTTATCCTTATGAGCATTGATTCCAGGAAATTTTCTATTTCCAGATCGCGGCACATCTGTAGCGGCACAGGTCGGCAGGGGAAGGGGTCGATCCCGGCGGGGGGGGTTTAGCTCCATCATGCCTCTAGTTGTTCTCTGTGCTAAGCCTACTTGCTCTCTTATACCCGTGTTTGCACACAAACTTTGTATCAAATGTGTAAAATGCCTTGATAGATCACGAGGCATTTGGGTATCCAAAAAGTGCGCCATTTGTTCTGAACTTCGTTCAAATTTGTTTTGTAAGAAAGGTCATTCATGTTTTGTAGCACTCAAGGAAATAAAAAACACTTTTAATGCCTACACGAAAGACATTGCCCATAAGGCCCTACACTGTGACGATGAGGCTCTTTGGGAGCACTTGGTTATCAAGTCATCAGTGTTGAAGTTAACGCCGGCTAAATCTACTAAATCTAAAACCAAAACTAAAATTCTATCAAAAGAGCTAGTGAGTAGTGACGAGAGCAGTGATTCTAGCAAGGCAACCCCCCCGGCCGCCATAAGAGGGGCCGTTCACCTTCACCGATTGACCGCTCAAGGTCCCGGTCGAGGACCCCGCTCAGGCAATCTAGACGATCTTCAGTAGAATCTTCAAGATCTCACAAGAGGCGCAAAGATGACGAGGCGACATCTAGCCATAGAAATTATTATGTTCCCTCCACCAACTGACTTTACTCCTAAACTCAATTAATAAAATCAACAAATACATGTGGCAGTCCAGGGATTCGAACCTTGGATGCTCACACCGAAATTCAGTGCATTTATCCATTGCGCAGAGAAGGGACATAAAAGTTCCCGCAAGGAGGAGGTGCAGTCGCGGCACCGGCTAACGCCGGAGCTGCGCCCATTTCCCTCCATCCCCACCTCCTCCGTGCCTAACGTCCAATCTGGCAGCTCAGAGGTTGGGACGGAGGGGACTGAGTCAACTCTCAGGGAGGAATCTAGGGAATCATTAAGTGTGAATCAGAACGTACATTTTGCAATACCAAAATTGAACTTACCTGCCAGTAGGCCCCCAATAGTGTCACAAAGAGTGTTAGCTGAACAGTATCGGGGCTATACATCAGGCAGACATCAGGACCTTATTAATTCACAGGGTACTCAAGTGATACCTGATTCTCAACCTCCCAATCAGGGTCGAAGTGTGTGGCAACAATCAGAACCCTCAATAGTGGAGAACAATGTGCGGTTCCAAGACAGTGTCAGAGACATGGAGGATATTGAAATTATCCCTTCCTCAGTGCCGGATTTAACTTGACCGACCTTTACACCACGGTCAGATCCGCAGCAACAACAGCCGGAACCGTTAGAGGTACAGGAAGAGCCGGAAGTGGTAGAACTATCTTTGGCTCAACCAACACACGCAGGGGATGGTTCGGAAGTGGGGTCAGAGTCTTCTAAGGAGTCACATAATAAATATATAACTACTGATGATTTAGATTATATTTTGCATAAAGTTATGCGCCAATACAATGTACCAATGGCTCAAGATACTCCCATAGCTCTGCCGGGTGCTCCCCTGATAGGGTCAGCTGTGCGGCCCCTAGAACCTTCCAGACTTGTCCCTAATAGATCACTCCCTCAAAGTAACGTATTCCCAGTGAACACTACGGCAAGTGGCACTATAGTGCTCGCCTCCATGACCACTACAGATGTTTGCGTTATCATGGATGTTAACCTTCCCCCTCTAGATAAAACCTCACATAGAAAAGGCCCTATGCCTCTTTTATATGGTCCCGACTGCTCGTGGATTCCGGCTATTGCTAAGAACCCGAGCTTAGCATAGACAACAGTATCGGGGGAGATCCCAGTGCCTAGTGAGTGGGTGATAGAAGTTAGTAAGAGTAAGAAACTAAGGGCCAAAGATTCCCAAGGGCAAGTATTAGATGTCACTATCAAAGCCATTCCAAATGTGTATTCTCCTGAATTCTATGTATACACTTCTACTGCGGCATTACCTCCCGCCTCATCTGCTCGACTTTTTGCGGATTGGACGAAGTCTGACGGCGTGAATGATATAAAATCGCTCAACGCTCTAACACCGGAGTTGGATACAACTCCAGCCCTAGACCAGTCTCATAACCCAGTTCTGCAGGTGGGGCAGGTAAGTGTTGGCCCGTGGGTGGACTGGGAGGCGGAAGCTCAACAGTTTGCGACCACTATCACTTCAAAATCCTCCCACCAAATTCCACAAGATAACCATCTATGGTTTTCCATGCCCATCAATAAAGCCGGAGGGGTGTCCCCAGCTCTTTTTTATTTTTTTGTCGGCTCCCAAATTGTCTTTCTATGACTTACAGGAACCCTTCTCAACTCCCCCTCCTGCACATTTAGACAGAGATTTCAAATTGAGAAATAAGGCTTTCAGACTATTTTCCCAATTTTTGTTGAGCCGCCAGATAGCCCAGTCCTTCACGAGGACCATAGCCGCTATTTCTGATCAAGATGTACGGAAGGCCACTGAGCTCTCTACTGTAGAAGGCTTCTGTTACAAAATTCCATCCAATCTGTGGGCGACATCCGGATAGCCTTGTTGGAGGCTGTCCGGGCACACCAAAACTTAAGAGTGTACTTGGTTAAGAAGTTACCGAAAGACATTGGTCGCCGGGTAACTCTTTCCCCAGTTTTAACCACTTCCTTGCTCAGCCTTGACATGTGGAGGGCGGTTTATAATATGGTTGACAACTTGCAGCCGGGTGCCTCCCAAGCTAAAAAGGAGAACTTCAAGAAACCTTACTCCAAGCCTAAAGGTGGAGATAAATCACATCCTTCTGGTGCTAAGCAGCCCTTTCAGGGCCCCATGTCTCCCCCAGCACAAGGAGGTACCCAGTACAAGCCTAAACAGGGTAAGGACTCAGGTAAGTGGCATCACAAGAATAGGCCACAACGTAAGTCTGGACAGGGAACGGCACCAGCTAAAACCAGCCAACCGTCCACACCTACCCCTCCACCAGCAAAAAACTAGTCAGTCAAACTCTCTCTCTCCCAGGACCTATCGAGGGCGAGTTGGATCCGAGGGTAGTGCCGCCGGACAAACCCAGTCAATCCACTGGGTCTTTCCGGGCGTGTCACTGGGCCTGGCCCCGGCGAACTTGGGCAAGGACAGTGGTACGCAAAGGGATCACCTGGTGGTGGCTCCGGCGACCTCGTTTACGTCAGACTCACGAAGTCAATCATGTTTCTTTAGAGGTGGAGTCGCTAGTCCAGGAAATGTTCACCAAGCATGTCATTGTCCCAGTCAATCCAACTTGGCCTGTATTCACCTTCCAGACTTTTTCTAGTGCCAAAGAGGGACAGTGTTCAAATACGACCAGTAGTAGATCTCTCGCGTTTGAACGAATATATTCACAATGTACCCTTCAGGATGCTCAATGTGAATCACATCAGGCTAACCCTTCCACCACTAGGGTGGATGTGCTCGTTAGACCTGACAGACGCCTACTGGCATGTCCCCATCAACAAATGGTTCAAAAATTCCTCGCCTTGAGGATCAGGCAAGAGACTTATGTCTTTCAAAGAATGCCATTCGGTTTGAACCTGGCACCGAGAATTTTCACAAAATTAGTCCGGCAGGCCCTCATGCCAATGTTAAATCAGGGGATCAAGGTGTTGTGGTACCTGGACGATTGGCTGGTAGTGGCGGAGTCAGAGAGTTTATGCAGAACCTATGTCAATCTCGTTATCAATCATGTACAATCCCTAGGGTTCAAGGTCAACTTGGCAAAGTCGCATCTTGTTCCCACACGGGCGATTCAGTGGATAGGGCTGGTCTGGGACACACCCAATCTTACTCTCAGTCAGAGTGTGGACAACCGCAACAGATTTGGAAAGAAATTATTTGTGTTTCTCCACAGTCTGAACATGACGAGGAGGATCTGGGAGCCTCTGGTCGGTTCTCTCAAGTGGATCCAACTAACTGTAAAGTTGGGCCGGTTGAAAGTAAAGAGATTATTCTTGGAATGCAACAAATATTTCCCGCTTTTGCCGGCGGGAAAATTGTGGAAAATTCCTCCCTTAATGCACAACTTACTGTCGGTCTGGGCAAAGAGAGAGATATTGCACTAAAAAATGACGTGGGTTTCTCCCCCACCTACGGTATGGGTAGACACAGATGCTTCGGGGACAATAGGCTGGGATTATCAGTCAAGCCTAGGCCACCAAGGGCAAGGGCTTTGGTCCCAAACCGAGAATTATCATATCAACGCGCAGGAACTGTTAGTCCCTTTGTTTTTCCTTCAGGCTCACGGCTCCTCATTGAGGGGGAAATCAGTGGCGTTCCGGATGGACAATGTGAATGAGGTACACTGCATTCAAAAGCAAGGGTCAATGAGGTCTCGGAAGTTGCTAGAGTTGTCAGAGAAAATTTTTGCTCTGGCCGTAAAGCTGAGCATCCATCTCCACGCTTCTTATCTCCCAGGCATTGCGAACGTCTGGGCAGACGCACTGTCCCGGCGACAGAGCAACACAGTAGAATGGGCTATCAAACAAAACGTCTTCAACAAGATGATTGCAGAGCCTTACCGTCCACAAGTGGATCTATTCGCGTCCGAGGGGAACCACAGACTCCCTCTCTACCTAACCCGCCGGGTAATAACTTCGGTGGGGGGTCCAGACGCATTGACGGAGGACTGGAACAAGTGGAGTTCCATCTATCTTTTTCCGCCTCCCGACGCTTCACTCATGTGTCAAGTAGTTCACAAACTACGGGGTTACCGAGGCCTAGTCTCGATGATCGCGCCTCTATGGCCGGCTCAGATGTGGTACCACCAGTTGGAAACGTGGTGCGAGAACCCGGTGTCGCTCCCGGTCTCGTATTTCCACTTGGAGACAATTGGCAACCTAGAGACCTCGCTGACTTTTGCCTTTTGGACATTCAGAAGGCTAAATGGTTAACTCCGTATGGGGAAAGTGTCATAAATAAATTACTCAATCAATATACTATGTCTACCAGGAGGCAATACCAGTCACATTGGAAAACTTTCGCAACCTGGATAGTGGAAACGGCGCAAACAGACACATCAGTAGCTCTGGCTTTTAAGTACTTGAATTATTTGTTTGACCAGCAGCGCTTTTCTGTACTTACACTAAAAAATCATCTGTCTGCCATTAGAACTCCCTTTTATGACCTCACTGGTCTATCCATACCACAGGCTGAGGAGAAAGGGTTAATGAGGGCGTGTTTCAAGCTTCGCCCATCACCCCGTCAGCTCATGCCTACCTGGTCACTGGACAAAGCCTTATCCTTGCTTCATTCACGCAAGTATAGTCTTGCGCCGGATTTTGACTCATTATTAAAGAAGGCTGTGTTCCTTATGGCCTTGGCTACAGGAAACAGGGTGTCAGAGCTGGCGGCGATGAGCAACGAACCTAATTGCCTCAGGTTTAGTAGATTAAATGAACATGTGAAAATTGCTCCATCTCCCACGTTTGTGGCAAAGAATGAGCATAGCGAGCATCTGTTCTCGGAATTTACAATCCCGGCTCTCTAAAGGGGACATACACATCATAATTTATGCCCGGTGCAGGCTCTAATCAAGTTTATGAGGGTGTCACAGCCTCAACAACAGGGAGCCCTATGGGTCAATAATACAAGTACGCACATCACAAGGAGAAAACTGGCTTCCTTACTCGTAGATGTAATCATGGAAAGTAACCCTGGAGTAGTGGGCCACGCTCATGACATCAGGAAATGAGTACTCTCTTTGCAGTTTTTACACAACTATTCAATAGAGGATATTGCTAATACCAAATTGTGGGCTTCCAACCATACTTTCTTAACTCGGTACCTGTCTGTGGCCCTAGATAAACCAAATATTACCTGTGTGGCCTTGCGTCAGCGGGTCTAGTAAGTAGATGTGCTATTTTCATTTAAGTGAAAAGAAAGGGGGGGGGGGGGTTACTGGAGAGCTTAAGACATCTAGACCCTCCGCCGGACTATGTGATAAGATCACGAACTGTGATACTTAATAAGTCGAGCTGCTTCTACATCTCAAGATTTTTTTTTTTTTTTCTATATATAAGATAACTATCAGAGTTGTATCTGGAAGATAGTAAATGAAAATATACAAACGTTATTTTAAGGACATAAAACATATTCATATCATTTATGTGCCTTGAACATCAAACCTAGTGAATCTACAGTAGGGGTTGGATGAGATAACTTAGTCTCCAGATCACTCATGATAGCAACATTCTGCCCTAGGCTATCGCTCAAGTTCATACTGCATGGGAGTGCCTCACTTTCGGGGTCTTGAGGAACAGCTACAGTGCAGAAGGGTTTATCAGGGTCTCTCCTGTGGTACAATTTTAGCATGTTGACGTGACAAAGTTGTTTGCTCTTCCTACGATCTGGGGTGGCAATAATGTAGTTTACATCACTTGCTTTCTTCTCCATCATGTACGGTCCACTAAACTTGGCTTGAAGAGGTTGTCCGTGTATTGGCAGCAGAACTAGGACCTAATCACCTGGCTGAAACTGGCGTACTCTTGGGTTCTTGTCATACCACGTTTTCATCTTCTCCTGTGCAGTTCACAAATTCTCTCGAGCTAGCTGGAACGCTGTTGATAACCGCTCCTTGAAGTACGTCACATATTCCAGTAGGTTGACGTCATCATATTCCGACAACCAAAACTCGTCCAACAACTTCATAGGACCTCTAACTTCATGCCCGAAGAGTAGTTCAAAAGGTGAGAAGCCTAGTGATTCATTTGGTGACTCTCTTGAAGCAAACAGCACAAAAGGAAGACTTTTGTCCCAATCTTTCTGGTGTTCCAAGCAGTACTTCCTCAGCATAGATTTGAGTGTCTGATGATATCTCTCCAGAGCTCCCTGTGTTTGAGGATGATATGCAGAAGACGTGATCTGTGTGATGCCCAACTCTTTCAAAGACTGCATAAAAACATTGGATATAAAATTGCTCCCTTGATCTGACTGTACTTCCTTAGGCAATCCAAATCTGGTGAAGAACCCAAGCATTTCTTTCACTACATTCTTCGCCGAAATAATTCTGAGAGGAATTGCTTCAGGATAACGAGTAGCCATATCAATGAGTGTCAGCAAATAGGAAAACCCTGAAGAAGTCTTGGGAAGAGGTTCTACAATATCAACCAACACCCGAGTGAATGGCGTCTCAAAGGGAGGAATGGGAATTAGTGGTGCAACTTTCTCCTTTTTATTACACATCCCCACTACTTGACAGGTGTGACAAGATTTGCAATACCAGGAAACATCCTTGAAAATACCTGGCCAGTAAAAATGCTTCAGAATACGGGCTGCAGTCTTCCTCACTTCCATGTGCCCTGCAAAACTGGAGTCATGAGCCACCCTAATGATATCTTGCCTACTAACTTGAGGGATGACAATTTGATGCACAACCTCCCATTTACAGTCTGCTGATGACGTTGGGGGTTTCCACTTTCTCATTAATACTCCTGGCTTAAAATAGTAACAAGTAGAAGCACTAGCTGACTCTTCGTCACTACAAGCAGTTCTAGCTAAAAACCTTCCAACTCTGGGTCAGCCTGCTGCAACTCTACCAACTCACGAGGTGACAAATTATCCACATTGCGGGGAACTGCCTCATCCTTTGAATAGTTTAAATTAGCTAGGAAAATATCAGCCAAGAGAACATCATCATCTTCATCACCCTCTAAATCACTATTAACTTTAGATTTTGCCCTAGTGACAGCACATGCAGGAAACACATCAGAGGAGCCGTCCTCGACTCCAGCCACTGGCTCACTGGACAACCGAGGAGCTGGACAAACCCGACCCCCAGCAATGTCATTGCCAAGGAGAAAAGTCACACCAGACATAGGAAGTGTCTCAACCAATCCTACCATAACTGGACCTTGAACAAAACCAGACTCAAGATTTACTTTTCACAGAGGGACACAAAAATAATTACTCCCTAAATCCTGCAACATTACAGTTTCACCAGAGGGATTATTAGAGCCTAAAACACTGGTCACTAGTAGGGATTGGCAAGCACCTGTGTCTCGTAAAATGTTAACAGATTTCTTGTCACTGCCATTAAGTGAACTGACAAAACCATCAGACAGGAAATTTGCACAGGAACTCTTGAGAGTGTCACCCCCATCACCGCTCAAAAGAGGAGCTTTATCAGTAGAGCTTACGTTACCCTTCAAAGCACTCAAAGCAGGTACAACAGAATTACTGCTCAAAAGAGGAGCTCTATCAATAGAGCTTATGTTACTCTCCAAAGCACTCAAAGCAGGTGAAACAGAGTAATTTATAAGACATTGGGAACTCTCAAGAGTGGACATCAGACCAACTGACTGAACATTTTCAGGTTTATTATTAGCATCACGCATTTTCTTAAAACATTTCTCAGCAATATGACCTAGTCTACCACAATAATTACATTTCTTCTTAGAGAAGTTAGAAGTGGAACTAGTATTTCCTTCCTGAGAAACATTATCTTTACTCTCCTTCTTTACGCCTGTACTCTGAGAAGAGGATACATATTTACTCTCATATCTCTTTATTTGATTACTTGTATGTTTGTGAGTGAGAACATACTCATCAGCTAAAATTGCAGCATCAGAAACAGTGTCTACCTTTTTCTCATCAATATATAAACTTACATCCTTCCTGGTACATCTTTTGAAGTCCTCCAATAAGATAATCTTCTTAAATGTATCAAAGTCAGCATTTACATTTTTAGAGTTTAACCATTGATCCAACAAATCTTCTTTAATTTTGGCATACTCAACATGAGATTGCTTATCCTGCTTGTAAGTGGTCTTAAATTTAGCTCTGTAGGCTTCAGGAACAACATAGGCTTTAAGAATCAGGCTCTTAACTATATCATAATTATCAGACTGATCCTGAGACAAAGATGCATAAGTGACTTTAGCTTTTCCAGTGAGTACACTCTGAAGGAGTATTGGCCAATACTGCATGGGCCATTTGAAACCGTTAGCTGCCTTCTTAAACAATTGAAAATATTTAGTTACATCAGATTCATTAAAGACAGGGACAAGTCTAACATTTTTAGCCACATCAAAATGATCAGCATTAGGTGACCTATGTCCTCCCTGTTTCATACGGTACTCATGGTCTAACTTAGCAATGCCAAGCTTAGTGTGAGCCTCAGCCTGTGCCTGTTGAGCCTGTGCTTGTGCCTGTTGAGCCTGTGCTTGTGCCTGTTGTGCTTCAACTTGTGCTTGAGCTAGTTTAATCTTTACAAGCTCTAATTGTGCATTCATATTTATGTCAACTGAAGGAGTTATATTAAACAGTTTCTGATTAATCATGTCAACAATGTGTTCTTTATGAGCACTTGAAGGAGGAGCAAACTGCAGGTATTCTGCAAGAACTTTGAGTTCATTTTTATTCCTACTTTCTACCTCAACAACTGTCTTAACACTCTCTAAAAAATCTTTAGCTTCCTCAAAGGTAGAAATAGTTGAAGAAGACATCATGAACATTTAAATATCACAATCACAAGTAAATTAATTAATATATTCTTAAACAAGTCCCGAAGATCCTGGCTCAAGGTCGCCAATGCTATGTTTTTGGACGAGGTGAAATGACACAAACAATAGACTAAATATGAAATTCAAGACTGATGTCAGAACACACTCAAAATATCCAGGTTCAAGGAAAACTAGGTTAATCATTCTTAGTTTAATTAAAGTAAGTATTATAATGTAAGAATAAAATCAGTCTCTTCAGGACGAGTGATAAGAATATATAATGCACTAAGATTATCAGAAAATATGCAAGTGAAAAATAAATAAGTATACTGTATATCTTTACTGAAGCAATGCAAGGTTTAAATAGCTATATCCAATTACTAATTTGCTTAGTTTTTTCTCAGAGGTATATGAAGCAGTAGATAATGACAAGGCATACGATATTATATATTTAGATTTCAGTAAAGCTTTCGACAGAGGCACATGGAATAGGTGGGGCGTTGTTGGGATGGATTAGGTCATGGCTAATTGGTAGGAAACAGAGAGTCAGCATAAATGGTACCAAGTCAGAGTGGGGAGCAGTCAAAAGTGGTGTCCCCCAGGGATCGGTATTAGGTCCCCTGTTGTTTCTTATATATATAAATGACCTAGATTTAGGTATAACTAGTAGGATAAGTAAATTCGCAGACGATACTAAAATGGGGAGATCAATTGATTCAGATAGCGATATAGAGTGCCTCCAAAGGGATCTAGATACCTTACATGAATGGTAAGTAAATTGGCAGATGTAGTTTAACATTGACAAATGCAAGGTATTAAAGATAGGGAAGATGCAAACAAATGTTAAATATAAACTAGCTAATTTAGAATTAGAAAATTCAGACTGCAAGAAAGATCTAGGTGTGTTTGTTAGCAATGATTTGAAGCCTAGAAAACAGTGTATAAGCGTTCGTAATAAGGCAAACAGGATTCTCGGGTTCATCTCTAGGAGTGTGAGTAACAGAACTGCTGATGTTATCTTAAAACTTTACTTGTCATTAGTGAGACCCCATATGGATTATGCTGTCCAATTTTGGTGTCCTTATTACAGAATGGACATAGATTCATTGGAGAGAGTACAGCGTAGAATGACAAAAATGATCCATAATATTAGAAATCTTCCGTATGAAGAAAGGTTGAAGAAATTAGGTTTATATTCGTTAGAGAGACGCAGAGTTAGAGGGGATATGATAGAGGTGTTCAAGTGGGTTAGTGGGATTAACAAAGGGGACATGACAAATGTACTAAAGCTCAGTGATAGCGAAAGAACTCGTACCAATGGTTTCAAATTAGCTAAATTTAGTTTCAGAAAAGATATAGGCAAATATTGGTTTGGTAACAGAGTTGTAGATGGGTGGAATGGACTACCAAGTGCTATAGTGGGATCTAAAACTGTAGGGAGCTTTAAGATAAAATTGGATAAGCATATGGACGAGAAGGGTTGGGTGTGAAGGGGGATCAGCCGGGTTGGGCCAATCAGCGCTCTGCAGACCCCCATAATCCTGCGTTAATCTCTAACCGTTTTGGTAAGATGATCCTCAGGGTATTAGAGTGTTGAGCCTATAATTGGGCTTTGTAATTGATTTGGGGTTGTTTGGGACAGGGATCTGCCTTGCTTAGGCCAATCGGCTTTCTGCAGACTCCCATTTTTTTATGTTCTTATGTTCTTATATCACATAAGAATTAATATTTTCTCAAGATCAATGGAAATGGTTAATATATGTATAATAACTTAAGGAAATGCACACAATATTAATAAAAGCAATACAAGTAATTAATACAAATATTTAAAAGTGAAATAAGCACTAAAATATCCCTAGAGAAAATATTTCTTCTGAAATACAATAATAAGAGCTAACTAAAGTAAACTGATCAAATTCACAAACTTGGAACTAATCACAAATTAATTTAATGCTTTACACTTATAACAATACTAAATGCAATCAAAGGGAAATAACAAAATAATATGAATTTACAGACCACTCAATGATAATTAATTATTAACTGATCACTAGATTAACTTATAATTAATACACAAAACTATCATTAAGAATAATATTAGGCTATAATCTAACGACACATATATACTCAACTCCCCAATCACAGGTAAGGATGCAGATGCTTAATCGTTTGATGGTAGCCAGGAGAGATATGTCACTTCACTAAGTATAAGAGAAAACTATGTACAGAGAGGCAGACGAGATGCTAAGGTCAGCTGGTCAGTTGAATCTGGAGTCCAGACTGCAGGTACTCAGGGGGTATATACAGTATATGTCACCAGTGAATCTGGAATTTTCTGCTACACTCGTGAATGAAATGACACAATGCTGGGAGAGAAAGACTGAATCCTGAGAGATTTAGAACTCTCGAGAATCAAACACATCAGTGGGAAACTTAACTATGATACTAATCTGGCTTATATAATCAATTTTACTTCACATTACATAACAATATATATATATATATATATATATATATATATATATATATATATATATATATATATATATATATATATATATATACAGTATATATATATATATATATATATAGGTAGATAGATAGATATTCAGTCAGTAGGTCATAGTTTTATTTCATAAAAGATACATTGTACATATTTTACATAATACCAAAATCAAAAATATAATACATAGACATATTGTTTAACGTAATATGTGGGCTCTGTATTCTGCACATAAATTCTTGATTGTATTGCTTCAATATAATTTAATATTAAGTTCTGAAATCCATATTCATTCAATAGCGCCCTCTCCACATCCTTTACAATAGCGTCCTCTCCACATCCTTTACAATAGCGTCCTCTCCACATCCTTTACAATAGCGTCCTCTCCACATCCTTTACAATAGCGTCCTCTCCACATCCTTTACAATAGCGTCCTCTCCACATCCTTTACAATAGCGTCCTCTCCACATCCTTTACAATAGCGTCCTCTCCACATCCTTTACAATAGCGTCCTCTCCACATCCTTTACAATAGCGTCCTCTCCACATCCTTTACAATAGCGTCCTCTCCACATCCTTTACAATAGCGTCCTCTCCACATCCTTTACAATAGCGTCCTCTCCACATCCTTTACAATAGCGTCCTCCAATAGCGTCCTCTCCACATCCTTTACAATAGAGTCCTCTCCACATCCTTTACAATAGCGTCCTCTCCACATCCTTTACAATATAAGATTTATTCAACAAATAATGTAAACCCTTTTCAATGTATGCACATGGTTTCAATAGTATCCTATGCAAAAATCTAATTGTGATCCAATTGATAAAATGCTTAAAAATCATTTGTCCACCTCTACTACATGCAGCGTGATTACTCTCCCAGTATCTCATACTTAACATTGTCTTTATTGCTTTATGGTAACCAACACCAAACTGTTTCATTGGTACATAGCATTTCTTATTATTAAACCATAACTCAGCCCCATACAAATTCAAACAAAAAGATTGAAATACATAAAGTAGCACATTTGTATTCGCGTTATTAAACTTCCTCAGGATACAATTAAATTAATTATAGAACTTGTTTCTGCATCGTATTATATCAAGATCATTATTTAAATTGCAATCAATAATATATTCAAGATATTTATAACCAGTTACCAAATGTATATGTATATCATTTAAAATCATATTCGGGTTTTCTGACTTGTCATCCTTGCATTTAAAGAACATACATACCGGTACTGATTTAGTCAAATTAATGGATAGATCGATTTTTCTTATTTCACATTCTAGAATAGTTAACGAGTATTGCAAGCTCTTAGCAGAGGGAGCCATTAAAACTATGTCATCCGCATCGGCAATTATATTACTAGATTGTAAACCAAGTCTACAGCCCTGTTTACATGATGTTAATTAATTTATCATATTATTTGAATACATTGAAAATAGAAGTGGCGATAATACCCCTCCCTGCCTTACTCCATTTTTTATTTTCCATTCCTGCGATAAAGTTTCCTTATATTTTACAACTACATGTTGATGTCTATAAAAAATAAATAACACATTTACAATATAATTAGGGATTCCTTGCCTTAAAGACTATCTACAAGCTTAAAATGATTAACTTTATCAAATGCTTTTGTAAGATCAATAAAACATTTAATATACGTTTGATCCTTCACTGTTACATTTCAGAATGGTTTTCTTCAACATCATGCATGCGGTAGAAGTAGAATACTTTTCTCTGAAACCATGCTGATTGTCATTTAAATTTACATATTTTATAATTTTGAATTGTACACAATATTCAAACAATTTAAGCACAACTGGAGATAATACCAAGGGCACTATTACACCTGAGCTCATTTTATAAGGAACATAGCCATGCACGATGATACACGATGAGTACAGTTTTGCAATTACACGTATCATATAATTTGAGCAATATTTTAGATGATTTGAATGGACATTGTCAGGGCCAAGGCCACATTTCAGGTTCGATATTGCTGCCAACACATCTGCAGCATTGATTTTGCCATATATTTCACCTTTGCGTTCAGTGGTGTCTAAATATTCATATTTAAAATCACAATCACTCTAGCACTTACTGTCATCAAATATAGTTTTAAACTTACTCGAGAACTTTTCCACAATACGGCTAGCATCACTATCTCCCTCAATTTTCATACAAAGTAGAACTCTATTATTTTTTACTTTTCTAACCTCTTTCCAAAATAATTTGTAATTCTTGTTGCACAGCGAGTTTGCTAATTTATCTTTCCTGATCTGTGCCTCGTTACGTTTTACTAATCTCAAAACATTCTTAAATTCCTTCCTAGCCTTTTTCATTTCTTCTAACTCTATACCAGACCTTGGACACCCCATGCGCTTCCATGTTACATTTTTTAATCTTGCTGTTTTATAGAAACCTTTAACATTATCATTCCACCCAGGTATAATCTTATATCTTCGTACTGGTTCATTCTTAAATTGAGATGATGACACCAATAATACACTACACTTACTAAACTATTATAAATGCTATCTAATTCATTTATATGTTGAGCATCATTACACCTGTAAGTACAACAATCAAGACTGCTAAATCCTGCTATATCTAATTTGTCAAGACAATTATTTACATCCAACTTATATTTCTGTACATTGTCTAAGCTTAAAAAATGATTCCAGTTGACAAACTCTGATGGTTCATTCTTTTCAACGATATATAGTCACTATGATTATATTGTCGGTTAATTTAAATGCCAAAGGAAAGTGATCGTAGAGAGCAAGGTCATATCTTCTAACAATATCTTCTATAGTATCTTTTAAACTTTCACTCACTGCGACATGGTCAAGCCAACTAGTAGTGTTTTTGGCAGGACATAAATACGTAAAAGAATTACTTTGAAGGTGTAAACGATCAGCAAGAATCAACCTTTTGTCATTAAGTAAACGAGACATATCTGTCCAAAACCTACCTATGGATATTCGTTGGTTAGATGATTCAGTGGACTGTATTAGAATACCATACAATAACATATATTACCTTATTTTTATTTTTTTTGTATTTAAACTTACTTCCTCTCGGGCATAGGCTGAGAGCCTTAACACCTTAAGAGCGGCCTATGCGGTTTATTTATATGTACCGCCCAGCGGGGTGTTTTTAGCCAAAATAGGGCTGTTTACGTGATCATTTTCATGCCTAAATAAGACCCAGAACGTAAAACAAGTATCTATCCCTGAAAGGGCATAAACAGAGCTTTCGAATGACACCATAACGATCCTTTTATGATGGCTAGTTTTCTTGCAATAACCGTGCAACGCGAGTGCAAAAAGCATGTAATTAGGCACTTTCCCCATACAATTCCTTATATAGCGAGTGAGAGAGGTAGGAGGGAGGTGAGATTCGTGTCAGTAGGTTCGCCGCGGTGGTCTGGAGCAGTCATACGCTCGCTACTCTCCTGCCACCACTTGTCTCTCTCTCTCAGCAACATTACGTGCTGAAATTGCCACTCGAGTTATGTCGAGCGCCGCCACATAGTCCAGCTTTATTTAACTCGACTTATGTGGTGAGCCGCTAATTAAGGGTTAACATTCACCGCTTTCCAATGAACAGTGAAGCCCGTGAGGTCTTCTTCCAGTCTAGGGAGTGAGACATGTGAAGCACGTAGAGTACAACGAGCACCTGCCATCTTGCCTTCACATGAGGCACGGTGCTCACTCATGGCCCGAAACGACCCCATCTCTTAAGCCACCTCGTTCCCGTGCTTCACTGTCTCACCCCCTACACTGGAACAAGACCTCACGGGCTTCACTGTTCATTGTAAAGCGGTGAATGTTAAGGCTCTCAGCCTATGCCCGAGAGGAAGTAAGTTTAAATTACTGGAACTAGTGTTGTAGAGCCTAAGAGCCTTGTTATACCAAGGCTATGATCGAAAGATGGCGTCACAGAATCGAGAGGGTTAGGGAATGATTACATGTAGAAGGGGGCCACTATACTTAATGATTGATGGGAATGATGATTAATGATCTATGGATTAGTATGGATAGATGGAGAATTGATGAGCTAAGTACTATCACTAATGGGGCGAAAGGTGAGGTGAAACTCAGAGCGTAAGCAGACAGTCTAGTTGTGGTGGTGGCCAGGTAGAGAGTGAGTGCGGGGCCCTCACGTTTCACGGGAAGTGCGCCGCTATCACGCATGCGCAAATAGGTAGGGATTTATTTTCCCTCCCAATTATAATTACCTAAGTTCATAGGAATGATAGATTACCCAATATCCAATATAGAACATAATTATTAACTTCTTAATTATTCTATATAACCATTAATCCCACAAACTTAATACTAAATACTTAATGATAAATAAAGAATGATTTTGTTAAAGCAAATGAGAGGAGTGGACATAATACAAGAAACATGATGTTTAATTTTAAGGTCCCGAGAATCCAAGGACAGGGTAAGCAAACATTCTTCTTCACCGCCATCAAAGACTGGAACGACCTACCCCAGTCAGTCCGTGAAAAGAGAACACTGTATTCCTTCAGACGTAGCCTGAAGGAACACCTGAACCGGACAGCTGCGAGAAGGGAGCACCAAGCTTATGTCTACTACTAAATGCGACACCCTTGCCCCTCAACTTTCCCTTCATAATTGCTGAGGGGCACAGGGCCTTGGGTGGGGCTTTGGTTTCCCGGGCGTTTCCGCGCCCTCCTCGGCTCCCTGCCTTAGAGTGGCTTCGGTCACCCGGGCTTTGTTAGTGGTAAGCAGGGAGGGTTTTGTGGGGGCGCTCTACGGCCTTGGCCTTGCTCGGGACCTTGGGGCTGTTCGGCCAGGCAGCCTGGGGAACAACAACAACAACAACAACAACTAAATGCGACATAAGAGATAGACAAACCAAACTGAAATGATTACTGATTACGGATTACTGATATTTACTATAGGATGTAAGGTATCTTAAAATAACCCCCTAGAAATACTTTTTCTAAAGTATCCATTTCTTTATCCTCCCCATTTTTCCCCAGCTAACCTAATCCCACAAGGACCCCAATGGAAATACGCCTAACGGCCTTATTGGGCTATCCTTAGTAGGAATTATGCAAGGCTGGTACATGTCATATTTGTAACAAACTATGTGGTACCAACTCTGTAAATTGCTAACTGAATAAATATTATTATTATTATTATTATTATTATTAATGTAACACTTAAAGTAAGACTGTCCATATCAGAGTTTGGACACATTCCCACCACCAGGTTTATATAATACAGTATCTACAAAAGCCCGGAGGCTATTTTATTCCGCCATGATTGGGAGAAGGCTTGAGCCGCCTGTCGACTAGGACGTCCACTGGGTACTTAGACCGGTTGATCGGTCGAGGTAGCCCCTGTGGGAATGTCTCCAGGCGTCTCTGAGGAGTCCTCTTTTCACTCAATGTCCCCCTCAAGAGGGTACAGTCGGACAGTCGGCCGCGTAGGCTATATGTTCCTGTCTTCGTCCGGACTCTAGCCACTCTGACTTCTCCGTCCTGACCGGGTAATAACTCGACAATACGGCCCAACTTCCAAAAAGCGCGCGGACCCTCATCATGGATGATGACAACATCACCGATACCCGGCCACCGACCATTTATTGGTCTCAGCTTACACTTATGCGC
Source organism: Paralithodes platypus (assembly GCA_032716605.1). Classification (NCBI taxonomy): domain Eukaryota; kingdom Metazoa; phylum Arthropoda; class Malacostraca; order Decapoda; family Lithodidae; genus Paralithodes; species Paralithodes platypus. The sequence goes on along the minus strand of CM064509.1, from coordinate 45,807,697 downwards.
CTCTCTGAGGGTCCCCAGATACTCGTTAGACCAGCGTCGCCAGATATCTTTCGACAGTTTGCGAATATATTGATATCTGGCTGAAATGACATCTTTATTTATGTAGTCTGGATCTTCCAACCCATCCTCTACTTCATTATCATCAGGAAGATCCCGCAACCGATGACCCCGCACCAACACAGAGGGTGTTATTGGGGTAAGATCCCCTAGGTCGCCGGAAGCATAATATTAGGGCGATCATTGATAGTGGCCTCAATTTCCAACAGTAGAGTAGTCAATTCCTCCAAGGAAATTAAGGCACGTCCCAACACCTTCTTCAACCCCGCCTTGACAATGCCGATGGCCCTTTCCCATATAGCGCCGAACCACGGCGCCCTAGCCGGGATAAACCGCCACTCACATTGAACACTGCCAAGGTGGGACTGAACTTTAGGGTGATTACAAATGTCCGATAAGTACCCAGAGGCCCCAACAAAAGTGCTGGCATTGTCACTTAAAATGATCCGGGGAAATCCCTGTCGACTACAGAACCTCCTGAATACGAGGAGGAAACTGTCACAAGTGAGGTTGGTGACTATTTCGATGTGAATCGCTCTGGTGACCGCGCAAGTAAATATAAGCATGTAAGCCTTTATGGTCGGCGAGTCGTTGATCGGGATTGCTCCGCTATAGTCCACCACAGTGACCTTATACACCCGTATAAGGTCACTGTGGTGGACTCCAGGGGTGGTTTGCAGGGCTGGTAAAGGTGGCAGTCCTGCATAGTCGTAGGGCTTACGTTTTACCCGACGACATTTCAGACATTTACCCAGTACACTTTTCACCACCTGCCTGAGTTTAGGCACCCACCATTTTTGACGAACGTAGGTAACCACGTGACCGACCCCGTAATGGCAACAGAGGAGATGGCACCGATCAATTTTCAGGTGGGTCAAGGGATGTTTGGAGGGCAGATGTTTAGGATACTTGCATGATCCTGAGATAGCCACTAACCTCAATCTGCCTCCACAATGAATTATACCTCCCTTCAGGTGTAATTCTAATTGGTTGATCAAGTTATTTCTGGACTGTTTACCCTTCACCATTATTTCAAGTTCCTGCGAATAGGTCTCTTTTTGGCATAATTTGAGTAAAACATTATCTGCAGCTCTAATTTCATGTACGTTGAGATGAGCACTACCTGTGGGGGGCAGGCTATTTCTTTTTGCCTTCAAATTATTTACGAAACGTATCACCCATGCTGTGACACGCTGCAATCTTTCATAGCTGCTATATTTGTGCCAGTCCCATAACTGTGTGTCATCTTGGGGCACCGTGCCTACAATTTGGGTCACGATACCAGCGGGCTGCTGTTGGAGATCTATATTCTCTGGCCATCCATCGGGTTTCGGAAGCCAAGGAGGCCCATTCCACCACAACGCAGAAGAACTCAAACATTTAGCAGACACGCCTCGAGATACCATATCACTGGGGTTCTCTTTAGTCGAAACATACCGGAAATAAGCAGTCGGGACTAGGGCATATATCTCGTCAATGCGGTTAGTTACATACACTGGCAGTTTCTTTTGACTGTGAATCCAGTGTAGCGTAATTTGACTGTCACTCCAAACATAGGTTTCAGAGATATGAAGTTTATCTTTATAGGCATTCTCAACGAAGTTAATCATTCTGGCGGCTAGCAGAACTGCAGTTAATTCCAATTTAGGGATGGAAAGGGACTTGATAGGGGCCACCTTAGCCTTTGCCATGACCAAGTGGTTACCCTCTGGACTGACTAGATATATAGCAGTCCCGTAAGCGACACTGCTTGCGTCAGCAAATGCATGCAGGGAAACAGTCTTTCTGAAACAGATCCTCCTAGAGAACTCAATACAACTACAGAGAACCATATCATCCACTATCCCCCGCCATTCCGCTTGCAGGTCCACAGAGAGAACATCGTCCCAACCCAATTTCAGACTCCACAATTGTTGGAGAAAGATTCGAGACCTTATTGATACTGGCAACACAACACCCCAAAGGATCAAAGAGTTTGGCAGCAAACCTTAAACACTCATGCTTTGTAACCTGTTCAAAAGAAGCATACTGAACTCCAAAGGAAAGAGAATCAGAGTCAGTTTTCCACACCAGGCCAAGTACTCTCACCAAATCCTGTTGTTCCGCAGCAACACCATCCTTCTGCAACACCTTTCTCAAGACGGGACTATTTGTGGCCCATTGGCGCAGGAATAAATGGGCATTATCCATTACTTCACGAGCCATATCGTAAGCATGGACGAGGGAACTTTCATTATCCCCCGTACCTTGGAGGTTATCGATATATAGCCCGGCCCTAATTTCCTGCACCAACTGCATCAACAAGAGAAAGATGCTTAACCCTCTCACCACGGAAGGGCTCTTGAACGCCCATAAAAAAGCATATAACAGGTACCCGGAAGGGCTCTTGAACGCCCAGTGGTTGAAAGCCTGTGAGCTTCGTGTGCGAGGCGTCGGTCCGACGCATGTAAACAACAGCCGGCTGGACCGACGCCCCGCATCTCCGGCCACAAGAAGGAGAGCGTCGCTTGTTCGTGTGTGCCTGTATGTTGTTGTTAAGTATCGAAAAGTAGTGTAAAGTGGCTGTTTTGGCCATAAAGTTATCTCCAATGAAATCATCAACACAGCTCAACCAGTTGACTTAGAGAGTTCTACTTAATGCCATTCTACAGGTAAATAACACAGCTACGCTTGGGGATGCGCGGGAATGCGGGAAGCAGTCTGAATAACAAATATACGGTAGCCTGGCCTAGACGTTTTTCGGCCAAAACACCCGGGTTTCGAGGAATATATATATAATACATAGCCGGGGCTGGAGGGTTAAGGATGGTCGCGTTAAGGAGAAATTGAGAACAGGTCGCCCCGAAAAAGACAACCCTGAACCGATAACAGATTAGAGGAGAATCTAAATGTAGAGGACCTTTCGGCCACATAAACCTAGTGTAATCCCTGTCATCCTCATGAAGTTTCAACATCAAGAAAGCCTTCTTGATGTCACTGACCCACGCATATTGATGAAGACGGAATCGCAACATAAACTGAGCAAGGTCCGGTACTAAAGAGGGTCCCATATCTAGACAGTCATTTAGACTGGGTTTGTGTTTGACGACTTTGGCGGAACAGTCAAACACAATACGTACCGGTGTAGTCTTGCTCTGTTTTACAACCCCGTGACATGAGACATGAGACAGAGTCATCGAAAGGAACCTCCTCGATGAAACCCCGCGACAGTTGATCAGAAATTACCTGTGAATATTGGTCACAAAACTTAGGCTCAGCTATAAATCTCTTTTGTAGACCTCGTAATCTCCCAACAGCCAAACCTTTATTGGTGGGCAACTGTTCTTTTAATTCAGTCCAGGGCAGACGTACCTGATATTGTTGACTCTCAGGCTCGTAGGTGACTGTCTCCTCATAATTGATCAAAGCTTGCCGTTCGGCTTGCGAATGTTCTTTGGGTGATATGCCAATGTGGTCTAAATCCCACAAAGCATTCAGTTCTTCTTTGCACGGGAACTGTCCAGTAGACATATATTGGTCCACTGGAGTTACTGCCACTTTTAGAATTGTTACAACCTCAGTATTGGAACTGGATGTGGATGCCGCATAAGAACCACTCAGTGCATATCCGAATTTGGTTGGAAGTAAAACCAAATTACCTACCCGTTTATAACCAGGTCGCACTATGTTGTAGTAATAGTCGGCACCAATTAGTACCACCAGCTGTGTTGTCTCTGTGACGCATGAATCGGCCAATTTAATGCCATGGTGCTTTAAACTAATCATTTCAGCACTAAGATTAGACTCGCCTTTATGTTCAGGAAGATCATCGACCACAATTGCTTCGAGACGATGGAACCTACCCCGATGTAAATATTTCAGTGCTACAATAGTATACTTACGAGGGGTTTGAGTTCCGGTGAAACCATGAAGCCGTAATTCTTCCGTCCCCACGGTTTCGTATGAAAGGGACGGTAGTATGGATTTCTTCACGAAGGTCCTTTGTGAGCATTGGTCTAATAGCGATCTGACTTTTATACTTTTCTAGTGTCTACCCTTTACAGGCAGCTGAACTGTGGGTAGGATCACAGTTTGCTTATTCATACTTACAGACATTGTTGTTGAGGTTGTAGGTGTTGACTCTTCCCTAGTAGTACCTCCACTTACCGGTCTTGCCTCTCTCTGTTTTGGGCACAGGGAGTGAAAGTGCTTACCCTGGCAATACCTACAATTTTTGATGTTAGGGTTAGTTCACCCATTACTACCATGATCACTGGAGAAACATCCCGCACAGAGTCATAGTTGCCGAGCTCTTTTAATTTTGAGCGGTCCCGTTTTATGTTTAAAGCATTTATACCAGGGATGGTTATTCCCACCGCACAGTTTACATGGGAACCGGCTACCACCACTCTGTGTTGCGAATGCAGCCGTATCCACAGGCATATTCTTTCCTGGGGAGTCCTGACCAACCATGTTATACAATTCTGCCTGAAAACAACGTGTGAAAGTCTTGTAATCTAGGCTTTGCTCACCCATCTCCCTCCTAATGGTCTCCTTAACTGGTGATGGCAATTTATTCAGCAATGTAACCACACAGAACTCTTCTAGACTCACCTGTTGACTAGTCATAGATCTCATGGCACTCTCCATGTTGGCGTAGAAAGTCTTTAGTTCTACTGCCTGACATTTAGGTGCGACAAGATTATGGAAATGCATGATGTATGCCGCTTTTACCCTGTCGGGGTGCCCGAAGGTTTCTTGAAGTAAGTCTAAGGCTGGGACGTAGCTTGCACCCTCCACCGAGAAACCTTCTATGAGCTTATAGACATCCCCTTTTAACTGACCCTTTAAGTATGTTAACTTTTGAATTGCACTTAAGTCATTCTTTTCATGCACCACACATCAAAACATGTCCCAAAACCCAGTCCATAATGTCGGATCCCCAGCGAAGGTGGGCAGGATCAGGTGCGGTAATTTTACACCCGATCCCATCCTGATGTCGGCACGAGTTTGCCCTTCTTGACTACCCCATTCCGCCTTTAGGCGGGCGACTATCCCATAGATGTCAAATAAGTAGATGGTATCCGCTTGGTTCTCTTTAAAATATTCATCGTCTGAGGTGTATAGCGGCAACAAGTCCTCTTGATTGGCCTCAAATTTGGCCACCTGGGTTTGCACGCTATGAAGTTTTGCCTCGATTTCTACCCGAGTTGCGGACTCCAAGAACTCATCCAAACCTGCTGCCAGGACAGTCAAGGAACCTTTAATACCTGCCCTACGGCGTTTGCCTTGGGCTAGAGCTTCCATATTGTCACCTTTAGTCCAAAACAAATGAAAAATGCAAAACCCAGACCTTTATGACAGTTTATTCGAAACAGGAAATCTTCCGCCGATCAAACTCGGGTTCTAACGCTAAACTCGAGCGACCAATGACAGATAATCAAAGAGCGAGAACAAATGCGAGTAACATTAAATGCGAGAGGGAAAACAAATTGCAATACCTATCATGCCGTCCAAACTCGGGTTTCGAACTTAATACTAAACACGGGCGACGTAATACATGGTAAGCTATCAAAACATGGGTGGCATTAGTACAATTAAATGGACGGTGCGCACCCGCCGAGTTCCAAAATCATTAGAGTTAAACCCAAATTACAACCCTTCAAAATTTAGTACTAGAAATTTAGATGACACAATAAATCAGAAAAGTTATAGGCTATCACAGAAATTCTGAAAAGTTAGGCTATCACAGAAATTTTGAAAAGGTTTAACTAGATGCATCGTGATTCACTTATAATTTAGAAAAGCCAATAAATATCTTTAAATTTAAATTTAGTTAGGCCTAATCAAAAAGAACAAATTTTAATGAACTTAAATTTAGATGTAGTTAGGCATAATCAGAAAAGCAAGACATTGAACTTTCAATTAATCAGAAAAATGCATTATAGGCCTATGGCTTAAGCGTCTGCACCAAAGAAGACCCGAGCCGATTCAATTGTCTCCCGGAACAGCCGATCCGAGGCGGGCGGTGTAAGATGGATACCATCCCACCCAAAATCAGCTGCTGAGGTACCGGACTGGTACCGGCTCCGGGTCCATGGCAGGTTGCGCTTGAGCCACTGGTTAACCGAATTACGAATTTTGTTGAACTGGGCGGGTTCGACTCCTCTAGGGTTCTGGCGCTTCTCTATTCCTATTATGAAGAAGTGACCTCCTGTCCTATCCTCTATCTCCCTAACCAACTCCTGGATCTCGTTGGCTAAATCCTTTGGTGCAACGCCTGACTTCACGTCGTTACCACCGATGACAAGGTATGTCAAATTATGATGCCAGCTAAGTTGTTGCTCCCAGGCTTCAGTACTCCTTAAAGTGCTTACTTTAGCCCCTGGGGTGGCAAGAGGTTTGACTGTGTAGTGGGGATGATTAACTGGCTTATCGACATACAGATCCCGCACATATGAATGGCCTATTATGGCCACCTTTCTTATAAGGCCAGGGTAAATAGCCCTCTCTGGCTCAAAACTTTCGCCTATGCCCCCCCCCTGCTGCGCCATGCTTAAAGAAGCCTTGCGCCATGTTGGCAATACACAAAAACCCTCGCGGCCGAAACAGACGAAAAAAATAACGACAGGGTAGCCATGCATATGCTCACGGACCAGCAAATAAAGGGAGCTCGCCGGCTTGGTGCCACAACACTAGGACGGGTGAAGGGCCATATATTATATGGATATTCGTTGGTTAGATGATTCAGTGGACTGTATTAGAATACCATACAATAACATATATTACCTTATTACTGGAACTAGTGTTGTAGAGCCTAAGAGCCTTGTTATACCAAGGCTATGATCGAAAGATGGCGTCACAGAATCGAGAGGGTTAGGGAATGATTACATGTAGAAGGGGGCCACTATACTTAATGATTGATGGGAATGATGATTAATGATCTATGGATTAGTATGGATAGATGGAGAATTGATGAGCTAAGTACTATCACTAATGGGGCGAAAGGTGAGGTGAAACACAGAGCGTAAGCAGACGGTCTAGTTGTGGTGGTGGCTAGGGAGAGAGTGAGTGCGGGGCCCTCACGTTTCACGGGAAGTGCGCCGCTATCACGCATGCGCAAATAGGTAGGGATTTATTTTCCCTCCCAATTATAATTACCTAAGTTCATAGGAATGATAGATTACCCAATATCCAATATAGAACATAATTATTAACTTCTTAATTATTCTATATAACCATTGATCCCACAAACTTAATACTAAATACTTAATGTAATACTTTAAGTAAGACTGTCCATATCAGAGTTTGGACACTACCCTTAGTTGGGTTACCATTATAATCACCTGCAATCAATACTTTATTATATTTGTGTTCAGATATTAAATTATCAAGAATTGCCATCGAATTTCTATATTCATCTAATGAATCTGCATTCTGCTTATCACATGGCATATACACATTAACTAGAAAAATCTGTACAGCTTCATTCCTTATTAAAATTCCTAATATTCTGTCATTACCGTAAACAGGATAAATTAAATTGCAACCCCCTTTGAAGGACGTCCTTCTAATATACCTTCATTACTTCTATCCTCAACACATACTATACCATCAAATGAATCGTTTATTGTTTTTAAAAATTTAACATCTTGATTCAGTAACATTATTTCGTGTAATAGAATAATGTCATATTCATTAGTCAATACCCTAACTGTCTCGATATTATTTCTTATTGAGTTGCAGTTATACGATACTATGTTAACCATTATGTTGTGACTTAGAACTATAATACTTCCGTACAGTTACATTTGTTGGCCAGCACTCTGGATGGAACAATTCATCTCTTTCATTTAGTAGATGATAGATAGATAGATAGATAGATAGATAGATATGATATTATATGTATGCATTACACCATATTATAATAAGGAAACAAGTATAACTATTATCTCCTTTAGTTAGTCAAATACATAACTTCACCTTCACTATCCTTATGTTAAGCTGATTACACTGATATATTGATTTAGATTGTTTATACTTACACTTTGTAAACACTTTCTCTAAATAACTTCTCCCCTTTAGACGTCACAGAATGTGAAGTTACCTATACAGACCCAGTCCATATCCAGTTCCTTCCCAGACTCATGACCCACTAAGATGCGCTGACTCAACAAATACCCCTAAGTGACGGCCCTAGCTCATAGTAGGAGCTAGGCAAGACACTCACTCCAGCCATGACCCTGAGACAAGGAAGGTTCCACACTTTACCTCTCCTGCCTCTCATCCCTCTCCCATCACTCTTAAGACACTTTAGAAGCAAGTCAATATTATACTCTAAAACCTAAACCATAGACTTAATATTGGACAAGCCCCTTAACCTATATTAGAATATAATCCACACTAACTCATTCATAACCAGTTATGAGTATATCTAAGCTGTATCTTATATCTCAATAATATTTATATATATATTTTACGTGCTTTCCTTTACTTCCTTCATATTATTTATGCACAATGTAGTGTGAGTTAGTGTAGTGTAAGGTAGAGTAGAGTAATGTAAGATAGTGTGGTTTGAGGTAGTGTAGTGTTAGGTAGTGTAGTGTGAGGTAGTGTAGTGTGAGATAGTGTGGTGTGAGGTAGTGTAGTGTGAGGTAGTGTGGTGTGAGGTAGTGTAGTGTAAAATAGTGTAGTGTGAGGTAGTGTGGTGTGAGGTAGTATAGAGTATTGTGAGACAGCGTGGTGAGAGGTAGTGTAGTGTGAGGTAGTATGGTGTACCGGTAATGTGAGATAGTGTGGTGTGAGGTAGTGCACAAAGGAGTACAAAGGAGTACAAAGGAAATCAAGCAACAACAGATCTAGTGACCCTTCTAGGTTGCTTGTCCTCCAAAACACTGAGGATCAAGTGTCCAAACAGTGGTTTAGAGTGGGTAAGGGAACATTGGAAAGGGAATTACTGCCCTGGAACTAATGTCCGTGGCAGGATTAGGAAGTTAGTAGGGGACAGATCGGTTAGTAACTGATGGTGGGATAAAATAAATTTATTCATTTACAAAAGCAGACAGTCGCGGATTTGAAGCGAGATATTTGTCTAGGCGGAGTTTAAATGAATCAACGGTGTTCGGGGAAGCCCATTCCTCAAGTTGACAACTCGATTGAAGAAGAAATTCATAGATTCGTGTGAGTTAAAAGATTTACCAATCATTTTGCAACCGTTTCCCCGCGTGTAATTAGATTGGTCGATAGTGAAGTACTTACTACAGTTCATATTGTCGATGCCTTTGATGATTTTGAACACTTGAATTAAGTCACCTCTTAATATGCGCTGGGTTAAAGGAAATAGATTTAATTCTCTAAGACGCTCTTCGTATGGTTTGTTCTTTAGGCTACTGTAGGTATCATTTTGGTAACTCTACGTTGAACTCGTTCTAGCTTGTTTATATCTTTTTGGTAATAAGGGCACCAGGATTGAACGCAGTATTCCAGAAGAGGGCGGACTAAGGAATTGTAAAGGGTTAGGATAACTTCTTTGGATTTATGCTCAAATGACCTGCCTATAAAGCCAATTATTTTGTTTGCCTTCTTAACACCTTACGAGCGGCCTATGCGGTTTATTTATGTGTACCGCACAGAGGGGTGTTTTTAGCCAAAATAGGGCTGTTTACGTGATCATTTTCATGCCTAAATAAGACCCAGAACGTAAAACAAGTACCTATCCCTGAAAGGGCATAAACAGAGCTTTCGAATGACACCATAACGATCCTTGTATGATGGATAGTTTTCTTGCAATAACCGTGCAACGCGAGTGCAAAAAGCAGGTAATTCGGTACTTTCAGTACATAATTGAGTATGTAGCGAGTGAGAGAGGGAGGAGGGAGCTGAGATTTGTGTCAGTAGGTTCGCCGCGGTGGTCTGGAGCAGTTATACGCTCGCTAGTCTCCTGCCACCACTTGTCTCTCTCTCTCAGCCACATTACGTGCTGAAATTGCCACTCGAGTTATGTCGAGCGCCGCCACATAGTCCAGCTTTATTTAACTCGACTTATGTTGCTCGCCGCTAATTAAGGGTTAACAACTTCTGAACATTGTTGACTCGGTTTTAGGTTACTCGATATTGTTACTCCAAGATCGGTTTCTCTGTTTACATTCTTAAGCTGAGTGCCATTCATCGAATAGTTTGCTTTCTCATTTAGGTATCCGATATGTAGTACTTTACATTTATCCGCATTGAATGTAATGTGTGAGGTAATGTAGTGTAAGATAGAGTTGAGTAATATGAGATATAGTAGTGTGAGGTAGTGTGGTATGAGGTAGTGTGGTGTGAGATAGTGTGGTGTGAGGTAGTGTAGTGTGAGGTAGTGTGGTGTGAGATAGTGCAGTGTGAGGTAGTGTAGTGTGAGGTAGTGTAGTGTGAGGTAGTGTGGTGTGAGATAGTGCAGTGTGAGGTAGTGTAGTGTGAGGTAGTGTAGTGTGAGGTAGTGTGGTGTGAGGTAGTGTAGTGTGAGGTAGTGTGGTGTGAGGTAGTGTAGTGTGAGGTAGTGTGGTGTGAGATAGTGCAGTGTGAGGTAGTGTAGTGTGAGGTAGTGTAGTGTGAGGTAGTGTAGTGTGAGGAAGTATAGATTATGTGAGGTAGTGTAGTGTGAGATAGTGTGGTGTGAGGTAGTGTAGTGTGAGATAGTGTGGTGTGAGGTAGTGTAGTGTGAGATAGTGTGGTGTGAGGTAGTGTAGTGTGAGGTAGTGTAGTGTAAGGTAGAGTAGAGTAATGTGAGATATAGTATGGTGAGGTAGTGTATTGTGAGATAGTGTAGTGTGAGGTATTGTGGTGTGAGATAGTGTAGTGTGAGGTAGTGTATTGTAAAGTAGTGTAGTGTGAGGTACTGTGGTGCAGGGTAGTGTGGTGTGAGGTAGTGTAGTGTGAGGTAGTGTAGTGTGAGGTAGTGTAGTGTGAGGTAGTTTGGTGTGTGGTTTGGTGTGAGGTAGTGTAGTGTGAGGTAGTGTAGTGTGAGGTAGTGTAGTGTTAGGTAGCGTAGTGTGAGGTAGTGTAGTGTGAGGTAGTGTAGTGTGAGGTAGTTTAGTGTGAGGTAGTGTGGTGTGAGGTAGTGCAGTGTGAGTTAGTGTAGTGTGAGGTAGTGTAGTGTTAGATTATGTAGTGTGAGGTAGTGTAGTGTAGGTAGTGTAGTGTGAGGTAGTGTAGTGTGAGGTAGTGTGGTGTGAGGAAGTGCAGTGTGAGGTAGTGTAGTGTAAGGTAGTGTAGTGTTAGATTTTGTAGTGTGAGGTAGTGTAGTGTGAGGTAGTGTAGTGTGAGGTAGTGTAGTGATAGGGAGTGTAGTGTGAGGTAGTGTGGTGTGAGGTACTGTGTGGTGTGAGGTACTGTGTGGTGTGAGGTACTGTGTGGTGTGAGGTACTGTGTGGTGTGAGGTACTGTAGTGTAAGGTAGTGTAATGTGAGGTACTGTAGTGTGAGGTGGTGTAGTGTGAGGTAGTGTAGTGTGAGGTAGTGTGGTGTGAGGTAGTTTAGTGTGAGGTAGTGTATAGTGTGAGGTAAGGTAGTGTAATGTGAGGTACTGTAGTGTGAGGTAGTGTAGTGTGAGGTATTGTAGTGTGAGGTAGTGTGGTGTGAGGTAGTGTGGTGTGAGGTAGTGTAGTGTGAGGTAGTGTAGTGTTAGGTAGTGTAGTGTGAGGTAGTTTAGTGTTAGATTTTGTAGTGTGAGGTAGTGTAGTGTGAGGTAGTGTAATGTGAGGTAGTGTAGTGTGAGGTAGTGTAGTGTGAGGTAGTGTAGTGTGAGGTAGTGTGGTGTGAGATAGTGTAGTGTGAGGTAGTGTATTGTAAGGTAGTGTAGTGTGAGGTAGTGTAGTATGAGATAGTGTGGTGTGAGGTAATGTTGTTGTTGTTGTTGTTGTTCCCTAAGCTGCCTGGCCGAACAGCCCCGAGTCCTTAAGGAAGGCCATGGCCACAGTCGGGCTTTCCCACAGAGCTCTCAAATAGTGTAAATTGTGTTGTTGGCGTAAGTGGTTGTGTGAAATGCAGTCTTCTATGATGTGTTTTATGGTATGGGGTGCTGTGTTACAACCCGGGCAGGTGTCGACGACGGAGTCATCCAGTCTCTTCTGATAGCACAGAAGAGCTGGATGGTGTCTGCATCTCAGCCTGCCAGGTGGACTCTATCCTCGCGAGGAAGGGAGGATTCAGAATGATGGATTTCGGGAGGTCGTGCTTGCAGCTGCGTGTTGTCTATGAGTGAGTGGATGGAACGGCGAGTGATATGAGTAGTGTAGTGTGAGGTAGTTTGGAGTGTGGTTTGGTGTGAGGTAGTGTAGTGTGAGGTAGTCTAGTGTGAGGTAGTGTAGTGTAGTGTGAGGTAGTGTAGTGTAGATGAGGTATTAAAGCTAAAGAACGGCGACATAACCCGCTCAAATGGTTTCAAGTTAGATAAGTTTAGATTTAGGAAAGATATAGGAAAGCACTGGTTTGGTAATAGAGTTGTTAACATGTGGAATGCACTGCCCAGAACAGTAATTAGCTCAGAAACAGTTGAAAGCTTTAAGCATAAGTTGGATTCCCATATGAGTGATATGGGCTTGGTGTGAATGGGAGCTGCTTCATGTGGGCCGCATGGCCATATGCAGTTTCCCGCGATCTTAGGACCTTCTGTTGTTATGTAATTTGGGTTGGGTATGACAGGGATCTGCCTTGTGTGGGCCGATCGGCTTTTTGCAGACTCCCATTTTCTTATGTTCTTATGTAGCGTAGTGTGAGGTAGTGTAGTGTGAGTTAGTGTAGTGTGAAATAGTGTAGTGTGAGATAGTGTAGTGTGAGGTAGTGTAGTGTGAGGTAGTGTAGTGTGAGGTAGTGTAGTGTGAGGTAGTGTAGTGTGAGGTAGTGTAGTGTGAGGTAGTGTAGTGTGCGGTAGTGTAGTGTGAGGTAGTGTAGTGTGAGGTAGTGTAGTGTGAGGTAGTGTAGTGTGAGGTAGTGTAGTGTGCGGTAGTGTAGTGTGAGGTAGTGTAGTGTGAGGTAGTGTAGTGTGCGGTAGTGTAGTGTGAGGTAGTGTGGTGTGAGGTAGTGTAATGTGAGGTAGTGTGGTGTGAGGTAGTGTAGTGTGAGGTAGTGTAGTGTGAGGTAGTGTAGTGTTAGATTTTGTAGTGTGGTGTGAGATAGTGTAGTGTGAGGTAGTGTAGTGTGAGATAGTGTAGTGTGAGGTAGTGTAGTGTGAGATAGTGTAGTGTGAGGTAGTGTAGTGTGAGATAGTGTAGTGTGAGGTAGTGTAGTGTGAGGTAGTGTAGTGTGTGGTGTGAGGTAGTGTAGTGTGAGGTAGTGTAGTATGAGGTAGTGTAATCTGAGGTAGTGTAGTGTGAGATAGTGTAGTGTGAGGTAGTGTAGTTTGAGGAGTAGGAGAAAAACTGCAATTTTCGTTTTTACATCCGTAGACTTTATTGCAAATGCCACTGCCAGAAAATTCCCCCCTGCCATTTTGTGTTTTACACCCGTAGAGTTTATTGATGAAATATCTCTGTCATTTTTTTTTCTTCATCCGTAGAGTTTATGGATTAATGTCAATGACATAATGTTTTTAACACTATTAGAGTTTATGAACAAAAAGGGGGTACCAGTTGGGGGTAATCTAACCGGGGGGGGGGGAGCCTGTTCCAGAGTGGAGAAGGGTCCAAAATGGCGACGGTTGTCCGGTAGTGGTGGAAAAGGTGACCTACCTTAGTGGGCGGGGCATCTGATAAATCAGTCCTAGTGGGAATTATAAAAGGCAAATACTGTCACTGGTTAACTTTCATACATCCTTACTATTTTAAATATGATCGTCTAATTATAGTCAGACACAGAATAGAAATGCATCACCGTCTCTCTCTCTTTCTTGCTCGCTTGCTCTCGCTCTCTCTATCTCTCTCTATCTCTCTTTCTCTGTCTCTGTCTCTCTCTCACTCTCTCTCTCTCTCTCTCTCATTGTACACACACACACACACACACACACACACACACACACACACACACACACACACACACTCACCCACCCACACACACACACATGGTGCTCCACCTTTGGACCTCATTCGTGATTAAGTGTCAAGATAAAAAAACAAAATAAATCCTTTTCCTTATGCTAATGTCCTGGAAATCAGTATTGCCCACCCCAGCTGCGTATTGTTCTCGCTCTCATTGTACACACACACACACACACATACACGCACACAAACACGCTCACCCACACACACACACACACACGGTACTCCACCTCTGGACCTCATTCGTGATTAAGTGTCAAGATAAAAAAAAAAAAAAAAAAAATCCTTTCCTTCTGCTACTGTCTTAGAAATCAGTATTGCCCACCCCAGCTGCGTATTGTTTCCAGTGTGTTCCCTTTCTTAGAGTTAAAATTTAAAGATACCACCCCTAATATCTCTTGACATCGACTTCGTACCCAAAAATACTTCTGGTCCACCTGCACTCATATATCAATATTTACCTCAAATTATCTTACTCTCACATCTGTAGTGAAGCCCCTACCTTTCATCAGATTAAAATAGTTTTTCTATATATCTCCACATCGATTCTCTTCCATCACCCGAGTTCTGAAAAATGACCTATAAATCAATAGACACCCTCTCTCCCTCCCGTACATAAACACAACCTGACCTACCTCAAAATTAATCTCTCTCTCTCTCTCTCGCTCTCGAGCGCTCTCTCTCTCTCTTTCTCTTTCAAGTATCCTACTGTTCTTAGAGTTCAGATTTAAAGATACCAACCCTTATATCTTTTGGTACGGAGGGGGCCTCCGTACCAAAATACTGGTATCGTCTCTCCCTCCCATACATAACACAGCATGACCTACCTCAAAGTCCATCTCTCTCTCTCTCTCTCTCTCTCTCTCTCTTGCTCGTTCTCACTCGCTCTCGCGCGCTCTCTCAAGTATGCTACTGTTTAGAGTTCAGATTTAAAGATACCAACCCTTATATCTCCTGACACCACCCCCTCCGTACCACCTGCACCCATAAATCAATATTTGCTTCAAATTACCTTATTTCCATATCTATAGTGGGGCCCCCTACCCTTAATGAGCTTAACATTGTTTATGTATCTCCTCATCGATTCTCCCTCCACCACCCGAGTTCTAAAAAATAATGTCTTAAAGATCAATAGGCATCCTCTCGCCTTCCCATACATAAAGACAGCCTGACCTACCTCAAACCCACAGAACCAAAAAAAATTAGCGACCTAGTTAGATGTTCCTGGTGCGAGGGATATCGACCCCTAGACAACATGGAGAGACACCATCGAAAATGCATCCCAAACGGCATTGGCATTGATTACAAAGGATTTTTTTTTTGTTTTTTGTTTTTTTTTATGTGAGTGAGGGAGGCAAAAGGCAGAGCTGCCTATAGTGAGTGCCTCCCCCATAGTTGAAAGAGTGACAGGGCCAAAATCAAGGGACGTTCGAGCCAAAATGTCTGGACACACGGAGTATGAAGTACTTTAAGTCATAGGAAGAGGGAAAGACTGATTCTGGGAGAGAGTTCCAGAGCTCAGCTGTTGAATAGAAGAAAGTCTGAGAGTAACGTTTCACTCTTGGGTTGGAGAGTTGCACAGAGTAGGGATGGGATTATGTTCCAAGACGGGTACCACGTGCCCTACGTAAACGAGGTGGTATACACTGGGATAGCTCTGAGGAACACTGGTTATCATAGTAGCGATAAAATAGCGAGAGAGATGCAACATTGCGGCGAAGAGAGAGAGATTGCAGAGAGTTGGTGAGTGGACGAGAGTTAATGATACGAAAGGCCTTCCTTTCAATTTTGTCTAGGAGAGCGGTGTGAGAGGAACCTCCCCACACATGTGAACAATACTCAATACAAGGATGCACTATGCCCCTGTACAGAGCAAGAAACTGTGCAGGGGTAAAGAACCCCCTAATGCAGTTGAGCACACCCAGCTTCTGGGAGGCTGCCTTAGGAAGACTGGTAATATGGTCCTTCCAACTGAGAGCAGAAGAAAAAGAGAAACCAAGAATATTGAGAGAATATGAAGGATTGATTTTTGTATTGTTGAAGAATAAGGGATAGTCCGCAGGGAGTTCCTGACGGGTAGATAGATGGAGAAATTGGGGTTTGGAAGCATTAGAGGTAACAAGGCTTTCTCTGCCCTCAGCGGCTCGCTTGGTGTAGTGACTAGCGCCTCGGACTTCCACCCAGAAGGCCCGGGTTCGCGCCCACGCTCGGCGCATTAAAGATTTTTCACAAGCACCGAGTCGTTACCATCCCTCATGAGCAAAGGGATGGGGTAGTAGTACAGGACCCAAATGGAAATACGCCTAATCGGCCTTATTGAGCTATCCTTAGCTAGCTTAGCATGCGCTAGCTTTAAGAACTATTATTATTATTATTATTATTATTATTATAATGGGAGATAGTAGTTAGATCAGAATGTAAGTGTTCTATGGCTTCATTCCGTTTGTCGTTGAGGAATTGCTGGCTTGGGCGTTCTGAAAAATTAATGGAGTAGTGTAAGGTTGAGTCGTCTGCGTAAGAATGGATGGGAGTTGAGGTACAGTTGAGAAGGTCATTTATAAAAATTAGAAAGAGAATAGGAAATAGGACAGAGCCCTGAGGAACACCGGAGTTTATAGGGTGAGGAAGTGAGCGATGGCCATCCACAACCGCAGCTATGGAACGGCCGGAGAGGAAATTAGAGACGAAGGCACAGATGGAGGGATAGAAACCGAAGGTGGGTAGTTTAGAAATTTAAGATTTGTGCCAGACTCTATCGAAGGCTTTCGATATGTCTAGTGCAATAGAAAAAGTCTCACCGAAGTCCCGAAAGGAGGATGACCAAGAGTTAGTAAGATATGAAAGAAGATCACCAGTAGAGCGACCCTTAACCCTTAAAAAGCGGCTCACCACATAAGTCGAGTTAAATAAAGCTGGACTATGTGGCGGCGCTCGACATAACTCGAGTGGCAATTTCAGCACGTAATGTTGCTGAGAGAGAGAGACAAGTGGTGGCAGGAGAGTAGCGAGTGTATGACTGCTCCAGACCACCGCGGCGAACCTACTGACACAAATCTCACCTCCCTCCTACCTCTCTCACTCGCTATATACGGAATTGTATCGGGAAAGTGGCTAATTACCTGCTTTTTGCACTCGCGTTGCACGGTTATTGCAAGAAAACTAGCCATCATAAAAGGATCGTTATGGTGTCATTCGAAAGCTCTGTTTATGCCCTTTCAGGGATAGATACTTGTTTTACGTTCTGGGTCTTATTTAGGCATGAAAATGATCACGTAAACAGCCCTATTTTGGCTAAAAACACCCCGCTGGGCGGTACATATAAATAAACCGCATAGGCCGCTCGTAAAGGGTTAAGGAAGCCATACTGGCGATCTGAGAGCAGATTATGAGAAGAGTGTTGTACTCTAATGTTGTACTCTACTTGTTCTATACCGTACCGGCATATATAAAACATTTACATGTGAACCCCATGATATGATTTGTTTAAATTAATGTGACCCCGGTATATATCGAAATATTATAGTTATTATAATCTACTTGTTGTATCTAACACACTTACAACAGAATCCCATGGCTAACTGTATTATATTTTCACTTGGAGGGTGGGTGGCTAGACACCCTGCAGGACTAAAAGCAATACCTGTCAAAGGGCGGATGAATTATATATTAGTCAACGGCCATCTAGCAAACCTATGGTATTTTGCCATGATGGATGTTTAGGATGCTGCCATAGCCTGCACCAAGGTCTTCCATTGTCCGTTTTCATCCATCCCTGCTGTTTGGTGCTATACAGCAACTGTCCTTCCTTTTCCTGCAATCTCCTGTTTTTTTCCCCACGGTGGCTAGCAGGCCAATGAGGAAGACTTTTGAGTCTGGTGGATTTTCAGGAGATTTGGCATTCTTTTTCTGTTTCTCGTCTTTTCTAAACAAATAAAATCCACCGATACTGCTCCCCCCTGGATATGGTGTCTTTGGGGCTTGTTTTATACCTTACCCAGATGTGATGGCTCCGTCTGGGTCGACCTGTTTATATCCATCTTTATGTATTTGTATATGGATTGCTTTCAACTTTTTCTGTTTTTGTTTCTACTTTTGTCCGGTGATATAGAAGTTAATCCCGGTCCTCACAGACAACTTGCTACAAGTTGTCGTGTATTTTATTCCAATATTCGTGGTCTCTATAAGAACATCAAGGAGCTTACATTGGCATCTGTTGATTATGATATTGTCTTTTGTTCTGAAACCCTTGTCTCTGGTTATAGAGATTATTCTGAACTTCATATACAGTACCTAACTTCAGTAAACCAGTTCTTATTCGGCGTGATTCTATTCCTCGTGCTCGTGGAATGAGCTTGTATATTAGATCTGGGTATAATGCTCAGCACTTAACTAAGCATATTTGTAAATGCCATGAGATGCAGTTAGTTAAAGTTTCCAGCAAGTATCATAATCATTACATTTTTAGCCTGTACAGAAATCCTGATGTTAACAATGACATATATGACTGCCTCTTAACAGCCATAGCTTCAATACAGTCTGTAGATGTCAAATCATCCTTTATTTTTGTTGGTGATGTCAATGCGCATCATCAAGAGTGGTTCAACTCGGTCTCTCCAACTAATAGAAATGGTCTTGCTGCATTGGATTTTGCAAACTTATCTGGTTGTGAACAGCTAATCCAAGGACCTACTCATATGTCTGGAAATTGTCATGATCTAGTACTAACAGATATTCCTGGCGTAGAAACCTCCGTTCTTGTACCTGTTGGCACTTCCGATCACAATGCCATCATGTGTAAAATTAATCTTGATTTTTCTGTTCTGATATTACTCTCTCACGTAAAGTCTACCTTAAATCCCGGGTTAACTGGGACAACGTTTGTAATGATGTTTGTAATATTGAGTGGAATCACATACTAAGATCTCATGACCCGGTTTCAGCTCTCAACAATTCCCTTCTTGGTATCCTTCGCAAAAGAGTTCCATAAAAAACAATTAAGTCTCGTATCAGGGATAAAGCATGGTTTAATGATGACTACAAGCGTGCATTTGATGACAAACAGGCTGCATATCGTCTATGGAGGCGTAATCAAACCCCCTTGCATTGGGAAAATTATGTTTTTAAAAGGGCAGCTGCGCAGAGAGTTTATGATGGTGCTGAGAGGGATTATAACTCCCATCTTCAGGATGTTCTGGCAGGAGCTACACAGCCTCATAAATGGTGGTCCGCTTTGAAATCCTCTTTATTTGGAATAGATTCCTCCATGCCTCCTCTTTGGGATTCTGATGGCTCCATCTCTTTTGATCCATTATCGAAGGCCAATATTCTATCTAATATTTTGATTAACAAGCAGAGTAATCAGGAATTGTCTTTGCCATTGACATGTTTCCCTAGACCCAACCTCAATTCAATGGCATTCAAATCAGCTGAACTGAAAAGGTACTTGCTGGATCTTGATACCTATGGTGGCACAGACCCGAATGGGCTTTTCCCTCTCTTTTTTTTAAAAAGGTTGCAGTGGTCTTGGCAACTAAATTGGCCGTGGTGTTTAGGTTGCTTTTGAAATCAGGTAGTTTTCCTCTTTGCTGGGGTAAGGCTATTATCACTCCTATTCCAAAGGGAAATACTGCCTCATCATCTCCTAATGACTATCGCCCTATCTCCATTACACCTATCCTATCCAAGCTCTATGAGAGGCTTTTGTCCAGACGCCTTTCCTCTTATTGTAATAGTCATAATTTGATACCAAACTCACAGTTTGGTTTTCATAAGGGACTGGGTACATGTGATGCACTTCTGACACTCACCCATGACTTGCAATCTTCATTGGACCACGGACATGAGTCTCGTGTCGTGGCTATTGACTTTAGTTCTGCTTTTGACTTAGTCAACCATGAAGCACTTCTGTATAAGTTACAGCTCATCGGTATTGGTGGCAATTTTTTAAGGATCTATGAAGATTTTTTGACGAAAAGATCTCAGTCTGTGGTCATTGATGGGTGTCATTCCCCTTCTGTTACTGTTGTTTCTGGCGTTCCACAAGGCAGTGTCCTTGGGCCTTTGCTTTTTATTATTTTTACTGCTGACCTGTGTTCCGAGCTTGAAAATAAACTAATCTCCTATGCTGATGATACAACTTTATATGTGTCAATTCCATCACCAATAGATCGACACGTAATTGCTACTGCTCTGAATAGGGATTTAGCCAAAATTACATCATGGTGTGAACTTTGGGGCATGAAACTTAATGCTAGTAAAACACACTCCATTATCATCAGCAGATCTCGTACCTTGGATCCTCCCCATCCTTATCTACAGGTTTCTGGCGAGCAAATTGAGAATGTGGATACTCTGCGTATGTTAGGAGTTACTCTGGATCCCAAACTTACTTTTGAAAAGCATATTCGTTCTTTCTCCTCTTCCATTTCCCAAAAAATTGGTCTGCTTCGCAAGGTTTATAAAACATTTGCTTGTGACGCCACAGTTATCAAGTCTTTTTATGCTTTTATTTTGCCACATTTCGAGTACTGCTCACCTGTCTGGTTGTCAACAGCTGACTGCCATCTCAAGTTGCTTGACAGGTCACTAATTTCCATCAGTTTTATTCTACCTCATATGTCTCTTGATCTGTGTCATCGACGTAAAGTTGGTGCCCTTAGTCTTTTATTTAAAGTTTTTAACAATCCTCAGCATCCCTTACATGAGGTTCTGCCTGGGCCCTATGTCCGGGCTCGTGCAACTAGATTCACAAGCATTCTTAATGATCTTGCCATGAGCCGTGTTAATTTTTCTACTACAAAGTTTTCACGGTGTTTTGTGCCGGCCATGGTTGACTTGTGGAATAAGTTGCCAAATGAGCTAGTCAATTCAGCTCATATCTCCATTTTTAAGTCTAGAGTTAATACTTTTTTGCAGCATTAATTCTAATTTTTAAACTTATTTTACTCTATTTTATTGTATTAAATTTATACTTGAATCCTCCACTACATAATATGTTATCTGTGTTTAATATATGTATATGTACAGTACAGTATACAGTATATGTTTTTATTTTGTCCTAAGTTGCCGTAGTCTCTCTCCAGTGCCTACGGGTGTTTTGTGTGGATTCATATTGATGGTGTTTCTGCACCCTGGTTGGAGACTTCGGCATCTCATATAATAATAATAATAATAATAATAATAATAAAATATTTATATTGTAGTATTAATTGTATTTGTTATTCGTATAGTACCCTTAGCCACTTTTTCTTATTATTTATTATTATGGGTGTTATTATTATACAATGCATTAGTGTTTATTCACCTAAAACCCTATTTCAACCCACTTACAGATCAGTCCCAGGTGACAGCACAACCAAACAGCCCCAACACTCCACCGTTTTCATCGAGCCAAAGCTCGGTCTCACCGTCACTGGTGATTGGCTGGCGTGCTCACAACACACCAGTACCACCAGGAAGCCGAAAGAGAAAGAGAATACCCCCACCCACAACTAGTGAGTATTCTTAAATAATCTATAGTAAGAAAATATATCAGTATACACATGTGTGCGCGTGTGAAATGTGTATGTGTGTGTGTGTGTGTGTACGTGTGTATGTGTGTGTGTATATGTGTGCACAGTATAATGAAATAGTAAACTATTCCAACCATTCGGTTATCTTACAAGTGGACTACATACACAGTATATACCTGTATATATATAAAATTACCCGAAATGAATGTCTCCCTAAAATACATGATCTGAACTGTAATTGTGATGTAAAACCTTATAATTGTTTTCTCTCGCAGATATCCCCAACCCGCCACAACCAGGCTCCAGTTGTAATGCTCCGGGGGGCAGTGCACCCCAACCCGGACGTAGTGGTACGACACTAGGAAGTCGAAAGAGAAAGAGAATAACCCCACCTACACCTAGTGAGTATTCTTGAATATATATCAATAGGAGGAAAATATATCTATATACACACGTGTATGTATGTGTGCATAGTATAGTGAAATTATCAACTATTCTGTCCTCTTACAAGTGGACAATAAATATAATTACCTAAAATGAATGCTTCACAAAAATACATGTTTTTAACAGTAATTGTGATGTAAAACCTTATATTTTCTTTCTCTTGCAGATATCTCCAATTCACCACAACCAGGGTCCAGTTGTAATGCACCAGGAGCCAGTGAACCCCAACCCGGACCTAGTGGTACTACACAGCATCAACAACAACACCAGCACAGAGGGAACGGACGAAGGGGGATTAGCAACATTTCACCTCAAACAGACGTGGGTAATTCACCACAACCGGGTCCTAGTGGTGTTAAGCCCCCCCGCCGTCATCTCCCCTGTTCTTCCTCAGACTCTGGCTCTGACTCGGAAGGAGAAACCTCTCCACATGTCCAGGAAATAGTAAACTACTTTGACGACGCCATGATTCAAATTGATCTTTCCGTGCCACCGTGTGATGCAGATGACATACATCGTTTTTTTGCAAACAACAGGGAACACATGGCTTCTATCATAGTCAGTATTCAATCGTTACCCCAAAACTAAACCCCCTGCTCTAAAATCATACGTGGACATGACCCTTCGCTTAATCGCACAAAATCCCGATAGCGATGATCCTACCTACAAAGACAAATTTATGCGTAGTGAAATACAGATCATTAGTTTTGACGATATTGAAAATTATATCGACTACTTGATTGAATATTTTACCACACATTTCGAACATGAAATGTTAGAGGAAGAGGGTAGTGGCTTTGTGCTAGATGAAATAGTGAATGTTAGGTATTTCTTCGGACTTATACAACTGAATTCCAGACTCGGGGAGTATGTACCCTATCCCAAGGGTATTCCAGGAAAAAGACAGATCATTAATCCGTCGGGTCCCACAGACTGCGTTCTCCAGGTGCTTACAGCGTACCAGTACCTAAAAACTAATGGGGACAATCCCATTGGAGGGCAATGGGAAAATATTTGCCGTCAATATGTGAATATGGGTAACATTGAAGGCACCGTAGCCTGGGAGGAGCTTCGACAACTTGAGACTATCAATAATATCTGCATTCGTATTTACAGTCTTGAAAAAGTGGCAGCTAAGATAGGTGAAATTGTCCTAGTGCGAAAGGGGGCCAAAGACAAGGAAGTTGTCCATTGTTTGCTATTGGGGAATAGACATTTAGCATTCATTAACCCCTAACCATCGGGGGCGGACTTAAGTCCGTATCGAAAAACTTGGACTATGTGGCGAGGGGCGGACTTTAGTCCGTGTGCAATTTTGGCGCAATATTGGCTCTGAGAGAGAGACGAGCGACGGGAGGAGCATGGGTTACCTCATGACCGCTCGCCACGGCAGCCATGGACCGACTGAGATGTACGCCACATACATCCACCCTCACTCCCTCGCTACACACGTAATTATATAACGAAATGACCGTATTTTAGCAATTTTGCCCTTCGGTTGCACGATCGTTGCAAGACAACCAGTGATCGTAGAAGGATGTTTCAGGTGTCATTGGAAAGCTCAATTAACGCCCTTTCAGGGATACATACTTGTATTACGCTCTGGCTCTTGTTTATGCATGAAAAAGAGCACGGAAACAACCCCATTTATGGTAAAAAAAAAAACCGCTGGGCGGCACGGTCAAATATACCGCCTAGGCCGCTTGTTGAGTGTTAAAGACTTCAACAAGTACATCAACCTGTTCACACATTTACGGCTACCTAAGAAATTTTGCAATATACTGTATGTCTGTGCCTGTGCAAAAATGAGAGAAAGTTGGGAGAACACAGAGAAACATGTCCGGTAAGTCTCACCAAGTCATAAAAGGCGATGTAAGACGGTTCATATGCCTTACCCGGATTCATGAATTTTAATGTAGCCCCGGTGGGGGGACCCACCCGGGGCTATATTAAAATTCATGAATCTGGGTAAGGCATATAAACCGTCTTACATCGCCTTTTATGACTTTGAAAGCATGCTAGTAAAGCCCCCTATAGATGCAGCAAAGTGCGTTCAGCGACAACATTTTGCCATAGCCTATGCTTATATAATTGTAAATAGGGCAGGGGAGACAGTTGAATGTGGATCGTACTGTGGAAATAATGCTGTGAATCACTTTATCGAAACAATGAAACAATCATGGAGAAAGTGGAAATTTTGTAATGGGTACCACAAGATAAAAATGAGTAAGCAAGATATATTACACCTTAAGCATCAAAGTCACTGCGAACTATGTCAACAAGCATTTCAAAAGGGCAAAGGAAGTGGAAATAAACACCATGATCACGAGAAACCGGGCATGAACTACATAGGTGCATATTGCCGTAAATGTAATCTTTTAATGAAAAACCACAAGCTCCAACTCACCCTCATCGCTCATAATGCAAACTATGACCTGTCACTCATATTACGTGAACTAACAACTCCCGTGAGAAAAATAAAAATAATTCCCAGGCATTCTTCTAAAAAATACCATGAAGTTATTATTGACGATCTCAGATTTATTGATAGTCATGCTTCCATGTCGGGTTCACTCGCTGATTTAGCCCAGCAATTTATCAACGGTGAGAATGAGCCTAGATACGTGCTTAGCATGCTGAAGGACGTTCCCCCCTGCGCTTTACCCTTACTAATCAAGGTTAACCCTTGTCTAGCGGGTTTTTTTGGGCTTATTTGGGCATATTCAGGCCCTCCTGAATGATAAATTAAGTATCTGCATGAAAAGAAATGTATTCAGCCAAAAACTAGGCGCCATAAGCTTCAAAATGAGACCAGAACGAGCTACGTAGCACTTGTGGTTCTCATACAGTGGTACCAGTAACATGGGAGTTTAGCGTATAGCGGTATATTTTTTCCAGCTACGCTCACTACTGGCTACACTGTCGGCCTCTCGAGAACACAGGGATGGTGAGTCAGTGGGCGGCGGTAGGCCCTGGGAGTCGGACGTGTGGCCCGCTGCACTCCCGGCCATTTGCACTCGATTTTAACCCTTTAAAAGCCATAATAATGCTCCTAACTTGCTGCAAATTGGCGCCCGGCTATAGTTTGGTGCCGCCAGTTAAGGGTTAAGCAAGTGATGTGCTATGATTACCTGGACTCGCAGCAGCGTCTTTCTGAAACTTAACTCCCCCCTCGTGAAGCATTTTTTAACCACCTCCACTAGACTGAACTCCCTCCGAGTGACTATGAGCATGCTCAGACTGTTTGGAAAGAGTCTGGGTGCAAAACCCTCGAGGATTATCTAATACTCTACGTCAGAGTCGACGTTGTTCTCTTGTGTGACGTCTTCCTCGAGTGGCGTGGTATTCTAAAAAAACAGTGGCGATTATACCCCGTGAACTACGTCTCCCTCCCCGGGTTCGCCTATGACTTTTTTGTTAACAACACAGAAGGAATTGGAAGTACTCAGTAACCCGGAAATTTACCAACGCATTCAGAATAATGTACGTGGGGGCTCACAAGTGTTGTGCGTCGTTACGCGCGAGCCAACAACATTTACACAAATCCCGAGTTCAACCCCAACAGTGATAAGAGTACATTCCTCTCGTACGTAGATTTTAATAGTTTATACCCCACCGTAATGGAAGAGAAACTGCCTTGCGGGAACATGCGAGAACTCAATGAAACTGAACTCGAGACATTCCTAAATGTGGACTTAAGCCAGCGTGTAACCGACGGTGATGACGGGTTCCTCATTCTATGTGATACTGAGGCCATCTCACAAGAAGTCATCGAGAAGACAGACGATCTCCCATTGATCATTCGGCAGAAAAATATAACAAACCGAGATGTGTCACAAACCACCCGGAACTTGTATGCAGAAGAAAACCGAGCAGCACCTAGCAAGAACTTGAAACTAATAAGGACCCACGCGGCTCAAGAAAATATGCTCTTCGCATTACCGCTTTTGAAACTACTGCTCCAACTCGGGCTTGTCGTCAAAAGGGTTCGTACAGTGTATACGTTCAAACAGGAACCTTTCTTGCTGATTTCATCAGAGGAAATATAGAAGCCAGAAAAAACGCTACCTGTCCGATCAAGAAGAACGCGATAAAGTGTATTTCCAACAGCATTTTCGGACGCTGTCTAATGAACGTGGCAAAATATGATGAAGATGTTCAAATTGTAGGTGAGCGCGATCGTTTCATGAAATTGGTGCGGAGCCCATACTTTAAACGTGTTATGCCTCTTAACCTGGAGCGGGTAGTGGTGGTTTGGAATAAAAAATCCACCATGGTGAATCATCCAAACTACATTGGGTACTATATCCTCGAGCTTTCCAAAGTACGTCTCTATGATTTTTTTTACAATGTAATGAAGGCTAACTACGGTGACAGAGTGAAACTAGTGTACTGCGACACAGCTTCTTTAACGACAGTGTTTTAGCCAAAATAGGGCTGTTTCTTGATCATTCGTGAAAGTGTAAACAGAGCTTTCGAATGACACTTGTTGGGATGTTTTTAGTTTCTGATTGTATGTCGAGCGCCGCCACATATTGCTTTTGAGCGACTTATGTTGCTCGCCGCCCCTTAATAACGGTCATTGAAACACCCGACCTATTCGCCGAGTATGCCAAAGAACCACTAAAAAGCTATATGTATACAAGTCACTTTTACCCCTCTCACCCTCTTTACAGCACGGTCAACAAGGGTAAACTCGGCCTCCTCAAGTCAGAAGTCGGGGAACGGGTCATTTCAGAGTTTGTAGGTGTGCGACCCAAGTGCTACTGTATCCTTTTGACTGACGGCGACCGGTTGAGTTCAGCTAAGGGTGTCCCCAAGTCCATTAAAAGAAAGATAATGCACCAACGGTACAAGGACGCCCTATTCGAGAAGAGACCATTCACCTTTGACTATCATGGATTTACAGTGCATGGTTCTAGAATGAGCACTGTGAAATATCCAAAAAGGGGTATATCTATCGTAGAGGACAAAAGGTACTACATAAATGCTTTGGAGTCACGGTCTTACGGTCACCTCCGATAACCTAAATCAAGCAGCGGGGCCAGTTCAAGACATATTGCGAGAGGAGAATCAGAGTCAAGATAATGGTAGTGAAAGAGAAAGGGAGGCTGTAGGTGTGAGACTGGCCGAGGTAATGGGTAGGCAAGTTGATGGTGAATTGGAGGAAAAAACATAATGAACTGTGGGCTGAGCGAGATGTTCTAGTTGAGCGCTACTTCCCCCCTCAAGGTGTTAATGAATGGGGAGGGGGGGAGTGTGAGGAGGAAGAGGATGAAAGGATAGTAGCAGCCGTCGCTCGGGAAGAAGAGTATCAAATGTTAGCAACAGAAGCGGCTCAACTGGAATATTTCCAGGATGATAGTGATAATGAAACGTTAGCCGCGCTAGCTATCTTGGCAGGTAACACATAGGTCATGAGGTGTGAATGCGGTGGTTGACGGTTAGAGTACCACCAACATGAATGACAAAGGTGGAATACCCACTGTGATATATGCTGTTTGTAAATATATGTATGTATGTAAATAATAAATGAAGAAAATAAATCATGATAAATATTAAGTTAGTGTCCCCAACATTAAAATATGTATTGGTCTCAAATGGTGATATTGTATATACTGTATAAACAATACATAATAAATATTGAATTAGTGTCCCCCACACATGTTTTTATACACTTCCTTTATGTATAAGTAATATAAGTGCATTGATAATGAAACACGGGGCCCATTTTAATAGTTAATTTCATTTTATGTTAAATAACAGAGGGCTACAGAGTTACAAATATATCTTCACTAGAATGTATGGTACTTAATATGCTAACTAGACGATGTACAGAAATACATTAAGGATATTCTTCCATAAAGTTAAGAAGTTTCATTCATGACCCATGGTGCAGTTGTAAAGTTGTGATAGATCGGGTGACGGTATAGTCGCGGCATCCCTGGCGGCGAGCGACCATAGTGAACCCCGGCGGCGAGCGACTATAGTGGCCCCGGCGGGAGGCGGCGGCGGCGGCGGCGGCGGGCGGGGAGGTGAGCCGGTGGCTACCTTATCCAATCACTAGGAGCTCTGGATGGAAAAGAAAAAGACTGCCATTGTTTACAGGTGAATAATACCAGTAAAAAATAATATACTTTATTAACCCAGCAAGTGCGGCAAGACTTATATAAGGCCTACCGGTGGGCTGCGGGAAGCCTTATATAATCCAAGGCCTAAAAAAAAACATTTGAATCCCCCTCCCCCCCCCTTCAACTATCACCTATTCTCCCTGTTATTCTCTTATTCTTAGGTATATATTCGTGCTAACATTAGCGAGTTGCTAGCAGGGCGTGGTCATCTGTGGTACCAAGCGTGGGAAAGAGTGAGAGAGAGACTACCACGCAACAGTGTCTCTCCAGCCTTCGTGACGGCTGGCTGGCTGGCAGGCTGCATCAGCCATAAGTTATGTAACGCCCGGCCTCTATCGACGATTTTGACCATCCAAACGCTGTTTCCACTTGTTTTATTGCTGTAACAGGTGAATACCTTTATAATCAACGTAAAATAGGCGCTTATGGATAAGTATTAACCCACTGAGCCCCAGCTAGTTATAAATAAATGTACCACCAGGGACCAGCAGGTTTTGATTTTTTTGTTTTTTCCAGAAACAATCGCGAATGGGTGAGGAATGAAGGACCGCCCAAAGAAAACCGATCAAAAAGGTCAAAAAGGGGTCCTACGGAGCCCCCGAAAGTCGATTTTACATGAGTAAAAAATTGAAGGCAAAAACACCCAAAAACCATGTTTTTGCACGCTCACACGCACACGGTTGGACTTTGAGAGTTTTCAACCATCGGCATGGTTGCGTGGGATACTTACACAGTTCCCATACAAATCTGAGCCCTCTAGGTGCCATAGGACCGGAGTAATTAGACCCCAACGACACTTGTGCGTCATGGGTTTAAGCGTTACATACATTACCGACGACACGTTGTCGTCGCTGGTACTCAGAGGGTTAATGATATTTATGGTACGATGACGATTTGAGTTTAGGAAACAGTCTAAATACCTTCACACAGGGAGGGGTGGCCAACATCCCACCTACGCAGCAGAGAGGTTAATATGTACCGTACAAGATTAAATATATTTCAATATGTGAGAGAGAATAATGTACCCAAACAACTTACCCATTTAAGGCCATGTGTTGAACGTGCGATGAGAGGCTGACATTTTAAACTTGTTGTAGGCGAATCTCATGACACGTTCATCATTTCCCGTATAATTTGTCTTGGAAAATGCCAAAGATATATCTAAAGTTACTTAAATTAATTGGAATATAGTTTGGGGTCAAGAGCATAACTATCTAGAAACACCAGCTTATTGGGTTCATGGTAGATACAGAGCCAATGCCCCAAAACTGTTTTAGAATAACTAGGCAGAGTATTGATAATGCACACCACAGGCTTTCGATGTCAGAGTATGGTCTTAGCCTCATCCGCTAATAAAACACCTATAAACACGACCTCTTTTCCTAAATTCCCTCTCAGACCTCTTTTAATTTCAAAGTTGTTCATCCCACATCAAGCACGTATGTCGCACTGCAGACGTCTGTCAGAGTTTACTGTTATTATACCTACTGTCTCGCCAAACAATAAAATGATGCGATTTTTTTTCTCCCTTGCTTAAATTCAAACCGAGTCTGAGCCCCCCATTCATTTCCACTGGTAAAATATCATTCAAGTTTTCAGCTCTCAAATCAAAAGTACAAATCATAGCCCCCTTGTTGAAATTTTCTTTGTCAATTAAATGATCTTTGTGAAATCCCAGTGCGTCCAAAGTGCGATGGTAAAGTTCAGCATATTCGTGGGGGAATTTACTGGAGATATTATACATGGTTCTCCAATTCACTGATAAGCTTATTTGGCTTATATCGCCATGGCTCAAATACAAGGGATTCAGCGTGTAGTCACCAGCATGAGCTTCCATACTCGTTATAATAACCGTCAGTTTTTCAGGGATAACATTACCCCACGGTTGATCATAAGTACCTGATGTTTGTTCTTTGGCTAATACGTAGGTTTTTAAGAGGGTTTTGGTAAATGTGGATCTCATAAGACCCCCATTATCTAGCGATATGTTCAAGGCATGAAGCGTGTTGGGATAAGGTAATAACCGTGTATAAAGTAACTTGGCCGAATCTACATGGAGCTGTATTTTATCCCCATCAACTGGGGCATTCAATAGCCAGGAGTTACTAGCTAGCTCGAGCCGCAAGCGAACAGGGATACCGTCAAGTAGGTAAATATCTAATGAACTTATATCGAGGAACAGGGGGGTACACAGTTGGAGGCCGCAGATTGGCCTGGTTAAAGTAGTCCTCAGTCACGGTCTGGATAAAACCATCTTCCGGAATGCGAATGTTGGCATTGGCCCTAATTGTACCCAGTTTAAAGGTGACAACATACTCATCATTTGAACATATGACTTATAACCATAAAGTACATTAGTTTCCACGGCTACATCGCCTAGAAAACATTGTACTGACTTGAAAAGACTATGAGCAGTGTTATTAGTAAACTCAACATGTTGAGTATCATAGAGGGGAGAGGTATTATCCTCTTTGGTAAGGCGTACATTAGTATGTACCACTAATGTCCCCAGGTCGATGAAACTACCAGGTGTTCCAGGAATAAGAAAATCAATATATTGGTCTGTTAATTTCATGTTAAAACCTATGTTGGTAAGCAACACGTCCGCATCGTGACGGGAGGCGATTGTTGTTTCCAAAAGTCGCATCTTGTTGGGGCGGGGAAATCATTAACTGACGCCAGCGGCATATTGACCCCTGGGTGACCGCTGACCCCCTACTCTGCCTGTGCTTGTGATGCTCGCCATCCCAGGGTTAGCCTGATACTGATTACAGCTCGGCAAATATTTCCTTCTTATAACACCTCTTCTTCTTCTTCTTCTTCCTCCCTGTTAACCTCAGTCGTTTCGTTGTTTTATTTTTCCCACCACCCCTTGTCGCTTTCATTGCAGCTTTCTTCAAAGCGTTTATTCCATGAGTTTTTAGAGACTGCCTCAAGTTATTTCCTTGTGAAATGTCATCCAAAACATTGTATCCAAATGTTCGACCTGAAGGTACAATGACATTTTTCACCAGGAAAGGAAAAGATCTTTTAGCAAGACCGGCTAAAGCAGAGAATAGTCCACCGCCCCTATGGTAACTGGGCTTTTATGATAAAGTTGCTATATTATCAATACCACCACCTCGAGACACCCGTTGACCATTGGCAAACAGGGTGTGATACTCGTCCACAGAGGGGAGAATAAATGTAACCCGCATGGTGTCAGAGGAAAGACTGTCTTAGAAAATTGAGCACCAGGACGTCATTTTCACCTTTAAAACTAGTTAAAATTAGACGATTGTATGCAGTTTAAGAAGGACCTATGTTATTCAGAGGGCTTATTGAGATCATATTTACCCATTTGAGCCGTAGAGGTAGATTATATACTGAAGAAAATCATCAAACGGTAACCAGAATACGATGAAGATAACGTAATGGTGGTGAAGGGGTTAATATAGCAAGGTGTAATGAGGGTGGGACTCACAGGTGTCGAATATGAAGTAAGCACGTTACAGGGTATCCTTCCTCAAAATGCATGGGGCGACCCTTTTGAGCAGTTAATTTGATAGAAATAGTATCAATTACTTTTGATTTAAGAGGCTTATATACAGTAGGATATACACCTTTTGTCAAACCACTGTAAAGAGAAAATACATCGAGAAGATTAAATTTTCCCCGGCGTACCTCGAGGGATTGACCAGGTCGCTGTAAATAAGAACACATTGAACATCACCATTCCTCAGTACGGGAGCCTGACCATTTCGAGAGACACGGAAGGGTTCCAGTCCATCATAAATTTTTTTGGACGAAGAAAATAGAGCATAGCCTACCAGTGCGGTTAGCCCAATAATCTGAGCCAATCTCACATCAAAAGAAACCTTTAAAAAACAATGTGGGGATGACAACCATTGTAGCAATATACTGTATAATGTTCATTAATAGTACTGAAGGCGAGCATCTTGCTTGTATCTGGTACCATATGGAAATCCTGCCCGTCGAGAACCTCGTTTATCAGTGACACTATTGTACCATTAACATAATCAAGCAGGTAGTCGATGTTATGGGATAAGATATCAGCATTTATAGACTCTGATACCGTGTGTCTTTCAACATCCTGAGAAGATGAATTTGACCATAGCCCGTATTCCAGATGCATACCACACTCTGGTTCACCCTTTTTAATGGTGTAGTAATGACGTGGGAGCAACACGTTCAACATGCCAACTTCGTATTCCATGTCCTTGTTTAATGTTAAGGTCTGTATATTGTTGGTGAAGCTGCTACTGGAATTAGGGTAAATCTCCCCATCAGCCATGCTGGTAACGTAGACGTGATGTGACTCCATTTCGAGCTTGCGTGACACTAACATGGGGTTGGCTTGTATTCAATATTTATAGTGTGCTGACATGCAACTAGGAACTAAGCAGAAATTTATTCAAGGTAAATCATACAAATTGTTGCAGGATTGTTAATTTATTTAGCTTATTACTTGCATACTTTAAAATATTTACACAATTATTTAGAAATACATTTGGCTTCTGGTTCTTCTGTGTCACCCTCGGATACAACATCCTAATCTTCATTCACATCCTCACGTGTTCTTTTCCGGTTCTGCTCAGGTGTGATGAGTGGATCAGACGTTGTTTCAGGTTTATCACCAATCCACCATTTGTCCAAAATTACACAGGATATGTTACAAGCCTGAAGTTCGACAGCAGCACGTTGAAGGTGTGGGAGGTAGTCATCATTCCACAGTGTGTAAGGAATCCCACCACTGGCAAACTTGAAGGGGAAGATGACAGTTGTAAAGTCACGTTTAATCACCCAGTGTACCAACTTTTGAATAGTTTCCTTAAACCACTGAAGCTGGTTATCATAGTAGTCTTGCTTCAGCCCCTGCACAAATTGAGAATCTTTCGAAGTTTGAAGATACCTCTGGTTAATTGTGTTGGCTTCCAGTTCCTGACCAGGGGGCGTATTGGGTTATGAGGCCGGCTACAAAAGGAAGATTCTCACTTGGAGGATGACGAAGAATCATCTCACCCGGTGTACCACGGTCTTCCCAGCGACACCTATTCATTTGATTGACAGGCTTTCTTTCACCCACAGGTTGCTGTGGGGGTATATTCTATGCATGAGCCCTGTAAAACCTCTCTTTTCGTAGCAGGCTGTAGCATTGTGAGCAGCAACGATGATGGTTTTATTGTTCCTGTAACAGCTGTCGCCCGGTGAACCATCTTTGAAAGAAAGCACATAGGCGTCGGACTTGGTGATCTGTGGTATACTGGTGAGCGATGAGTAATCCCTTTTCAGCTGGTGGTTAGGAAACAGTCTCGCCAAATCTCATTTATACTGACGGCCGGGGTTCCGTGTACAAACATGTTTACCTCCCCGGGTGTTTTTTCCCCCGCATCTGTGACGCTGTTCCCCCCTCCATGTAGGTGGGCGTATTCTAAAATTCGCATCCAACGTGGCTCAGTGTCTACCACATCCATGATCCTGACTGGCAATGGGAGCAGTATTGGTGGTTGTTACTCCTGGAAAGGTTGCTGTTGTATGACGGTTAAGGGTGGGGACGATTTGTGTTTAATATGGGACCCATCTGTAGGTTGCCGGTGATGGTATTTTTGGGGTACCAGATCTGTAAATCTTTTGACGAGTGTGTGGGCTCCTTATCTGATCAATTGGTATTCCCGCTGCGTTAATAATATATTTTATGTCATCTAGCTCAGCAATAGTTGGTTTTTTACTTTAATTACTGAGTAAGTTTAAAATGTGCAAGATGTTTGAGGATTGTCCTGAGAACAATAGTCTACCCTTGCTATCCCACTTGATGAGGGGGTTGTCTTTTATTTTATACAACATGGTAGTGACGAATGGTGCGTCATTAATTCTTACATGTAGGGGTATAATGCTGGTTAAGTCAGGGTTGGAGGAGAATCTATTACCCCTGACATTTGTGAGTCTGAGCTGTACGGGTGGAATGTTGGTGGTCCCCGATCTTGGCAAGCTGGAACGTGTTGATCTTTTCTTATCGGTGCTGGTTATATATCTTCTAGAGGGTGCTGGCGGGTTGAACCATGTAGCGCTGTCAGAGTCAGCTGTTGCCCCATGTCCTGAGATGACGGTGCGGCGTGTTGTGGTACTGCTTGTTGGAACGTGTTTAGTGGTTGGCTTGGAGCGTGTTGTCCTTTTCTTTGCGGGCGACAGGTTGAAACAGGTCCCCGCGGTGGGGGTCGTGTCGTGACCCGCGATGTTATCACACTTAGGGGTAATGCTTGTTAGAACATGTTCAGCGGTGGACTCGGGCGAAAGATAATAGCTACGCATTATGAAAATAGTTTGGAGATTAACTCTTTGGCTGCAGGGTGTTTTGGGCTATTTAGGGCATATTCAAGCACTCCTGAATGATGAATCAAGCATCTGCATTAAATGAACTGTATTCTGCCGAAAACTAGGCGAAAATAGCTTCAAAATGTGACCAGAACGGGCCTCGTACGTGGTCTGGTTCACCCGCAGCGGTGCCATAGAAACGCGGGAAACCCGCTATTTGTTAGCACCTGCTCGCTTGGCAACACTGTTGTGAGAGGCAGTGAGAGACCCGCGCGAGACACAGTCTACCTCAGTGGGCCGCTCGCTGCTCTGAGGAACGGAGGTGGGCCCCTCACGCTCCCGCCCACTGACACTCAATTTTTACGTTTTTTACAGGTTTTTGAAGCCTAAATTGCCAGGACGTTCCAGAACGTCACCCGCAGCAAAAGGTATTAAGGTAGAGGCAAGAGATAATAGGGCAGCTAATATATTACCCCCTTTCCGTGAGGTTATGATGCGTCTTTTCTTGTGAAGAGGTGTTTTCTTTCTAGCTATTGTACGTATATCTTCTTGATAACAACGTAATTTTTTTTATAATTTTGCTATTCAGAGTAAGGTGTTTCTTTAACACCTTAAGAGCGGCCTATGCGGTTTATTTATATGTACCGCCCAGCGGGGTGTTTTTAGCCAAAATAGGGCTGTTTACGTGATCATTTTCATGCCTAAATAAGACCCAGAACGTAAAACAAGTATCTATCCCTGAAAGGGCATAAACAGAGCTTTCGAATGACACCATAACGATCCTTTTATGATGGCTAGTTTTCTTGCAATAACCGTGCAACGCGAGTGCAAAAAGCATGTAATTAGGCACTTTCCCCATACAATTCCTTATATAGCGAGTGAGAGAGGTAGGAGGGAGGTGAGATTCGTGTCAGTAGGTTCGCCGCGGTGGTCTGGAGCAGTCATACGCTCGCTACTCTCCTGCCACCACTTGTCTCTCTCTCTCAGCAACATTACGTGCTGAAATTGCCACTCGACCTATGTCGAGCACCGCCACATAGTCCAGCTTTATTTAACTCGACTTATGTTGCTCGCCGCTAATTAAGGGTTAAAAAGTTGGAAAATATTTCAGATGTACAATTCAAATGTTTCCGACCCAGTTGATTAATAAGATGATTTCTGTCTTTAGGTTTCAGTTTTTTTAGTAGTAACACAATTGTTTTATTTACAGTAAGAAGCGCTGTCTTACTAGACATTTTCTATGTCATTGGCGTCAATCCAGCTGTTAAATGAAGAGAGATATCCCACCCAAGACACAAAATAATGCTTTTTTCCTTTGACTTTTCGGGAGGGCAATATTTTAATGTCGTACACCTCTGGGAGGGCTCATAAAACAAGCTCAGATGCATAGAATACTCCCTCAATGGGTTCGCCAGACAAATCTTCCAGGAGGTAGGTTCTTGGGTGATTCTTGTGTTTGATTGATTTTATGCGGAACAGCGCGGGAGTATTTTATGCGGAACAGCGCGGGGGTATTTTGCTGGGTGTATCCCTTATGGAAGATAGAAGAGCGGGCACTACCAACAAGGCGAACTATCTCTCCAACTGCTAGTTGATGACTAATGGAAGATTTGGGTAACTTGGGGTTTTTATACATTGTGTGGAATTGATGTGTGATGGCAGACCGGTTTGTTAGCTTATGAATATTGACTGGGGTTTGCTTGTGTTTTAATCCAGAATGAGGAGAGTGATTGTAGGCATCTACCATGTATTGGAGATATATATCTACCAGAGTTTTGAGATGTGATTAACCTGTAGATGCGGGATTTTTGAGTGCGAATGGCTCGCTCTGCCAGGGCTGCTTTAATTTCACTAGAATGTACGCTATATAGCTTAATACCCTGGGAAAACAGATAGTTTTTAACTTTCTGATTCCAAAATGCTGTTCCTAAATCGGTGTTTACCTTCTTAGCCCCTTGGAATCTTTATTTTCCACAATTTGTGTAATAGCCTTGAGCATTGTCTTCGAATCATTTCGCTGACAGGGGGTGACTTGCATATATCTGGAAAATATATCTATGCATACTAGCAAATAGCTTATATTGTCATTTTCTTTTTTTATATGCCGTACATCAGCAACCATGCTTACTTTTGGCTTGGGGCTAGAACCTTATGCCTGGGAAAATTCTTGGGTTGGAGTTTATGAAAAGTATAAGTTTTATTGTTGTTTAAAATGTCAATTACATCCTTGCGGGTTATAGTAGGATTGATAATTTTTGCTTTCTCCCATAGTTTCCTCTGAGAGCTTAATCCATGTGGCTGATTGTGTTGATGGTAGAGAGCATTTAAGAGTCTGTGCTTTGAGTTCACCATTGTAATACGCGTTCACACGGGGGCTCCCCAACTATATTTTATCGAAACTGCAAAGCTTCAGGAGTATTTATACCTAAATCAATGAGAAGGTAGCCAAAAGGACGAGAATATACGGCATATTTATATATATCCGCAAATTGATTAGCTTTTTCCTTGCCGAATATTTGTCTTCCTAGACACTGGATTTGAGATAAATCACGTTGTCTTAATAACATAAAATTTGAACAGTTTAAGCTAATGTTTCGTGCATGTTTGCCACCCATATACAAGTTTTGGGTGATAAATACACATGATATATTATTATCATGACGACCGCGGGTGAAGGCATCGACAACAATTTTGTTCTTTACAGCATCGATGACTGTGTCATCAAGCACAAATAAAGTACCTTTCTGGTCGAAAGTGTCCTCATTGGCAACTGGATCTATAATTTCAGAGGAGACAATTACTTTAGAACCAATTTCTTTATCTTACTGCAGGCGGTGGGAAGGTAGTCCACATATGATAATTTTTTGAATTTCTGTTGATACTTTTATATAAGTTAGTGTACAAGTTCCGATTTACCGGAGTTGCTATACCCCGCAACTATAATACGGGCCGGGTATTTGAACAGATCAAGGGTGTCTTCAGCATATGTTTGATCCATGATGAAAGCCTTGTAAATGGAAGGTACACAAGGAAGTAGGTTACTTATATACACGTTGAAATGGTACTGTCACACACATTGTTTTCATAACGTACCCGGATTAGAAAATATGGCCCTGAAAACCAAATTAATAAAAATATAAGAAATAACAATATAAGAGAGAGAGAGAGAGAGAGAGAGCGAGAGCGAGAGAGAGAGAGTGTCTCAGATGCTCCGCCCACTAAGGTAGGTCGCGTATGGTCACGGCTTCTATATACAAAGCCTGTGCGATGGTCTCGTGACGTCAGCACTACGTCACACACTTGGGCCATCGGTCTGTGACCTGACCATCACCCCTTCCCTCACCACGGCTACCTACCTAGCCAGTCCTTAAACTCTGCGCGTGAGAACTGAGAAGGCAGCATGTCTGTGTTTCTGTTTTAATCAAAGAATTCACGGATATATTCATGAGTAACTCGATTCAGTGGTTCATATCACGATGCCAAATAAGTGTTGTGTGCCATTGTGCAAAGGCAATTATGCCAGTGGCCCAAAAGTGTGTGTTTTTTCGTTCCCCCCCAAAAAATATTGGCGAACGAGTGGCTTAGAGCTATAAAGAGAGACCAATTTACTCCCAATCACAACAACAAAGTAAGTAGACCTACTTTATTATTACCGCCATTGTTGTCGTTCGATTACATTGCAAGTATTATATAGCTTAATGTA
Organism: Paralithodes platypus; assembly: GCA_032716605.1. Classification (NCBI taxonomy): domain Eukaryota; kingdom Metazoa; phylum Arthropoda; class Malacostraca; order Decapoda; family Lithodidae; genus Paralithodes; species Paralithodes platypus. The sequence continues at coordinate 45,769,549 of CM064509.1, read as the reverse complement.
ATATTATACCATATAAACGACAAATTAAGGAAACTGTAGCGAGTCCTAGCTTAACTATGGCGTGTCGGAGAAGTCAAGGTCAGATCTGGGTCAAGCTAATTTTACACACCGAGAACACTATAATTCACAATTTTACTGTCTATCACTCTAGAATTATCCAAAAGTTGCTTTAAAGCTATTTTTTTCCAATTGTTTATGTTACATATTTTGATATACGTAATTAACTCAAACTGAATTAGATAATTGGCATTAATTAACAAAATGTGAAATAAAATAGTTACCCCTTATTTGATGCGTTTTCCCTTATGCTCTATCAAATAGTTCATTGGATACCTCATTTCTCCATATACAGTATATTGTATGTGCATATATATATATATATATAGGCCTATAGTTATATTTTTTACACCAACCAACTTCACATCTGAACTCAATTAATAAAATCAACAAATACATGTGGCACTACAGTATTGTATACAGTATACATGTGGCACTACAGTATTGTATACAGTATACATGTGGCACTACAGTATTGTATACAGTATACATGTGGCACTACAGTATTGTATACAGTATACATGTGGCACTACAGTATTGTATACAGTATACATGTGGCACTACAGTATTGTATACAGTATACATGTGGCACTACAGTATTGTATACAGTATACATGTGGCACTACAGTATTGTATACAGTATACATGTGGCACTACAGTATTGTATACAGTATACATGTGGCACTACAGTATTGTATACAGTATACATGTGGCACTACAGTATACAGTATACATGTGGCACTACAGTATTGTATACAGTATACATGTGGCACTACAGTATTGTATACAGTATACATGTGGCACTACAGTATTGTATACAGTATACATGTGGCACTACAGTATTGTATACAGTATACATGTGGCACTACAGTATTGTATACAGTATACATGTGGCACTACAGTATTGTATACAGTATACATGTGGCACTACAGTATTGTATACAGTATACATGTGGCACTACAGTATTGTATACAGTATACATGTGGCACTACAGTATTGTATACAGTATACATGTGGCACTACAGTATTGTATACAGTATACATGTGGCACTACAGTATTGTATACAGTATACATGTGGCACTACAGTATTGTATACAGTATACATGTGGCACTACAGTATTGTATACAGTATACATGTGGCACTACAGTATACAGTATACAGTATACATGTGGCACTACAGTATACAGTATACAGTATACATGTGGCACTACAGTATACAGTATACAGTATACATGTGGCACTACAGTATACAGTATACAGTATACATGTGGCACTACAGTATACAGTATACATGTGGCACTACAGTATTGTATACAGTATACATGTGGCACTACAGTATTGTATACAGTATACATGTGGCACTACAGTATTGTATACAGTATACATGTGGCACTACAGTATTGTATACAGTATACATGTGGCACTACAGTATTGTATACAGTATACATGTGGCACTACAGTATTGTATACAGTATACATGTGGCACTACAGTATTGTATACAGTATACATGTGGCACTACAGTATTGTATACAGTATACATGTGGCACTACAGTATTGTATACAGTATACATGTGGCACTACAGTATACAGTATACATGTGGCACTACAGTATTGTATACAGTATACATGTGGCACTACAGTATTGTATACAGTATACATGTGGCACTACAGTATTGTATACAGTATACATGTGGCTCTACAGTATTGTATACAGTATACATGTGGCACTACAGTATTGTATACAGTATACATGTGGCACTACAGTATACAGTATACTAGTCGAAACTTTTTGCAGTATTCCATTTATTTTATGTTAGTTTCTTTCACTTGAGATGCGCTTTTAATATTCTGCAGCAGTACTATATATTTCAATCATGTTATTATAAAATTGGCTAATAAAGCCACTATTTCTGGATCCATTCACGAGCACTTATATTTATTGTAGTTATATATTCGTTAAGGCCACACATACTGTATGTAAGCATATATTAACATAACTTTTAACATGTAGGTCTATATAAGCATACATGATAACATATGGAGACATACTAAATATAATAAGAATTTTCATATTTACTTAAGTGCATAGACATTGGCAACATGATGATAACGGTTTACAGTAACTTCGGCCCTCTTGCAACAGGGCCGAAACTATGAAGGTAGAAACTCTGTTTACATTCATAAAGCAAATTATAACTGGTTTGGAACACATAGGATTCAGAGTAATATGTGTAGTAACAGATAACAATGCCATCAATAGGAAGGCTATGTCATATTTTGCTTTGCCTCCAAAATTATCAATAGTATATCCTCACCCTACTCTGAATTCTAGGCCTCTCTTTTTTATGTTCGATTCAGTACATTTATTGAAATGTATTAGGAATAACTGGCTAAATCAAAAAGACATTAATAAGTGCCTGAAATTTCCACAGTTTTCATTTGATGACTTACGTTGTACAGCAACACAAATCTGCTCTGCACCCTTCACTACTTTAAGGAAACTTCACTCTTTGGAAGCAGACTCTCTCTTAAAACATGCTTATAAACTTACATTAAAGTCATTATGTCCCTCTAATCTAGAAAAACAAAATGTAAATTTAGTTCAACAAATATTTAATGAGTATGTAATTCAAGCACTCCTATCTATAGGGGAAACATATGGTTTGCCTTTCTTTAATGATGTCGCAGATAATATAAAGATAATCTATGTTTGGTGGACAGTCATGAACGTAAATTCTCCATTTAAGGGTTGTCGGCTCAATAACAAATATGCTAGTCCATTAACTAATAATATCAATGATGAAAGTTATTTATTCCTGGAATGTTTTTGTAACTGGTTAGTGGTTTGGGATGGCATAGCAGAAGTCGGTGGTAAATTAACTAAGGAAACATTTACCGCACTGAAACATACAACCCCTGCAATGATTGAGGTAACCAATTATTGCATAAATTAACTTAAAATGAAATATATATTAACAGGAACATTTCAGACCGATCAACTTGAGGCCAGGTTCAGTAAATATCGACAGCTTGAAGGTTGCAATTACAATATATCTGTCCGACAAGTATTTGAGTGTGAACAAAAATTGAGGATGATATCTGTACTGAAGATACCCTTTCAAAATCGTGGTATAGATTTGTCTAAATTTGAGGAAACAAAGTGGGAGAAAATGGAAATTAATGAGTTAGTACATATCCCAAGCTTTGACATAGATGTAACACAGGATGATATTGAAAAGAGCATGGACCTTCTTCCAGTTATAACTTGCTTGGCTGGCTACTGTTGCTATGCGGTGTCCAAAAAACTGAAATGTAATTTTTGTAAAGACCTCCTTACTAGTCATGAAAATGTAGAAAATTTGCCAGACAATAACAGCTACATACAGGGCATTAGCAGAGGTTCTTTACTATATCCTGATGATTCTGTAGTTAACATTATTATGTATAACTATATTGTCATCAACAAACTAACTCAAATTCCAGAGTTTTCAAATTCATTGAACCAGAGAAATCTAGCCACTGAGATCACAATGAATGTTCTGTTACATAATGATGCTTTCCTCCCAATAAACAACTGCGACAATGATCATAACGTAGAAAACATTCATTTTTTTTTAGTGTGGGCTTCTACAAATGCCTTGCTCAATGATTTTTGTGCAAAAGAAAACGATCACATAATTATGTCAAAGCAAGCAGTCGGGGAAAATAAAGGAAGCTCCAAACCTTAACATAAACATATTTTGGAGTGATGAGAACAATTGGTTAAGGTTGAGGATGAAATGTAAATGTATGTAAATTAAGTGTATATGTAAATATAAGTTGTAAATACGATTCACTTAGTATTTTGTTTATCTTTTATTCTATACCTTTCTAAAATCGGATAAAGTATTGATACAATATATATATATATATATATATATATATATATATATATATATATATATATATATATATATATATATATATATATATATATATATATATATATATATATATTTTTTTTTTCTTTAATACATACGAGGTTGAAAGAAATGGCAATTTCTGCGTTGGAATTTTTGTATTCAAAGTTTCCAGGTCTCTGATGAGTTTTCGCTGGGTGGCAGGAAGTAGATGAAGGAGATGAGCAAAATTCATGGTGGTACAGGGTTACATTAAAGTACATGAAGATACAGGATATACGACGCGTTTCACTGGACAACCAGCATTATCAAGTAAGGAAGGAATGATATAAAAGGTAAACAGGAAGGGTATATATAGAGGGTGGAGGATCAGAGGAGGCGGAAAACAGGGGGCAAAAGTCAGCGTTTGGTGGAAGGCTAAACTAGGAGAGATAAAGGGGGTAACCGCTTCACGCATGCGCACTGGATGCGGGATGGTGGTCGATAGGGGGGGTCGAAGCTGATTGGCTGCGTGTCGAGGGGCGTGGCCTAAGTTGTGTGGCGCCTGCAGAAGACGAAGCTGAAGGAGGTAGCGCGGGGGGCTGCGTCAACGGCACCGGGGGGCGAGGAGGGGTGTTAGGTCCTGTAGGGTAGTGCCTTTTGGCAGAAGGAAGGATCTGAAGGTCCAGAGTTTGGTTGTTGATGTTGGGATGTAAGGCTTGGATATATAAAGCTTCGAGTATAGGTAATCTCCTTGGGTTACTTTCTTTATCGAGTATGGTGGTGTGTTTCTCTAACTCGTTGCGTGTGAGGTGAGGGTGGTTAGGGGTGAGATAGTGGTCTTTGATGGCTCCAGCCTGAAGGTGAAGAGTTAACCGACGTGAAAGACGAGTCTGCGTCATACCAATATAGGAATGAGGTCCACAGTCCTCATAATTACAGGTATGTTGGTAAATGACGTGATCGTCGGTCATCGGGCTCTTTATCTTGGTGGAGGCTGGTTTGTTGCGGAGAACGAGGTTGGAGGTCTTGGGGGATTTGTAATAAATTATTAATTTGATTTTGTTTTCCGGGTTGGTTGGGTGGACATGCTTGGAGATTATTTCTTTTAAGACGGCCTCGTCATTTTTGTGTTCAGAGGACATGTAATTGCGGTAGAAGATCTTAATTTCATTGGGGGTGTCAATGTTGGGAGGGCTTTGGGTGTACCATTTTTCAAGATGGTGGTTGATGGTGCTGGAGATGTCGGAGTTGGAGTATCCGTTATTTACTAAAACTTGGGATAGTCTTTCTAGTTCCTGGTGGGTGTCGGCCCAGGTAGAGCAGTGCGTGAGGGCTCTCCTAACATAGGCGGAGATGGAGGATAGAAGATAACGGCGGGGGCATTCACTATCACCGTTGAGGCATTGTCCTGTGTTAGTAGGTTTAATGTAGACGGTGGTTTTGAACCCATGGTTGTTCAGAGCTACGAGGATGTCGAGGAAGGGGAGTTGTCCATTGTTAGATTTTTCAAAGGTGAAGTTAAGTCCGGAGGAGGTCATGAAGCGACGCTGGAGTTCCTGTAGTTCGTGGAGGTCCTTTGATTTGCACGAAGATGTCATCCACGTATCTACAGTAGACGGCGGGTCGTTGGGCAGCTAGGAGCTCTTCCTCGATGGTACCCATGAAAAAGTTCGCAAAAAGAACTCCTAGGGGGCTGCCCATCGCCACACCGTCTATCTGCTTGTACATGTTGCCCCGGGGGCAAAGGAAGGGGGCCTCCTTGGTACATAGCTCCAGTAGTGTTTTCAGGGCCTTCTCCGGGATGTCCAGTGTAGGTGTATCAGGGCAATGATAAATTCGACGTAGAATCATGTCAATGGTCCTATCCACTGGCACGTTGGTGAACAGGCTTTCTACGTCGAGAGAGGCGATAGTGTGATTGTTGTTACGGGGGGCGTCTCGTAAAATTTCCAAGAAATCGGGGGCTGAGTTAAGGTTGAATTGGCTGGGCACGTAGGGGGTGAAGAGGTTGTTCAGGGCCTTGGCGATCTGGTAGGTGGCAGTGGGGATCTGGGAGATGATGGGGCGGAGGGGGTTCCCAGGTTTGTGTGTTTTGATGGTTCCGTACGCATAACCAGGGGTGTATTCTCCGACGAGTTTTTTAAGGTGGATCCCTCCTTGTTTGGCGTTGATGGCGGTGATGGTGGTGTTGGCAATACGTTTGATTTCGTCGGTTGGGTTGCGGGTGATCTTTTTAAATTTAGTGTTGTCACTTAAGATGACGTCCATTTTTCTAAGATATTCCTCCTTGTCATGGATCACGAGGCAGGAAGCTTTATCCGCACGACGGATGATGATGTTGGGGTTGTCTCTTAATAGTTTGGCAGCTTGGAAGTGTTGTTTGTTCAGTATTTTGCTATGGTGAGTTCCTCTGGTTTTGGCGGCTTCAGCGAGGAGAGTAGGTTGTAGGGCGGGAGTAGTGGTGACCTTGCCATCCTTGACTTCACCTTTGAAAAATCTAACAATGGACAAATCCCCTTCCTCGCATTCCTCGTAGCTCTGAACGACCATGGGTTCAAAACCACCGTCTACATTAAACCTACTAACACAGGACAATGCCTCAACGGTGATAGTGAATGCCCCCGCCGTTATCTTCTATCCTCCATCTCCGCCTATGTTAGGAGAGCCCTCACGCACTGCTCTACCTGGACCGACACCCACCAGGAACTAGAAAGACTATCCCAAGTTTTAGTAAATAACGGATACTCCAACTCCGACATCTCCAGGACCATCAACCACCATCTTGAAAAATGGTACACCCAAAGCCCTCCCAACATTGACCCCCCCAATGAAATTAAGATCTTCTACCGCAATTACATGTTCTCTGAACACAAAAATGACGAGGCCGTCTTAAAAGAAATAATCTCCAAGCATGTCCACCCAACCAACCCGGAAAACAAAATCAAATTAATAATTTATTACAAATCCCCCAAGACCTCCAACCTCGTTCTCTGCAACAAACCAGCCTACACCAAGATAAAGAGCCCGATGACCGACGATCACGTCATTTACCAACATACCTGTAATTATGAGGACTGTGGACCTCATTCCTATATTGGTATGACGCAGACTCGTCTTTCACGTCGGTTAACTCTTCACCTTCAGGCTGGAGCCATCAAAGACCACTATCTCACCCCTAACCACCCTCACCTCACACGCAACGAGTTAGAGAAACACACCACCATACTCGATAAAGAAAGTAACCCAAGGAGATTACCTATACTCGAAGCTTTATATATCCAAGCCTTACATCCCAACATCAACAACCAAACTCTGGACCTTCAGATCCTTCCTTCTGCCAAAAGGCACTACCCTACAGGACCTAACACCCCTCCTCGCCCCCCGGTGCCCTTGACGCAGCGCCCCGCGCTACCTCCTTCAGCTTCGTCTTCTGCAGGCGCCACACAACTTAGGCCACGCCCCTCGACACTCAGCCAATCAGCTTCGACCCCACCTATCGACCACCATCCCACATCCAGTGCGCATGCGTGAAGCGGTTACCCCCTTTCTCTCTCCTAGTTTAGCCTTCCACCAATCGCAGACTTTTGCCCCCTGTTTTCCGCCTCCTCTGATCCTCCACCCTCTATATATACCCTTCCTGTTTACCTTTTATATCATTCCTTCCTTACTTGATAATGCTGGTTGTCCAGTGAAACGCGTCGTATATCCTGTATCTTCATGTACTTTAGTGTAACCCTGTACCACCATGAATTTTGCTCATCTCCTTCATCTACTTCCTGCCACCCAGCGAAAACTCATCAGAGACCTGGAAACTTTGAATAATAAAATTTCCAACGCAGAAATTGCCATTTCTTTCAACCTCGTATGTATTAAAGAAAATTTATTACCTGGCTTTACCAACATATATATATATATATATATATATATATATATATATATATATATACAGTATATATATATATATATATATATATATATATATATATATATATATATATATATATATATATATATATATATATATATATAATTAATTAATTAATACAACGACAATGTTACATAGTCAGTTTAATTATATATTGAGGAGTAAGCATAAATATGAAGTGTAAGTGGGAATATGTGGGAGTGTGAGCGCGCCACCCAGCGCGAGAGTGGCCTGGGTTTGTGACGTCACAGGCCAGTGCTCAGGCCTTGTATATAGAAGGCCGTGGTATAGTGCAGGTGGCCCAAAAGTATTTTGGTACTGGGGGGTGGGAACATGCTGGAAATAATACGATGAGAGAGATAGAGAGAGAGGGTCGGTCCAGAGGAGGTGTGTGTGTGTGTGTGTGTATGTGTGTGTGTGCGCAGCCAGCCTTTACCTATATTATTTGGAGAAGGAAATAATTTTTTATCTTGTCACTTAATGACGAAGGAGACCCCAAAGGAAGGGAAGCAGCGATGATATCCCAGATAATACAGGTATTCTAAGGAAGTATTTGGACAACTGTGACCATTTCAAATATTTTAAATATCATCCAAAACGGACTTTGGAAGACAATATTGCCCATAAAAATTATCCACAATAGCAACGTCACACGTATGGTATGCGAAAATAGGGTTGGAATATATCTTTGAATCTGGGCTTGATGAACAGTGACAGGACTGATTTATCAGATCAAGTAGGTCCACTCAAGTAGGTCACCTTTTCCACCACTACCAGACAACCGCCGCCATTTTGGATCCTCTTCACTCTGGAGCAGGCTCCCCCCCACCGGTTAGGTTACCCCCAACTGGTACCCCCCTTTTTTGTTCATAAACTCTAATAGTGTAAAAAACATTATGTAATTGACATTAATCCATAAACTCTATGGGTGTAAAAACCAAAATGGCAGATGCATTTCATCAATAAACTCTATGCGTGTAAAAAACAAAATGGCAGGGGGGATTTTTCTGGCAGGGGCATTTTTCAATAAAGTCTACGGATGTAAAAACGAAAATGGCACTTTTACTCCTACTTGAGGTAGTGTAGTGTGAGATAGTGTAGTGTGAGGTATCACTCGCCGGCTTTAGCAGCGTCGACAACCCCGCATCGCCACTGAGAAAACATAATTTGAGTAATTCATAACCCTATTCCCTTTATTCATTGCATGAACAGTAGTTAAGTGCTTGTTTAACCTCCAAATAGTTCTGTAGTTGCCGTGCATGTTATTTTATTGCTTTTCTGACTGATAAACATTGTTGTTTACATTTTTTTATCCTAGCTTGTAGCAAACGACGCACACCTCTAATCGACCTAGCTTTGTATTTTCTTATTAACTCTAGTAGTTATCGTATTCAGTATCCTACTGTAGCTATATATATCTGTAATTTTAGTTGTTGCTTGCATGATCTTGTAGTAAAATCTCTATTTGGTGAATTGTATATTTAGTTACATATTCTATTATATATACCGAGTATATTTTTTTGTTTTGTTAGGTAGGTTATCACCCCTGGTAGCCTATTTCTGCGTATTTCATAATTTTTGTTTTCGGTTAGGCTAGGCTATCACCCCTGGTGGCCTATTTCTGCGTCTTTCAATTTTTTTAATTCTCGGCTAGGGTATCACCGCTGGTGGCCTATTTTTGTGTATATCATAATTTTTGTTTTCGGTTATTTTTGTTTTCGGTTAGGCTAGGCTATCACCCCTGGTGGCCTATTTCTGTTTAAATAAAAACAAATTTGTTTTCGGTATGGCTATCACTGCATATTTAAATTTTGTTTAATTTTTTTGAATTTTCGGTTAGGCTATCACCTCTGATAACCTATCTGTGCGTATTTCAACATTTTTTATTTCGGTTAGGCCTATTTAAGTAAGTGAAGCGACCTGAAGTGAGTGAAGTGTTTTTAAAGTGAGTGAAGTGTTTTTAAGTGAGTGAAGTGATCTGAAGAGAGTGACCGTCACCATGCCTCGTGCCTGTACGAAGTGCGCCGGTAGGTTTGGTGCTTCCAAGTTTGCTCCTGCCGATCCACAAGTCTGCCGATTCTGCCAGCAACGAGAGGATTTGACAGCGAAATTGGATGAAGCCCACAACGAGATCAACGCCCTCACCATGAAGCTGGAATCACTCCAAGAGTTTGTAACACTCAACGTTGGAGTATCACCAATTCCAGCTGCCACCACCGCCCCAACGTCATATGCCAACAATCCAACACCTGCAGTAGCCACTGCAGCAGATGCTTCCGATGAACCTGAGCCGACATCAAACCAGGACAGCCGCCCTGTTCACATTAGCCCCTCCCCCACTCCTCGTGCAAGAAGCCTGATAACATGAGCAGTGCCAACCCCTCGCCCCCGTTCTAACCACCTCCTCTCCCCAACCTGTACACAGAGTCTCGCCACCACAGGTTTCAGGAATTACACCAGTGAGGAACGGCGCACGGCCAACGCAGAAAAGGTCTCATCTACCAGTCACAATGTCTAACAGATTTGAGATCTTGGTAGATATGGAAGACAAACCATAAGAGACCAGGCTCGTTGGGGATTCCATCCTACGAGGACAGGTCGAAGAGTTCTGCGACAGAGTCCCAAATCGACAAAAGAAATTTAGCATCCCAGGAGCCGGACTGGACAACATTGTGGAAGCCTTGGAAGATACCACAAAGGATGCAAACGAAAATACCCTTTTTGTCATCCATGCTGGTTCAAATGATGTCATGCGCACCAGATCCGAAGAGCTGATGGAGAAATATCGCAAGATGATCCAGCACTACAAAAACAAGTCAAGGAATATTATCATCTCAGGCATTTTCCCCAAGGTCGATGCACCTGACAAATTCTACGACAAGGCCTTCAGCACAAACAGCTGACTAAAATCTTTGTGTCTGAAGGAAGAAGTTGAATTCATTAACCTCTGGGATAACTTCTATAACCAGCCTACTCTGTTCCGCAAGGATGGGAATCATCTAAACCCTGTGGGTTCAGCACTCATGGGTCGTCTCCTACACGAAGCAGTCTGCAGCCATGGATAAAAAAACGCCATTCGAGAAGAAGAAGCAGCAGCGACATAAATCATCCTACTCCAAACAAAAAACAGAGGTAACCGATGACCGCCAGCGATGAGGATCGAGGACAGCAACGACTGAGGACAGCCATGAACATAAATGTAGATCCGACCATAACCAAAACATTTATTAAGGAGCGTTTTGTGAGTTCTAAAACCGCAACTTTAAAGGTTTTCTATGCAAACGCTCGTAGCATACGCAATCAATTTTCAGATTTAGAGGAACTTGTGTTTACAGAAAATTATGATGTGATTGGCATACCAGAATCTTCACTCAATACAGAAGATAGAGACTTTTTAGCAGAGTATTCACTTCCCGGTTATGTAATGTTTGAGAAAAGCCGAATTAATAGAAATGAAGGTGTCGTTCTACTTTATATCAAAGAAAGTCTTAACCAGACCCTCTTGTCAAAACCTCAAATTGTGAACGTGGACATATCTTTTGTGCTAATAAAGAATAATAAAGGTACACAAATATTACTTGCATTAATATACAGACCTTCAGCTCAATCAGTGCAAACTGACCGAGAAACTTACGAACAAATTGCAGATGTAAGTAACTCACAAGATACCGTAATTTTTGTCGACTTTAATTTACCTGTGACCAAGTGGGGCGATACTCTTACTTCACACTCCGGACATGACTTGTATGCGAACTTGCAAGAGAGTTCACTCTATCAATTTGTTCGATCGCCGACCAGTGGTAAAAACGTTCTTGACCTTGTACTTGCAACAAAAGAAGAATTAATAGAGAATTTGAATGTTGGTGATGAATTCAGTAACAGCGACCATCGTACGATAGCTTTCACTTTAAAGTTTACTAGTTACGAACCAAATAGCAGCATCCAAAAAGTCCCTAATTTCAAGAAAGCAAACGTTCATAAACTCAGAGCTATGTTTAAAGAAACTGACTGGAGATTTTTAATTAACAATAACGACATAAATACATCTTGGGAATTATTTGAAACCACTTACCTAAAAGCAGTGCAAGACTGCATACCATCGAAAATACGGCGTACAGGCCATAATAATAAGCCCAAATGGTGGAATAAAGTTATTTCAAACTGTCTGCTTGATAAAAAGTTTGCTAATGATAGACTAAAATCCTCACAAAATGACGAAGAACGGGTGACATTTGTAGAGCTACGACGCAAAGCCAAAAAGTTAATTAAGCAAAGTAAAAAGACCCTGGAGTTACATGTTGCGAATCAAAGTAAAAAAAAAGAAAACAACAAAAATCTATATTTATATCAGAAAGAAAAAAGTAGTTACTTCAACTGTTGGACCGTTAGTCGATGAAAATGGAGAATACACCAAAGACGAAGTACAAATGAGTAATGCCCTCAATACCTTCTTTGCATCAGTTTTTACAACAGAAGACCTCAGTGATATCCCTATACCATCGCCGATTCAGATTGATAATTCAGATGTTCTATGCAATATCATCATTACAGAGAGAGAAGTATTGAAGTGTTTAGATAAACTCAAGGTAAATAAAACGCCTGGACCTGATACAATCTCACCTAGAGTTCGAAAGGAAGCTAAGGATGAGCTCTCCAAACCACTGACATTGCTATTCAATATATCCTTGCAGTCTGGAACTATGCCTGATCAGTGGAAGCTAACCAACGTAACACCGATATTTAAAAAAGGCAGCAAATCCCTACCCAGTATCTATCGTCCAATTAGCTTAATCTCAGTTGTATGTAAAATGCTAGAAACACTCATAAGAGACAGACTCGTAAATCACTTAGAGGAAAATAACATACATAAAGATACTCAACACGGCTTTCGTAAAAAACGTTCTTGTTTAACAAACCTCTTAGACCTCTTCCACGATATCCTCAACCTCTACGATGAGAGTAAAGCTGTAGATATTGTATACCTTGATTTTCAAAAGGCCTTTGACAAAGTTCCCCCACAAAAGTTTACTGCTAAAACTAAAAGTGCATGGAATACAAAACCGTGTGTTGAAATGGATAGAAAATTGGCTCAGCGACAGAAAGCAAAGAGTAGTCATAAACGGTAAGGCATCTAAATGGACCAATGTAAGTAGCGGGGTACCCCCGGGATCGGTACTAGGACCAATTCTCTTTCTAATTTACATTAACGACATAGATGAGGGTCTCACCTGTACAATCTCAAAATTTGCTGACGATACAAAAATTGCAAATAGCGTACTCTCAAAAGAACAAGTTGACGATATGCAACACAATCTAGATAAGTTGTCATGTTGGGCCCAAATTTGGCAAATGAGTTTCAATGCGGATAAATGTAAAGTACTACATATCGGATACCAAAATGAGAAAGCAAACTATTCGATGAATGGCACTCAGCTTAAGAATGTAAACAGAGAAACCGATCTGGGAGTAACAATATCAAGTAACCTAAAACCGAGTCAACAATGTTCAGAAGTTGTTAAGAAGGCAAACAAAACAATTGGCTTTATAGGCAGGTCATATGAGCATCATTCCAAAGACGTTATCCTAACCCTTTACAATTCCTTAATCCGCCCTCTTCTGGAATACTGCGTTCAATCCTGGTGCCTTTATTACCAAAAAGATATAGACAAGCTAGAACGAGTTTAACGTAGAGTTACCAAAATGATACCTAGCCTAAAGAACAAACCATACGAGGAGCGTCTTGGAGAATTAAATCTATTTCCTTTAACCCAGCGCAGATTATGAGGTGACTTAATTCAAGTGTTCAAAATCATCAAAGGCATCGACAATATGAACTGCAGCAAGTACTTCACTATCGACCAATCTAATTACACAAGGGGAAACGGTTGCAAAATTATTAGTAAATCTTTTAACTCAAACGAATCTAAGAATTTCTTCTTCAATCGAGTTGTCAACTTGTGGAATGGGCTGCCCCGAGACGTTATAGACTGCAGCACCGTTGATTCATATAAACCTCGCCTAGACAAATATATCGCATCAAACCCGCGACTGACTGCGTTTGTAAATGAATAACTTAATTTTATCCCCCCTCAGTTACTAATCCATCTGTCCCCTACTCACTTCCTAATCCTGCCACGGATAATAGTTACAGGGCAGTAGTTCCCTTTCCAATGCTCCCTTACCCACTCTAAACCATTGTTTGGACACTTGATCTTCAGTGTTTTGGAGGACAAGCAGCCTAGAAGGGTCACTAGACCAGTTGTTGCTTGATTTCCTTTGTAGTGTAGTGTGAGTTATGCCCCTTTCACACATACAGGACTAGGGTGCCGCATGCAGCAGAGTAGCTACTCTGCTGCATGCGGCACCCGAGTCGGCACCTAGTCCTGACCATGCGGCTGTAGTCGTCTGTAGTCTGGTGAAGTCCTGGCAATGCGTGTCAAGTCGTGGCCCCAGAACAAAATGTTTGTGAGTTTCAAAATTTGGTCCAGACTTGAGATTTGTCTGGTGGATGCGGGGAGTTGTCTGCGCTAGTCGGCGCTAGTCGTCACTAGTCTTCTGTATGCGGCTGTAGTCCTTGAGTATAGCGTAGCGAATTGTGTGTCATGTGTAGCATAAAGACTACAGCCGCATACAGGCGCATACACCCGAGTACTGCCGACAGACACGAGTACAGCCGCATAGGTCTGCCTTCCTTCTTCCATACCTAGCTCCCTCCCTCCCTCTTTCCCATACCCGTATACCCCCTTCTTTCCCTTCATATTTGCCTTCCTTTTCGTTCCTTTCCTTTTTTTCTCTTACCTCATACTTTCTCATAACTTCTCCATCTCCCTCCTTCCTCCCCTCCCTACACATATGAAGCCGATTGGTGAGTAGTTTCGCCACCACGGATTTTCCTTTTTTTCCTTTTCTTCGTACGGATACGCTGGAAGTGGGTGGTGGGAGGCGGTTGGGGGTGTGGTGGGGGGAAGGCAGAAGGGTAAAGGACTTGTCACACAAATATGGAACCGATTGGTGCAGTCGTTTCGCCGCCACAGATTTCCCTTTTTTTTCCTTCTGACGGGACCTACAGTCAGCGAGTGGGTAGCCAAAAGGGTAAGGTACACCCAGAAGTGAAAGTCCCTGCATAGGGTTTAAACCCTACTCCTACTACCCCAGAAGGTAGGAACGGGGTGGGCCCTGCCCAGTCCGCCTTACTACTCCTACCCCAGGCAGAAGGGACGGGATGGTGCCAGTCCGTCACCCCTTCCTTCCCCTACCCTATAATGGAGAGATTAAACAAGCAGGCCCCCCACTCACACCCTACCCCAACCCCACACAGGAGGAAACCGCCGATTACAACCATTGTTTTCCACGAACACAGAATAAAGTAACCTTGCAACGAGGCCGAGACCATGTCAGTAATTGGTAATCTACAGTATATATATTCTATATATGCCAGAACAATGTTGCAATAAATTATCTGATTTTACAGAATGAAGATAATTTACACTATCTGTCACCTATCCATAGCTTGACACACAAACACTTATGATTTATGCGTAATTAGTATTCTATCATGTTTGTATTTATAATGTAAATTTCCAATACCATCACCCCTTCTAGTTATTTTACAAATTATTGTATTCACCCGTGGCCAACCCTTCGGGGAGCATGGCGTCAGGCAATAGATAAATAGATCGATAGTATTCTCCCAACCGCGCAATATGCATTGGTATTTAATGGATTTGCACATTGAAATGGTAATTTTGTTATTTTTTGAATACCTTTGAAGAGAGCGCCCTTTATATACCTCCGTTGGCCACAGAACCTGTATGTGTCGGCTTTATGTGAGTGTATGCGGATCGACTCTGAAGTCGATCGTCTGTAGTCTGGAGTCGATCGTCTGAAGTCTTATAGATGCGGGTGTAGTCGGCATGTACAAATGACCGTTATTTCCCTTGTCGGTTCGAGTCTCAAGACTTCTCCGGAGTCAAGACGACAACGTCGGCTGTATGCGGCTGTAGTCTGGTGAAGTCCTTTGGATGCGGCATACTGAGCCAGCTCCACCAAGTTGGGGAAAAAAACCGCCACGACTAGCTACTCTGCTGCATGCGGCACCCGAGTCTTGTATGTGTGAAAGGGGCATTAGTGTAGTGTTAGATAGTGTAGTGTGAGGTACTGTAGTGTGAGGTAGTGTACTAATACTAAGGAGTATAAAGGAAAGCAAGCAACAACATATGTATTGATCCTTTCGAGGCTGCTTGCAGATAAATTACCTAACTTACAGTATGTGAGAAGAAAATAACGGTAGTTCAATTAAAAGTGCTGCTAATCGTTTGTAAACGCAGTTAAGAACATAAAAACATAAGAAAATGGGATTCTGCAGAAAGCCGATCGGCCCACATAAGGCAGATCCCTCTCATACCCAACCCCAATTACAAGCTCAACTCTCTAATAACATGAGGAACGACCTCACCAAAATGGTCAGAGGTCAACACGGAAAACTGGGGTCTGCAGAGCGCCGATTGACCCACACCCGGCCGATCCCCCTAATGCCCCTTTCCCACTGATGCGATTTCATACGATTTTCATCGCAGACACCAGGAAATGGGCACATTCGTGACATGTCCCAACAAAATCTTGAACCCTTTCATGATAATCGTTTGACTCGCAAGGTCTCGCAAGGGCCCTCGCGGGTCATCGCAAATGTTCGGATTGTTCACAATTTGTGACGAGGACTTGCGAGGGGTCTGAACCCTCGCAAGCATCGTCGAACATTGCCGAGGGATCGGCGAGGCCCTTGGAGATCCTCGGCGACATCGGCGAGACATCGACGAGAGTGTCGCATGAAAAAAAAGCGTCGCCAAGAGTATACCCGCCACGGGTATACTTCGCAGAGGCGTGCGAAGGGCTGTGCGACGTAGATGAATGCTCCGAAGACACCTCGCCGAGGCCAAAGAGCACCTTTGGCGAGGTGGGTAAAAAAACAAGATTAGGCCTATAGCGAGCCAGCATTGTATGGAGAAATCCGGCTTCGCCGGAGAAATTTTTCTGTCGAAAAATGCACAAATTTAGCTTGCTCAAAACAAAAATATATATATGTTGGCTCGCTACCGCTCACCAGGAAAATATTGAAACCTGGATGGGGGTAAACATCTTAAAACAGTAGGCTGAATGGGGCCGAACGGATACAAGGCAAAGAGAGAGGGAGAGAAAGAGAAAACAAAAAAAGCGAGGTGGGCTCAATTTTAAGCTGTAACGTAAACATACGGCAAGGACATTGCCAATCTCCGAATTAAGGGGAGATGGGTCGTTTTTCTGGTCCCCTCTCTTCCTCATGGTTAACCCCATTAGTTTTCATATTTTATGACGTTCGGCCCATTAGTTTGGCGATTTTAAGACATTTCACCCCATTTCGTTGTCAATATTAAGACTTTTCGTGTCGTTTAGGCGTCGAGTGTTTCCTGGCTAGCGATATCGAGCCTGTACTTTTTGAGGAACCGGCCTTCGGCCAGGATATTTTTCTATGGAAAAATGTACAAATTGATCTTGAAGGAGGGTGTTGGGGGGTGCTTTATATGCTTGATGGAGGTCTAAGGATGAAACTAAATTAATCATAAACAAATATATAAATGAGCAAATATTACGCCCATCCCCCCTTAAGGGGAAACGGACCGTTTGTTTGATCATTCATTCCTTTATTTCTTAGTTTCCTCACTAGACCTCCATCAAACTTAAAACAAAAAACTCTAGACCCCCCTTCAAGACAAATTTGTACATTTTCGACGAGATGGGTTGGGTATGAGGGGGGATCTGCTTGGTGTGGGCCAATCGGCGCTCTGCAGACCCCTGTAATCTTATGTTGATCTCTGACCGTTTTGATGAGGTCAGTCCTCAAGGCATTAGTGAGTTGGGTCTATAATTAGGCCTTGTAATTGGGGTTGGGTGTGACAGGGATCTACTTTGTGTGGGCCGATCGGCTCTCTGCAGACTCCCGTTTTCTTATGTTCTTATGTTTGTGCCATGAAATATATGCAAAAGGTTTTCTGATAATCTCGCCGAGGTATCCGCCGAACCATCGCTTAATTCGCCGAAGACGTCGCAGAACATACGCCGAGGATTCGTTCATCCTTCGCATTATTTCGCAATATTTTATTCAAATGTGACAATTCTCGCCGAGGTCATCGGCGAACCATCGCTCAATTTGCCGATGACGTCGCATAATGTCGCCGATTACATCGTATCATCGGCGACATCGTCGCCGAGTGTAAACTTGTCAACAGTTTTTAATGGTCAAAATCGTTGACGTCGCACAAATTCGTTGCGAATTGACAAGACTACGTCCTCGGCGACGAAAATCGTATAAAATCGCATCAGTGGGAAAGGGGCATAACACCCAACCCAGCTCATCCATATGCCTATTTATTTTTTTCTTAATGCTCCCTATCGTTCTCGATCCTACCATATAACTCGGTAGCCTATTCCAAATGTCTTCAACTCTGTTACCAAACCAATATTTGCTTGTATCTTTTCTGAAACAAAATTAATCTAATTTGAAACCATTTGTTCGAGTTTTTTCGCTATCACTGAGCTTCAGTACATCTTTCATGCCCCCTTTATTAATCCCACTAACCTATTTGAACACTTCTATCATATCCCCTCTAACTCTGCGTCTTTCTAACGAATGTAAGCCTAATTTCTTCAACCAGCAGCTCACTGGTGTAGTGACTAACGTCTTGGACTTCCACCCAGAAGGTCAGAGGATCGCGCCCACGCTCAGCGCATTAAAGGTTTTTCACAAGCACTGAGTCATTACCGTCCCTCATGAACAAGGGGATGGGGTAGTAGTACAGGACCCCAACGGAAATACGCCTAATTGGCCTTATTGGGCTATCCTTAGCTGGCTTAGCATGCGCTAGCTTTAAGAACTATTATTATTATTATTAGTATTATTATTATTATTATTATTATCATTATTATTATTATTATTGTGTTAGATTTCTAATATTATGAATCATTTGTGTAATTTTTCGTTGTACTCTCTCCAAGGAATCTATGTCCATTCTGTAGTAAGGACACCAAAATTGGACAGCATAATCCATATGAGGTCTCACGAATGACAAGTAAAGTTTTAACACTTAAAGAGCGGGGCCCGAGTTAAGTCTGTATCTAAAAAGCAGCAAGTTAGGAGCATTATTAAGGCTTTTAAAGGGTTAAAATCAAGTGCAAATGGCCGGGAGCGCAGCAGGCCACACGGCCGACACCCAGGGCTTACCGCCGCCCACTGACTCTGTTCTTGAGAGGCCGGCAGTGTAGCCAGTAGTGAGCGTAGCTGGAAAAAATATGCCGCTATACGCTAAACTCCCATGTTGGTGGTACCACTGCATCAAAATGACGAGTGCTACATAGCTCGTTCTGGTCTCATTTTGAAGCTTGTAGTGCCTAGTTTTTTGCTGAATACATTTCTTTTCATGCAGATACTTGATTGATCATTCAGGAGGGCCTGAATATGCCCAAAATAGCCCAAAACCCCCCGCTAGACGAGGGTTAAGATAACATCGGCAGTTCTGTTACTCACACTCCTTGAGATTAACCCGAGAATCATGTTTGCCTTGTTACGAATGCTTATAGACTGTTTTCTAGGCTTCAAATAATTGCTAACAAACACACCCAAATCTTTCTCACAGTCTGAGTTTTCTAATTCCGTATTAGCTAGTTTATATTTTGCACTTGTATTCGGCTTCCCTATCTTTAATATCTTGCATTTGTCAATGTAAATATTCATCTGCTAATTTACTGACCATTTGTGTAAGGTATCTAGATCCCTTTGGAGGCTCTCCATGTTGCTATCTGAATGTATTGTTCTCCCCACTTTGGTATCGCCTGCGAATGTACTTAATCTACTAGTTATATCTAAATCCAGGTCATTTATGTATATAACAAACAGCAGAGGGCCTAATACAGATCCTTGTGCGACACCACTTTGGACTGCACCCCATTATGAATTAATACCATTTATGCTGACTCTCTGTTTCCTACCAATTAGCCATGACCTAATCCACCCCAATAACGACCCACCTATTCCATGCGCCTCAACCTTTCTCATCAATCTCTCATGAGGGACTCTGTCGAAAGATTTTATTGAAATCTTAATATCTCTCTCTCTCTCTCTCTCTCTCTCTCTATATATATATATATATATATATATATATATATATATATATATATATATATATATATTTTTTTTTTTTTTTTTTTTTTTTTTTATATATTCCAACTACTCCCTCTCGGGCATAGGCCGAGAGCCTGCACACTCTACCGCTGAACACGGTGAGGCTCGTGAGGTCTTGTTCCAGTCTAGGGAGTGAGACATGCAAAGCACCTATTCACGGCTCGAAGCAACTCCATCTCTGAAGCCGCTTCGCCTCTGTGCTTCACAGTCTCATCCCCCAGACTCGGACCCTCACTCTCAGAACGCTTCCTATTGAGCAATTAACTCACTAAGCATTGCCCCTCTCTAGCACATTTTGAATATGGGAATATTCATACAGTGCTATTTAATCAGGGAACAATGAGGGTATTTTATCAGATGACTTGTTATTATCTACCGCTTCATATAACTCTGAGAAAAAGCTAAGCAAATTAGTAAAGCAAGAACGTCCCTGAGTGAACCCATGCTGTGAATAATTGATTAAGTTAAATTTGTCTAAGTGGTTTCTAATTTTCCTAGCAATAATTGAATAATTGACTCTAGCAACTTTCCTATGATTGATGTGAGACTAAATGGACAGTAATTGGATGCTATTAATTGATCACCATTTTTGAAGATCGGAACTGCATTTCCAAGCTTCAAAGCTTCTGGAACTAAACCTGTTTCTAATGACTTGTTTAATAGAAACGTTAATGGGTAACTTAACTCGTCTTTGCATTCTTTTAATACTCTAGCATATAGCTCATCAGGGCCAGGCGAATTTTTAGGTTTCGGTCTGTCAATTTCTTTAAGCACATCATTTCTACTGATGGTAACCGTACTTAACATATTTTCTAAACTATCGAATGTACTGCACATTTCTCCTATCGAAGTTTTAAGCGGGCCTATTACATCTTTAACTTTAGATATATTTAGTTGGCAACAAGTTTTAGGGTTATTTTTTGTCGTTGGCTATCCTGATTTCATAATTTCTTTTTGCTTTCCTAATTTCCTTTTTGACCTGTCTTGATAGAGTCTGATAGTAAATAAGTAGGTGATTTTCGCTTTTCTTATGTTTTCTATATATTCCTTTCCTTTTTCCTAGAAGATCAATTAGTTTATTATTTATCCAATTTGGTTGGTTCTGTGTCAATCTATAGCTTCTGTTGGGGATATATTTATTTTGAGCATTGTGGAGTGACTCACAATAAAGTGTTCATATGTAGCTGTCAAGTTTAACTCTGACTTATCCTGACCTAAGACGGGTATCTGAGAGGGGGTACAGTTAATCGTGGATTAAGAGCAAGATATTTATCTAGGCGTATTTTGAAAGTTTCAACAGTTCTGCATTCAATGACATGACTGGGTAGTCCATTCCATAGGTTTACTACTCGACTGAAAAAGAAATGCTTTGTTTCATGGTAGTTAAAATGCTTTCCGATTACCTTGCAACCATTTCCTCTAGTGCAATTCAAATGATCGATAGTGAAATATTTGTTGACATCCATATTGTTAATACCTTTAATAATGTTAAGCACTTGAATTAGGTCCCCTCTCAGCCTGCGCTTTGTTAAACTGAACAAATTTAACTCTTTTAGACGCTCCTCATATGACTTTTTTCTCAGTCTAGGGATAATTTTTGACACTCTCCGCTGTATTCTCTCCAGTTTATCTATGTCCTTTTGATAATATGGAAACCAAAATGTACACAGTATTCTAGATGAGGGCGAACCAATGAATTGTATAAGGTGAACAAAACAAATCTAGATTTGTATTCAAACTATCTTCCAATGAAGCCACTAATTTTGTTTGCTTTCTTAACCCTTCTTTAGCGGGGCCCGACTTAAGTCCGTATCTAAAAATCTGGACTATGTGGCGGGGCCCGACTTAAGTCTGTGTGCAATTTTGGCGCAATATTGGCTCTGAGAGAGAGACGTGCGACGGGAGAAGCGTAGGTTACCTCATGACCGCTCACCACGACCGCCGTGGCATGTACTCCACAGTACTCCACCCTCCCTCCCTCGCTACACACATAATTATGTAACGAAATAACCGTATTTTAGCAATTTTGCCCTTCGGTTGCACGATCGTTGCAAGACAACCAGTGATCATAGAAGGATGGTTCTGGTGTCATTGGAAAGCTCAATTTATGCCCTTTCAGGGATACATAATTGTATTACCCTCTGGCTCTTGTTTATGCATGAAAAAGAGCATGGAAACAACGCCATTTATGGTAAAAAAAAAACGCTGGGCGGCACAGTGAAATATACTCCACCAGCCGCTCTTTGAGTGTTAACTACTGCGGTACATTGTTGGCCGGGTTTTAAAGTACTTTATTTTCTTACTCCTAAGTCAGTTTCTTTATCAGTATTTTTGAGTTGACTACCATTCATTGAGTAGTTTGAATTTGCATTCATATATCCTATATGTAGTACTTTACATTTGTCGGTATTGAAACTCATTTGCCAAGTAGGTGCCCAATTTGCTAATTAATCTAAATAATTTTGAATATGTTGAACATGCAAGGGAGATACTACTATGTTCGCAATTTTGGTATCATCTGCACATTTTGAAATTGTACATTAAAGATCGTCATCGATGTGATTAATATAAATTAAGAAAATAACGGGTCTGAGCACCGACCCCTGCGGCACACCACTTGTGACATTTTTCCAGTCTGAGGTTTTAATGTTTATTACTACTCGTTGCTTGAAGTGTGAGGTAGTGTAGTGTGAGTATAGTGTGAAGTAGTGTTACACGTAGTACTTCCGAATAAAATTATATACAAGCATATCTAGCACTTTGAAAAAAAGCTAATATAGCAATATAGTGTACTATTACCAAACTAATATTGTGTAGTTCAGATGAGGGGTGTACATTTCATCCCGTAGATAGAGGTAGTTTAGCGTTAGTTCACATCCTGAAGATAAAGAACGCATCAGTTAAAAGACAGCTTAATGTCAATCAACAATGCGTCAATATAGTAATGCTCACATTCTCATCTCTCTGGTCATGCACTGATCACATGTTTCATAGGTTAGATAGAGTTACATAGATTTGCATGGATACTATAATCTACTCGCTGTAAGTAGGCGAAAAATCATGACCTCTAACCTCTGTAACTCAAATACGACTAGAGTAACCAAGCTAATATTTCTACCATTTGGGAAGAGTCAGTCAAGGAATTGATGGGGACATTTACAGCCAATTTGCTCTTTTTGAGTTACAGAGGATAGAGGTCATACTTTCTCGCCTACTTACAGCGTACTATAAACTATAGTGATGTGACAAGCCAGTGTGAACCATAAGTTAGTTATCAGTTAGGGGGTCGGAGGGACATTGAGACAGAGTGACCTTAAACTCTGAAAGGAGTGTCACATTTAACTTAATGAACGTGACAGATCAAAAGTAGCTTTCAATCACGTTTTGTGAGCTATATGAACATCAAAAGACTTCTCAAAAGTAAAATAGAAATCCGTTAAGATGATCTATCAACATTATGAAAGAGTACCTCCCACATTTTCAATGTTCCTATATACTGGTAAGCCTAATTAATTAATTAATGTATCGTGCTAAAAAAAAAAAAAAAACATAATAATAATAATAACAATTATCGTTATATGTATGGTGCTTATGTAACTCACTTGAAGTACTGATATGTACTCTACACTACACTACACTACACTACCTCACACTACACTATCTACAGCATTACATCACTGTACGCTACCTCACGCTACACTACCTCGCACTACACTACCTCACTGTACGCTACCTCACACTACACTACCTCACTGTACGCTATCTCACACTACACTACCTCATACTACACTACCTCACTGTACGCTACCTCACACTACACTACCTCACTGTACGCTACCTCACACTAAACTACCTCACTGTACGCTACCTCACACTACACTACCTCACTAAATTGGAATAACTTCCTACAAACACTTGATCACAAAACAAACCCCAAAAAACTCTACAAAACACTAAACAGCATCACACTTTCCAACAGCAACACAACACAATCACATGCTGCAATCACAACAACAGACTCTACTCCTTCATGTAAACAACAAGCAAACACTCTCATCAATCACTTCTCACATGTCAGCCACCTAAAACCTCACAAAGACGACCGACGTGTCATCCGACGTAAGAGACAATTCCCCACAGACCCTCACTATACACCCTTCACCAATCACCAGACAAAGCATATCATCAACAATCACAAGCACTCACCCGCCTGTGGCCTAGACAACATAAGCAACATACATCTCAGACACCTGGGACCACAAGGCATACAAGCACTCACTAACATATCAAACTACAGCTATTCACACAACACAATACCAGACATTTGGAAGCATGGTATCATCATCACATTCCCCAAACCCAACAAAGACCCCACGCTACCCTCCTCGCACCGCCTCATCACACTCCTTTGCTCCCCCTCCAAAGTCATGGAACGCCTAGTATTACAACTAATTACACCTGACCTACCCCTAGCTCCAACACAACATGGCTTTAGGCCACTGCACTCCACAAACACTCTTCTCACAGACCTTACACAAAGAGCTTTTGACGGCATCAACTCAGCTAGACCACCACACAGATCACTATTAGCCACACTCGACATTAGTAAAGCCTTCGATGACATTCCCCGCCACAACCTAACAAACAAAATCTATAACACAAACATGCACAACAAAACAAAAAGGTGGCTGGCCAACTTCCTAGCAGGCAGATGTGCACACGTATCTTTTGCCGGTCAGTCATCTAAAATCAGAAACTTTCCAAACGGAGTCCCACAAGGATCCGTCCTTTCGCCCGCACTCTTCAATCTGTACATGCACGATATAACTACACCCAATACGCCCCAAATAAACTTAGCCTCCTATGCAGATGACATAACACTCACATGCACACACCATGACCCAAAAAGAGCAACAGACCTCCTTCAACCCTATCTCAACACACTACATGGCTGGTGCACTACAAACAGACTTAATCTAGCCCCAGCCAAATCCACCGCAACCCTGCTCACAAGTTGGACAGGAGAACACGAATACATCCCTCAACTCACCATAAACAACACACCCCTAAAACATACACACACACCCAAAATCCTAGGAGTAACATATGATACTCATATGACATTCAAACAGCACACCACAAACATTAAAAAGAAACTGACACCACACCCAGACTTAACGCCCTCAGGTCACTTGCTCACACAAAATTTGGACACAACAAAGAAACTACCACCACAGTATATAAACAATACATAAGATCAGTGATGGAATACGCAAGCCCAGCCTGGGCTTCTAACCTAGCTGAAACACATCATAAGACCTTACAGACTATTCAAAACAAAGCCCTGAAGATCATTACAGGCTGCACAGCTACTGCATCACAGATCACCTACATCAAGAAACCAAAATCCTCAAAGTCAAAGACCATCTGGACATGAGAGGCACTCAATTCCTGGCAGCAGCCTCCACGAACCAAGACCACCCACTAAACTACATGGCAACACACCCACAGACACCAAGAAATATCAAAACAACACCCAGCACACGGTATCACACACAATTATTGTCCTCTCTCCCTCCCTGCCCACCCCGAACCAACTTCCAGAAGCACATCCATACTCATATCTCTCGCCGATCCATCCACTCACTCACAGACAACACGCAGCTGCATGCACGACCTCCCGAAATCCATCCTTCCGAATCCTCCCTTCCTCGCGAGGACAGAGTCCACCTGGCCAGGCTGAGATGCGGACACCATCCAGCTCTCCTGAGCTATCAGAAGAGACTGGATGACCCCGTTGTCGACGCCTGCCCGGGATGTAACACAGCACCCCATACCATTAAACACATCATAGAAGACTGCATTTCACACAACCACTTACGCCAACAACACAATCTACACTCAATGAGAGCTCTCTGGGAAAGCCCGATAGTGGCCATGGCCTTCCTCAGGGACTCGGGGCTGTTCGGTCCGGCAGCTTAGGGAACAACAACAACAACAACACTACCTCACTGTACGATACCTAACACCATACTACCTCACACTACACTACCTCAAACCACACTACCTACCACTACACTACCTCACACTACATTACCTCACACTACACTACCTCACACTACACTACCTCACACTACACTACCTCACACTACATTACCTCACACTACACTACTTCCCACTACACATTATACGCGGGGAAACGGTTGCAAAATAATGGGTAAATCTTTTAATTCACACGAATCTACGAATTTCTTCTTCAATCGAGTTGTCAACTTGTGGAATGGGCTTCCCCGGGACGCTATAGACTGCAGCACCGTTGATTCATTTAAACTTCGCATAGACAAATCTCTTTGAACAAACCTGCGACTGACTGCGTTTGTAAATGAATAACTAGATTTTATTCCCCCCTCAGTTACTAACCCATCTGTTCCCTACTAACTTCCTAATCCTGCCACGGACATTAGTTCCAGGGCAGTAGTTCCCTTTGCAATGTTCCCTTATCCACTCTAAACCACTGTTTGGACACTTGATCCTCAGTGTTTTGTAGGACAAGCAGCCTAGAAGGGTCACTAGACCTGTTGTTGCTTGATTTCTGTTGTACTTCTTTGTACTACACTACCTCACAGTACACTACCTCACACTCCACTACCTCACACTACACTACCTCATTGTACGATACCTAACACCATACTACCTCACACTACGCTACCTCACACTACACTACCTCACACTACACTACATCACATTACGCTACCTCAAACTACACTACCTCACACTACACTACCTCAGACTACACTACCTCTCACTACACTACCTAACACCATACTACCTCACACTACACTACCTAACACCACACTACCTCACACTACACTACCTCACACCACACTATATAACACTACATTACCTCACACTACACTATCTAACACCACAACACCTCACATTACACTACCTCACACTACACTACCTCACACTACACTACCTAACTGTACGATACCTAACACCATACTACCTCACACTGCACTACCTCACACTACACTACATCACACTATGCTACCTCAAACTACACTACCTCACACTAAACTACCTACCACTACACTACCTCACACCACACTATCTAACACTGCACTACCTCACACTACACTACACTACCTCACACTACACTACCTCACATTACACTATCTAACACCACACTACCTCGCACTACACTACCTCACACCATACTATCTAACACCACACTACCTCACACTACCCTACCTCACACTACACTATCTAATACCACACTACCTCACACTACGCTACCTCCCACTACACTACCTCACACTACACTACCTCACACCACACTATCTAACACTACACTACCTCACACTACATTACCTACCACTACACTACCTCACACCACACTATCTAACACTACACTACCTCACACTACCCTACCTCACACTACACTATCTAACACCACACTACCTCACACTACACTACCTCACACCATACTATCTAATACCACACTACCTCACACTACACTACCTCACACTACACTAACACTACACTACCTACCACTACACTACCTAACACCACATTATCTAACACTACACTACCTCACACTACACTACCTACCACTACACTACCTACCACTACACTGCTTCACACTACAATACCTCACACTACACTACCTCACACTACACTACCTAACACCACACTACCTCACACTACACTACCTCACACCAATACATATACAGTACCTCACATTACACTACCTCACACTATGCTATCTCACACTACACTACCTCACACTACACTATCTCACACCACACTATCTAACACTACACTATCTAACACAACACTACCTCACACTACACTATCTCACACTACACTACCTTACACTACACTATCTCACACTACACTATCTAACACTACACTATATCATAATACACTACTTACCGCTACACTACCTCACACTACACTACCTCACTCCATACTAGTAGTCATAAATGGTAAGGCATCTAAATGGACCAATGTAAGTAGCGGGGTACCCCAGGGATCGGTACTAGGACCAATTCTCTTTCTAATTTACATCAACGACATAGATGAGGGTCTCATCTGTACAATCTCAAAGTTTGCTGACGATACAAAAATTGCAAATAGCGTACTCTCAAAAGAACAAGTTGACAATATGCAACACAATCTAGATAAGTTGTCATGTTGGGCCCAAGTTTGGCAAATGAGTTTCAATGCGGATAAATGTAAAGTACTACATATTGGATACCGAAATGAGAAAGCAAACTATTCGATGAATGGCACTCAGCTTAAGACTGTAGACAGAGAACCCGATTTGGGAGTAATAATATTGAGTAACCTAAAACCGGGTCAACAATGTTCAGAAGTCGTTAAGAAGGCAAACAAAATAATTGGCTTTATAGGAAGGTCATTTGAGCATAAATCTAAAGAAGTTATCCTAACTCTTTACAATTCCTCAGTCCGCCCTCTTCTGGAATACTGCGTTTAATCCTGGTGCCCTTATTACCAAAAAGATATAGACAAGCTAGAAAGAGTTCAACGTAGAGTTACCAAAATGATACCTAGCCTTAAGAACCAATCATACGAGGAGCGTCTTAGATAATTAAATCTATTTCCTTTAACCCAGCGCAGATTAAGAGGTGACTTAATTCAAGTGGTAAGTTGGAATATAGAAAAAAAAAAAAAAAAAAAAAAAAGTGCTTTAATCATCAAATGCATCGACAATATGAACTGTAGTAAGTAATTCACTATCGACCAATCTAATTACACGCGGGGAAATGGTTGCAAAATTATTGGTAAATCTTTTAACTCACACGAATCTAAGAATTTTTTCTTCAATTGAGTTGTCAACTTGTGGAATGGGCTTCCCCGAGACGTTATTGACTGCAGCACCGTTGATTCTTTTAAACTTCGCCTACACAAATAACTTGCATGAAACCCACGACTGACTGCGTTTGTAAATGAATAACTTTATTGTATTTCCCCCCTCAGATTCATCAAGGATTTTTGAGTATATATATATATATATATATATATATATATATATATTTTTTTTTTTTTTTCTTCTATGTGATTGAGAGAGGCAAAAGGCAGAACTGCCTATAGAGAGTGCCTCCTCCATAGTTGAAAGAGTGACAGGGCCAAAATCAAGGGACATTCGAGGCAGAATGCCTGGACACACAGAGTTTGAAGCAATTTAAGTCATAGGAAGAGGGAAAGACTGATTTTGAGAGAGAATTCCAGAACTCAGCTGTTGAGTAGAAGAAAGTTTGAAAGTAACGTTTCACTCTTGGGTTGGAGAGTTGCACAGAGTAGGGGTGGGATTGAGTTGCAAGACGGGTACCACATGCCCTACGTAAAGGAGGTGGTATACACAGGGACTCTGAGGAACACTGATTATTATAGTAGCGATACAATAGCGAGAGAGATGCAACATTGCGGCGGAGAGTGAGTGATTGTAGAGAGTTGGTGAGTGGACGGGAGTTAACCCTTAACACCTTACGAGCGGCCTAGGCGGTAATTTATATGTACCGCCCAGCGGGGTGTTTTTACCCTAAATAGGGTTGTTTACGTGATCATTTTCATGCCTAAATAACACCCAGAGCGTAAAACAAGTATCTATCCCTGAAAGGGCATAAACAGAGCTTTCCAATGACACCCCTACCATCCTTGTACGACCGCTGGTTCTCTTGCAACCATCGCACAACACGAGTGCAAAAACCATGTAATTATGTAGTTTCCCTACATAATTCCCTGTGTAGCGAGTGCGTGAGGGTGGGGGAGGTGGGATTCATGTCAGTAGGTCCGCCGTGGTGGTCTGGAGCAGTCATACGCTTGCTACTCTCCTCCCACCACTTATCTCTCTCTCTTAGCAACATTACGTGGTGAAAATGGCACACGACATAAGTTGTGAACCGCCACTTAGTCCATATTTATTTCACACGACATAAGTTGCGCGCCGCCAAAGAAGGGTTAAAGAGCGGCGGCCGGCTATAGCCGAGCGCCAGTTTGCAGCAAGTTAGGAGCATTATTATGGCTTTTAAAGGGTTAAAATCGAGTGCAAATTGCCGGGAGCGCAGCGGGCCACACGTCCGACTCCCAGGGCCTACCGCCGCCCACTGACTCACCATGACTCACAAAGGAAGCTAAGGATGAGCTCTCCAAACCACTGACATTACTATTCAATAAATCCTTGCAGTCTGGAACTATGCCTGATCAGTGGAAGCTAGCCAACGTAACACCGATATTCAAAAAAGGCAGCAAATCCCTACCCAGTAACTATCGTCCAATTAGCTTAACCTCAGTTGTATGTAAAATGCTAGAAACAGTCATAAGAGACAGACTCGTAAATTACTTAGAGGAAAATAACATACTTAAAGATACTCAACACGGCTTTCGTAAAAAACGTTCCTGTTTAACAAACCTCTTAGACTTCTTCCACGATATCCTCAACCTCTACGATGAGAGTAAAGCTGTAGATATTATATACCTTGATTTTCAAATGGCCTTTGACAAAGTTCCCCACAAACGTTTACTGCTAAAACTAAAAGCGCATGGAATACAAGAATCATTTTGAAGCTTTTAGCGCCTAGTTTTTTGCTGAATACATTTCTTTTCATGCAGATACTTGATTTATCGTTCAGGAGGGCCTGAATATGACCAAAATAGCCCAATTCCACCCGCTAGACGAGGTTTAACGTGACAAGCGCTAAATAGACCTAGGGGCTAGGGTAGTTATTTGTGCATTTCTAGCCTTGGATTCTGACAGAATTTGTTATATTTACAATATAGAGCATTATTTGTTTTCGGTATGCTTTTATTTTACATATATGATGTATATATGAACCTTCAAGAGTGCTAAAATAAATGGGAAAAGCATTTGGGTGGTGAAAAACGAAGATATTGGCCACCCGGTCATAATCTCAGGCGAGAGAGAGCCACAGGCAACCCTCCTCTCTCGCTGTCTGTGAGGTAACTGAGACGAGCGGGGCGGTGTGGGCCGGTGTCTGGGTGTTGCATAACGATCTTTCTGCAACCCACTTGTGCTACATTATCGCGGGAGAGAAAAATAACCGATAAATGATGATAATAAGAGGAAAAATAGGTGATAATTGAGGAGGGGAGGGAGGGGGGAATAAGGTGGGGAAGGAGGGGAGGGGGGTGGGTGTGATTTACATGGATGAGTACTGGAGGGGAATTATCTCACCTAGAGACAAATTCCTTTGTTTTGATAGGCCCTTTTTTTTTATGGAAGGCTTTTTTTATGGTCTTGCTTCCGTGAGGCCTATCGCGTTCCCTATAGGAAGACTTCCGTGAGGCCTATAGCGCTTGCCGGGTTAATGATACGAAAGGCCTTTCTTTCAACTTTGTCTAGGAGAGCGGTGTGAGAGGAACCTCCCCACACATGTGAACAATACTCAATACAAGGACGCACTATGCCCCTGTACAGAGCAAGAAGCTGTGCAGGGGAAAAGAACCCCCTAAGGCGGTTGAGCACGCCCAGCTTCTGGGAGGCTGCCTTAGCAAGACTGGTAATATGGTCCTTCCAACTGAGAGAGGAAGAAAAAGAGACACCAAGAATATTGAGAGACGATGAAGGATTGATTTTGTATTGTTGAAGAGTAAGGGATAGTCCGCTGGGAGTTCCTTACGGGTAGATAGATGGAAAAATTGGGATTTGGAAGCATTAAAGGTAACAAGGTTATCTCTGCCCCAATTGGAGATAGTAGTTAGATCAGAATTTAAGAGTTCTATGGCTTCATTATGTTTGTCGTTGAGGGATTGCTGGCTGGGGCGTTCTGAAAAACTAATGGAGTAGTGTAAGGTTGAGTCGTCTGCGTATGAATGGATGGGAATTGAGGTACAGTTGAGGAGATCATTTATAAAAATTAGAAAGAGAATAGGAGATAGGACAGAGCCCTGAGGAACACCGGAGTTTATAGGGTGAGGAAGTGAACAATGGCCGTCCACAACCGCGGCTATGGAATGGCCGGAAAGGAAATTAGAGATAAAGGCACAGATGGAGGGATAGAAACCGAAGGAGGGTAGTTTAAACATTAAAGATTTGTACCAGTCTCTATCCCAAGGCTTTTGATATGTCTAGTGCAATAGAAAAAGTCTCACCGAATTCCCGAAAGGAGGATGATCAAGAGTTAGTAAGATATGAAAGAAGATCACCAGTAGAGCGACCCTTAAGGAAGCCATACTGGCGATCTGAGAGCAGATTATGAGAAGAGAAATGCTTAAGAAATTTGGAAGCAAGAATAGTTTCAAAAACTTTAGAAAGACAAGAGATGAGAGCAATTGGACGATAGTTGGAGGGTTGAGAGCGGTCACCCTTCTTTGGGACAGGTTGAATGTGAGCAAATTTCCAGCATGAAGGGAAGACGTTAGAGGATAGACAGAGACGAAAGAGTTTGCCAGGCAGGGAGTCAGCACGGAAGCACAGTTTTTGAGAACAACAGGAGGAACACCGTCCGGACCGTACGCCTTATTAGTATTAAGCCCAGAGAGGGTAGAAAGTACATCTTTAGAAGAGATTAGGATATTAGGCATAAGTAAGAGAGAGGAGGGTAGAGAGGAAGGAATAGCACCGGAATCATCCAAGGTGGAGTTTCTAGCAAAAGTTTGAGCGAAGAGTTTAGCTTTGTCAGAGGAAGAAGTGATGGTTGTGCCATCAGAGTGGAAAAGGGGAGGGAAAGACGAGGAAGAGAAATTGTTGGAGAGGTTTTTGGCTTGATGCCAGAAAGCTTGGGAAGAGCTAGAGTTGGATAGTTCAGTGCATTTATTATTGATGAAAGAGTGTTTGGCAAGTCGAAGAACAGATTTGGCTGGCGGGTGTCCAACCCCGAAAAGGGTTGAAATAGGGGAGCTATCCCCCCGCCAAATGCGGCTTTCTAGGGCCTTTCCTAGCTGATGCTGAGAGGATTGGGTTCTAGTCATGTGGTGATGGGCTGGTCTATCAGAGTGAGAGCTGAGCAATCTCTGCCATACCCATAGCTTACTCTGACTGTTCCTTAACTTATATGTTTTCTGGATCTCAAGTGACGGCGTCTCTTCCGTGGATTGACCTCCCAATCTACCAAGATTGGAAGCCAAAGCGTCACATTTTTCCCTTGCCCCTCAACTTTCTCTTCATACCTACCACTACACTACCTCACACAACACTACCTCACACTACACTACCTCACGCTACACTACCTCACACTACACTACACTACCTCACTCTACACTACCTATCACTACACTACCTCACAATACACTACCTTACACTACAGTACCTCACACTACACTACCTCACACTACACTACCTAACACTACACTACCTCACACTACACTATCTCACACTACACTACCTCACTGTACGCTACCTCACACTACACTACACTATCTAACACTGCACTATCTCACACTACACTACCTCACACTACACTACCTACCACTACACTACCTAACAATACACCACCTCATGCTACACCACCTCACACTACACTACGTCACACTACACTACCTACCACTACACTACCTCACACTACACTACCTCACACTACACTACCTCACACTACACTAATATACCTACCACTACACTACCTCACAATACACTAGCTCACACTACAGTACCTCACACTACACTACCTCACACTACACTACCTCACACTACACTACCTCACACTACACTACCTCGCACTACACTACCTCACACTACACTACCTCATGCTACAACACCTCACACTACACTATCTCACACTACACTACCTCATGCTACACTACCTCACACTACACTACCTAATGCTACACTACCTCACACTATACTACCTCCCTCACAATACACTACCTCACACTACAGTACCTCACACTCCACTACCTCACACTACACTACACTATCTAACACTGCACTGTCTCACACTACACTAACTAGCACTACACTACCTCACACTATACTCACACTATTGCTCACATTCAACCTGTCCCAAAGAAGGGTGACCGCTCTCAACCCTCCAACTATCGTCCAATTGCTCTCATTTCTTGTCTTTCTAAAGTTTTTGAAACTATTCTTGCTTCCAAATTTCTTAAGCATTTCTCTTCTCATAATCTGCTCTCAGATCGCCAGTATGGCTTTCTTAAGGGTCGCTCTACTGGTGATCTTCTTTCATATCTTACTAACTCTTGGTCATCCTCCTTTCGGGACTTCGGTGAGACTTTTTCTATTGCACTAGACATATCGAAATCCTTCGATAGAGTCTGGCATAAATCTTTAATTTCTAAACTACCCTCCTTTGGTTTCTATCCCTCCATCTGTGCCTTTGTCTCTAATTTCCTTTCCGGCCGTTCCATAGCCGCGGTTGCGGACGGCCATTGCTCACTTCCTCACCCTATAAACTCCATTGTTCCTCAGGGCTCTGTCCTATCTCCTATTCTCTTTCTAATTTTTATAAATGATCTCCTTAACCTCTGAAGTGCGCATGGGGGTAATTGGAAACGTCCCCCTGTGCTGACGTATTTGAGGTGTTTCCGTCACTAAAATATTCATTGTGCCATTAATAGCATTAATACTTATCCATATGCGCCTATTATGGGTTGATTATAAAGGTATTAACCTGAAACAACAATAAAACGAGTGAAAACAGCGTTTGGATGGTCAAAATCGGAGATATAGCCCGCGAGTTGTATAATGTATGGGTGAGGCAATCTGCTTTCCCGCCAATTTCCCCCAAGGCCACTGAGACACAGTCGATCGATACTCTCTCTCTCTCTCTTGCATGACCACACCCTCCAATCGGATTTCTAATGTTAGCACGAAAATATACCTCAGAATAAGGGAATAACAGGGAAAATAGGTGATAACTGAAGGAGAGGAGGAAAGTGGGGAAGGAGGGGAGGTAGAGGACTGAGATTTTGCATGGCCCAGGGGCCAAAAAAAAAAATAAAAATAAAAAAAATAAAATATAATTTTTTTTTTTTTTTTCGATGTCAAAAGTTGATTTTTGTTTTCTCTGACTCTTAAGAGTCTCCCCGCAGTGCGCCGGGGGAACTCTTAAGAGTCTCCCTGCAGCTCCCGGGTTAAATTTACCTTAATTCCCATCCATTCATACGCAGACGACTCAACCTTACACTACTCCACTACTTTTTCAGAACGCCCAAGCCAGCAATCCCTCAACGACAAACGTAATGAAGCCATACAACTCTTAAATTCTGATCTAAATACTATTTCCAATTGGGGCAGAGAAAACCTTGTTAACTTTAATGCTTCCAAAACCCAATTTCTCCATCTATCTACCCGTCAGGATCTCCCAGCGGACTATCCCTTATTCTTCAACAATACTTAAATCAACCCTTCATCTTCTCTCAATATTCTTGGTGTCTCTTTTTCTTCTGCTCTCATTTGGAAGGACCATATTACCAGTCTTGCTAAGGCAGCCTCCCAGAAGCTGGGTGTGCTCAACCGCCTTAGGGGGTTCTTTTCCCCTGCACAGCTTCTTGCTCTGTACAGGGGCATAGTGCGCCCTTGTATTGAGTATTGTTCACATGTGTGGGGAGGTTCCTCTCACACCGCTCTCCTAGACAAGGTTGAAAGGAAGGCCTTTCGTATCATTAACTCCCGTCCACTCACCAACTCTCTGCAATCTCTCTCTCTCCGCCGCAATGTTGCATCTGTCTCGCTATTCTATCGCTACTATAATAATCAGTGTTCCTCAGAGCTATCCCAGTGCATACCACCTCCTTTACGTAGGGCACGTGGTACCCGTCTTGCAACTCAATCCCACCCCTACTCTGTGCAACTCTCCAACCCAAGAGTGAAACGTTACTCTCAAACTTTCTTCTACTCAACAGCTGAGCTCTGGAACTCTCTCCCAGAATCAGTTTTTCCCACTTCCTATGACTTAAATTGCTTCAAACTCCGTGTGTCCAGGCATTTTGGCTCGAACGTCCCTTGATTTTGGCCCTGTCACTCTTTCAACTATGGGGGAGGCACTCGCTATAGGCAGTTATGCCTTTTGCCTCCCTCAATCACATAGAAAAAAAAAATACTACCTCACACTACACTATCTCACACTACACTACCTCACACTACGCTACCTCACACTACACTATCTCACACTACACTACCTCACACTACAGTACCTCACACTACACTACCTCACACTACACTACCTCACACTACAGTTCCTCACATTACACTACCTTGCATTACACTAAACTACCTCACACTTCACTATATCACACTACACTACCTCACACTACACTACCTCACACTACACTACCTCACACTACACTACCTCACACTACACTACCTCACACTACACTACCTCACAATACACTACATCACATCACTTGGCGGGTGCCCAACCCCGAAAGGGGTTGAAATAGGGGAGCTATCCCCCCGCCAAAGGTGGCTTTCTAGGGCCTTTCCTAGCTGATGCTGAGAGGATTGGGTTCTAGTCATGTGGTGATGGGCTGGTCTATCAGAGTGAGAACTGATTGATCTCTGCCATACCCATAGCTTACTCTGACTGTTCCTTTTACTTATATATTTTCTAGATCTCGAGTGACGGCGTCTCTTCCGTGGATTGACCTCCCAATTTACCAAGATTGGAAGCCAAAGCGTCACATTTTTCCTTTGCCCCTCAACTTTCTCTTCATAATTGCTGAGGGGCACAGGGCCCTGGGTGGGGCTTTGGTTTCCCGGGCGTTTCCGCACCCTCCTCAGCTCCCCGCCATGGAATGGCTTCGGTCACCCAGGCTTTATTGTGGTAAGCAGGGAGGGTTCTGTGGGGGCGCTCGGTTATGGCCTTGGCTTTGCTCGGGGCCTTGGGGCTGTT
This sequence comes from Paralithodes platypus, assembly GCA_032716605.1. Classification (NCBI taxonomy): domain Eukaryota; kingdom Metazoa; phylum Arthropoda; class Malacostraca; order Decapoda; family Lithodidae; genus Paralithodes; species Paralithodes platypus. The sequence continues at coordinate 45,732,636 of CM064509.1, read as the reverse complement.
CGGCCAGGCAGGTTGGGGAACAACAACAACAACAACACTACATCACATTACAGTACCTCACACTACACTACCTCACACTACACTACAGTACCTCACATTACACTACCTAACATTACATTACTTTCCTTACACTACTTTACATCATGTCACACTACGTCACAGCACACTGCCATACATCACATTATCTTACATTACATTACTTTCTTCATACTACTTTACATCTCGGCACAATACCTCACACCATACTGGCTCATATCACATCACACTTCCCCACATCACGTTACTTTCTTCACACTACTTTACATGATGTCACACTATCTCACACCACACTACCTTACATATTTTTACTTTGCATTTCTTTATCACGCATAATAGTATCACACTCCACACTACCTCATATCACAATGCCCCACGTCACATCACACCATAGCACACATCACATCACGCAGCATCACAGCGCACTCTCCCTCTGTCACCTGTTACGAACTGGCACTCGGGTACACAAGGGCTCTCAATCAGGACTCGAATACGGCTCGCTGCCACAACGGAAACACACGATCCCAACCCCTGAGTACTGCCAGCCGAACAAAAAACACCAATACCCTCCAGAGTTCAATCTGCTATAACGGGGTATACAAGAACTCGGTACTAGTGTTCAACAACAGACTAATAAAGAGACAGGAATTATCTAGTCTGGTCAACAATCAAACAATGAAGTAAGAAACAACAACACCAAAGAATAGTGTTGGCCGAAGCCGAAGTAATCCACCCTTGACTATGAACTTAAGAAGTCCTCCACCCTCTACTTCGGATCGGCACTATTACGTTACGTTAATTAATAGTCCTTAAGCATCGAGCAAGGAATCTTCTGAAAAAAGTTAGATGCTTCTCGGATGCTCGTAAGAAGTACGTATCGGATTTTGAACAGTAATTCAATAAGCAAAAACACTGGCAATTAAATACTATTAAAGGCTTAAATTGGCATAAGAATAATTAAAAGAATATGCAATAGTAAATGGCAAACATTAAAAAGAAGTACTCCGCAAATGCAACGGCAATATCCTACTCGGATTGTGCTCGTGGGCCACTAATCACTAAAGTAGCCAAGCTTGCAACACATGAAATCAATAGTGCATAAACAATATCATACATAAGGAAAGCTTCAATACTATTCTGTATCTACTAATCGAGTAAAGTCTAGCTGGGGTACTGTAGGCAAAAAGGTAGCAGTGACTGAGCAAAAACGGCTCGTAGCCTAGCGAAGTCCTCACGACTGTTTAAAGTATTACATTAAAACTAACAAGTGCACTTTGAGAAATCCAGATCCCTTGTATCTGGTTTTCTCCCGGCTCCTTGACAAAGTAAAAACAAACTGTTAATAAAATACAGGGTGGTTAGGCTCTTGCCCTCACGCACTGTAAATTATTAACTCAACACAGTCAGCCGCGAAGACAACCTAGGCTTCACTGAACCGAAACGAGTATGAAGGTTTATCGCTTAACCACTGCATCAAACAACAACTCGTAACACAGAAAAGCCTTACCCCAGTCTAGCATTACCTAGACTAGCAGAAAACAGGAATAATAATAATAACACACCGGGAAATGCATATACAAGTGCAACAAACATAAATCAATCCTATTCTAAGTCAACCCTTCCAAAATAGGCTATCTAATAGGCAAGTATCTCGTGAGAACTCAAGCGATAATACGTTGGCTGACTAGCTCTGCACCAACGGGACCATGGAAGTTAAACAGGCAGGGAAAAGAGGAGATAAGAATGTAAGGTAGTAGAGAAAGTTCCCATCAGTCAGAAGAATATATATAGTTAGCAAGAGAAATGAGAAGTCGCTCTGCCTAATGAGTTCTGATGAAAAAATGGCTAGACTTCCCTTTTTAGACCCAGCCCTCTAGTGAGCCCAACGTGAACTACTAAGGACCGCCCACTGACAACCATTACATAATTTCTCTCTCTCCTCTGGGATACACAAAGGCTCCCCTAGCACTGAGGGGGGGAGGAGTGCTAGTGAGTTAGGCCCACCTCCCGCCTGGCGCACCCACTGACCCCCAACTATGGCTGTTTCTCTTCCCATCATTACAAATAAGTTTTACACACAATACTTATAACTAATGATATAAAATAGAACTCGTTGACTCAGATGAAAACAAAATACATATTCATAATACTTATAGTACAACGGCTCACATGAACTAAGTTAGGAAACTCTACATAGACTACAGCCAAAGTTCCTGCCCTGACGATCCTAGCGAGAGTGGGGCATGACTAGGCGTTCTGTACAGCATGCTCACACGTGGACATGCGTCACACACCCTATCTCACATCATTCTACTTCACATTCCACTACTTTCCACTATATAACAGTATCTCATGATATATCACCACACCACATTGGAATTTGGATATGCTAGATTAAGTCAACCATACGACAGTACTTCAGATCACAATACCTAACATCACTTTACCACGCCACACTACACCATTCAACTACAGTATACTACACCCCACAACCGAACCCACACACCACACCAGCACATCGATCAGCACCCGCCACTACACCACAACAGCCAGCAAGGTAACAGACAGGCCCATTCAGATTGTAACCACACCCCTCGCTCTAGATGTTGTGTGTGGTGGGAGAGAGGGGCCAGCTATCGGTTATGGGGCCTTATTCTGCCTTAATTAATAATTATTATACGATGATGCCTTTCTTCCGTGTATTCTGGATGTCATTAGACGATGTATTCAATTTAGTAAGGATCAGTGGGCGACAGAGAGTAAACTGTAATAGTTTGTACCCATTTGGATTTTTAGGGGTCTTTCATATGCTGCTTGAAATCATCAAAATGTTAGTTAGGGTGTAATGAAAATGACATCATTTTGGTGGCGTTAAGTAACACCAACATTACGGTTATTATGATTTTGATCATATTCATTTTGCATCTTGAGTTTTAACTAGGTGAATGCTATTTGAAACTGTATTTTCAAGTTTCTGATGTGAATCTAGAAAGTTTCAGTTTAATAGCGGCTGGTAGCCGATGGCAGTGTCATTAAATTTAAGGAATATATATTATCAAAACGTACAGTTATGTAGACCAGATCTAATAACGGCCTTATGTGCGGTATTATGGGATCTAGCAATCAAGCCCACCACAGACTGGACAGTGCATGTGATCGCTATGAGAGTTGCAACAGGAGTAGGTCCTGAGGCTGCAGGGTACACACAAGCCCTCGCGAGAAAGAGAGGAGGGGGCGCCAAATGTTGCTATACTAGATAACTAAACTAATCACTTGGGCCCTCATTAACAGTACAAAAGTAATCAAATACATACAAGGCATAATTGTGTGAACTTACGACAACGAAAACAATCCCCCAAAGGCTGAACAAAAGAAGTAATTATACTCGTGGCAACAAAAAACAGTGCTATCTTTATGGCAACATAGGAGGGACGTATAGCGAGGCCCTAGCCTCCCACAATAGGCCTCGTGATTGTAACTCACTCACAAATGACAAGGTTACAAAACTCATTTGGGAGTGACACCCTCACACCCAGGGGGAGTCTGTTGGTGCATCTTGAAACAACAGACTGCTTATATTTCAATAACACTACAAGACATACACAACTACAGTCTTTTTTCTAATATTTTTATAGTTTTTGTATTTTTGTATTTAAATATTTTCTTCTATACCGAAACACAGCAACTCCTACTTTACGACCCTACGCTGGGCTACATACGGCAACTAACAAGTACCAGACGTAAACATGCTAATCAAACCAAAGTAGGAGGCTACACCAACACTGACTGAATGGCGAGGGTTCTCCTTAAAAGTTGTTAAAACATACCTTCCGGTGACAAACAATCAGCCAGAACATTATCAGTGCCCTTAACATGCCACACATCCAAACTGTGTTCCGGCAGCAAAACATCACCTGACACTGATAAACTGCCCAGTCCATCACAAGACTGGCACTTCTCTTCGCTCTCTCCGGCAACGGGACCTGCCAATAACCTGTCACTAATTTCACCTTAGTGATGAACGTGGCAGCCCTGATGCGGTCTATGGGGTCGTCAACTCTGGGTAATGGATAGGTGTCTGTCTGGGATAATCCACTAACACTACTGCAATCAACACAAAAATGGATCTTGCCACTCTGCTCAGGTTGCAAAGTCACTGGCAAAGACCACTCACGATATCCCTGATCCCTCAGACCCTTCTCCAACATGTAGTCCAGCTCTGCATTTAAGACAGGCTGTCGAGCAGGATTTATACGGTAGGGAGCCAACTTGAGCTTTGCACTGTCTCCAGCCTCTATGTCTTGTGCCAACCCGGACATCAGGCCTGGAGAATCAACAAACATGCGGATGTACTGCCACAGCCTAGTAAACAAATCCTCTTGGTGCTTAGGAACAAGAGGTTGCAACTTATCTCGAAGAACAACATACTCATTGCCCTCCCACAACCCAGCCGGGACCGCAACCTCTAAACTATAATCTGCCTCCTTCTCCACCTCCGTCCCTAATACAGCCAGGTCATGAGAGGAACAATCTGTACCACCTGTGCAGTCACTCCCACAGTTCATAAGTGCTAAGGCTTCCCCGCCGATACCATACATGTGCACCCCCGCATTCCTTGCGGCTACACCTGCCTGCGCAGCATCATCTCCATCAGCGCCACGGCCAGATGCAGTCGGTCTATGGTAGGGCTGGTGCATTTTAATAAGGCAGCATTGGGAGGCTATGCGACGGTCGGGCGTATCTATTACATAGTCAACCTCACCAATCTGCTTAACTCCTTGCGACATATATGACGCGATCGCATCATATGGAACTTATGACCAAAAACTCATATGACGCGATCGCGTCATATGGACTTATCTACATGCCTCTCCAATAAGTCCATATGACGCACTAGCGTCATATGGAGCTCAGTATGTCCGGTAAGTTAGATGAAGATCTTTATTTATATTATTTTTTGTTTGCCCTTGGGCCATGCAAAATATCAGTCCTCTACCTCCCCTCCTTCCCCACTTTCCTCCCCTCCTTCAGTTATCACCTATTTTCCCTGTTATTCCCTTATTCTGAGGTATATTTTCGTGCTAACATTAGCGAGTTGCAAGCAGGGCATTGTCATGACTGTTAGCAAGCGAGTGCAAGAGAGAGAGAGAGAGAGTATCGATCGCCAGTGTCTCAGTGGCCTTGGGGGAAATTGGCGGGAAAGGAGGTTGCCTCACCCATACATTATGTAACTCACGGCCTGTATCGCCGATTTTGACCATCCAAACGCTGTTTTCACTCGTTTTATTGTTGTAACAGGTTAATACCTTTATAATCAACCTATAATAGGCGCACATGGATAAGTATTAATGCTATTTATGGTAAAATTAATATTTTAGTGATGGAAACAGCTCAAATACATGCGCACAGGCAGAGGTGTCTAATTACCCCCATGCGCACTTAAGAGGTTAAGGAAATTGACAGACTGAAACCTCAAAAATCGCCTGGTCCTGACGAGGTATATGCTAGAGTATTAAAAGAATGCAGAGATGAGTTAAGTAGCCCATTAGCATTTTTATTTAACAAGTCATTAGAAACAGGTTTAGTTCCAGAAGCTGGGAAGCATGCAAATGTAGTTCCGATCTTCAAAAAAGGTGATAAATCGATAGCATCCAATTACCGTTCCATTAGTCTCACATCAATCATAGAAAAGTTGCTAGAGTCTATTATTGCTAGGAAAATTAGAAGCCACTTAGAAAAATTTAACTTAATAAATTCTTCTCAGCATGGATTCACTCAGGGACGTTCTTGCCTTACTAATTTGCTTAGCTTTTTCTCAGAGGTATATGAAGCAGTAGATAGTGACAAGTCATATGATATTATATATTTAGATTTCAGTAAAGCTTTCGACAGAGTCCCTCATGAGAGATTGATGAGAAAGGTTGAGGCACATGGAATAGGAGGGTCGTTGTTGGGATGGATTAGGTCATGGCTAATTGGTAGGAAACAGAGAGTCAGCATAAATGGTACCAAGTCAGAGTGGGGAGCAGTCAAAAGTGGTGTCCCCCAGGGATCGGTATTAGGTCCCCTGTTGTTTCTTATATACATAAATGACCTAGATTTAGGTATAACTAGTAGGATAAGTAAATTCGCAGACGATACTAAAATGGGGAGATCAATTGATTCAGATAGCGATATAGAGTGCCTCCAAAGGGATCTAGATACCTTACATGAATGGTCAGTAAATTGGCAGATGAAGTTTAACATTGACAAATGCAAGGTATTAAAGATAGGGAAGATGCAAACAAATGTTAAATATAAACTAGCTAATTTAGAATTAGAAAATTCAGACTGCGAGAAAGATCTAGGTGTGTTTGTTAGCAATGATTTGAAGCCTAGAAAACAGTGTATAAGCGTTCGTAATAAGGCAAACAGGATTCTCGGGTTCATCTCTAGGAGTGTGAGTTACAGAACTGCTGATGTTATCTTAAAACTTTACTTGTCATTAGTGAGACCCCATATGGATTATGCTGTCCAATTTTGGTGTCCTTATTACAGAATGGACATAGATTCATTGGAGAGAGTTCAGCGTAGAATGAAAAAAATTATCCATAATATTAGAAATCTTCCGTATGAAGAAAGGTTGAAGAAATTAGGTTTACATTCGTTAGAGAGACGCAGAGTTAGAGGGTATTAGAGTGTTGAGCCTATAATTGGGCTTTGTAATTGGGGTTGTGTGGGACAGGGATCTGCCTTGCTTAGGCCAATCGGCTTTCTGCAGACTCCCATTTTCTTATGTTCTTATGTTCTTATTAATCCGATAGACTTTCTACGCACACAATAACACTGAATACAGCGTAGGTAGTAGTAAGTTAGGTAAGATTGTGTTAGGTTAAGCTAGGTTGACTAATACAGGTTGCCCATACGTAGTCACACTTAGAAGTCGTTCACTACTTCATTCATTTCAACTTAGTGAAATCTCGATACTAGGAAGACAAAACAGTCCTCATCACACATACGCCGTTCTTTTATATTCTAGATCTGTTCAATTTTCTGGAGCAATTTTGTACTTTAAATTGGAAATAATAATAAAGTAGACATGCCGTTTTGCCCAAAATCAAAACGGCATACCCAACTCAGCAATGGGTCACCATCATCACTACTACTCACTAGAACCATTACTATCATCATCATTACTATTAGTATAATCATCACTACTATTTTGTGCAATAATTTTGATTTTAGGTTAAACAAATTGTTTCCCCCCCCCCCCCTTCCCTCGGTCCTCCAACAGCCCCCCCCCCCCCTCCCCAGCAATGAAGGGGGGGGGGGGGGGAAAGGCTGGTGGAGGGCCAAGGGGCCAAGGGCGGCCTCCTGCGTCGGTGGTAGTGGTGGCAGTGGTGGTGGTAGTGGTGGTAGCAGTTGCCTGGGTGGTCGTGGCAGTGTCCCCGAAAGACAATAACCTCTGTGCACTGCCCCTGCTTGCACGTGTTTTACGTGCAGGTTCCTCATCCTCGGAGCTACTCGTGCCGTAGTAATGGTAGCTCGGGTCTTTAGCAGCCACTTTCTGCCTTCCACGGCCGCTGACACCACCAGAAGGAGGGCTGGTTGTGTCATCAGGGTGAGAGCGTGAGGGACGTCTAGGCTCCATGACAAGTGCTTGTGTACCGCTTGAGTGAGTGCGGGCCGAGCGTGTGGCGGGGTGGTATCGAGAGTTGCCAAGTTGTACTACAGCCACACCAATTTGTAGCCACCTGGCTGTAAGACCGCGGTTTTAGTACACGCTCAAAAACCTGGATTATATTAGGCTTTCAGCAGCGCAACGGTAAAACTCTTATTAGTCTTTCAGCACTTGCCGGGTTAATATCATCAGCACTACTACTATTATAAAGTAGACGTGCCGTTTCGCCCAAAATCAAAACGGCATACTCAACTCTGCGATGGGTCACCATCATCACTACTATAGTCACTATCATCAGCACTACTACTATTACAGGCATCAATACTACTCTTACCATCATAACTCCTACTCTCATTATCACTACTACTGGCATCATCACTACAATGTTCACCATAATCACTACTACTCACCATCATCACTAATACTGTCACCATCGTTACTACCATCATCACTACTGTCATCATTATCACTACAAATATAATTACTTGTTACAATCTTCACTACTATTATGACCATCATCACTACTACTAGTACTATCACCATCATCATCACTACTGTCATCATCCTCACTATAACTACAACCATCATAAATACTATTATCACCATCATCACTACTATTACCATCATTCCCACTATTACTACCATCACTTCTATTGTCAACTTAACCTAACAGATGCAGGGCGAGATGTTTTCGGCCCCAGAACGAATGCGTTTTGTGTGTGAGCTCCTTTGGGGCACACACACACACAGAACGCCATCATTGCTGGGGGGTGGGGGGGGAAAGGCAAAACCATATTTATGACATACAGTAAAATCATAACTATTACACAAATATAAAAAATATTGTTTTAATAGGTAGGGGTCCTGAAAGGGGGGGGAACCATTTTTTGGACCTAAGATCATAACTATTGCACAAATTCAAAAAATATTTTTCTAATTACCGTCGCATTCACGCACCGAAGGTTTGTGTGAATTTTGGTGAAAATCCGTCAAACGGTCTAGGAGGAGTTCTCGGACGGACAGACAGACATTTCGACCGGCATGTACCACTGTACGGGGGGCGATACCACTCTGCTTACGCAGAGTTGATAAAGTAGATGTGCAGTTTTTGCATTACCTTAAAAAAGAAAAAAAATGCATACCCAACTCTGTGACCTACAATTCAGCAAGTCGTGTTTAATGTATTCGGTAAAAATGGTTTATATATATATATATATATATATATATATATATATATATATATATATATATATATATATATACAGGTATACCATACCGGATATATATATATATATATATATATATATATAATACTGTAGACCTGCACCCAACATTGCCCACCGTATTGCACTACGCTGCAACAGACACGCTCTTAATATCTGACTCAAACACCAAGACACGCAGGTTCTCTTCCTCTTTGCTCTATGAAAGTAGTAACACAAGGAGACACAAAAATATCTATTGTCCCCGAGTCGGGTTGATAATGTGATTTAGTATTCAAGAGTACTTCTAAGGTTATTCTCGACTGCACATAAATGCCAAAACATACCACTGCTAGACTCCCAGACACTTCATAGTATGCCCGTTCGCTTAGGAATTAGGAATAATATGAAGTAGAAACATGGGGAAAGTCCAATGCAGAAGCTCAACAATGCACTGGGGTTGACATATCAGTAGGTTGAGGAGTGGGCTTCTAAGAGCCACCGAACAAACTACTGTAGATGTCAACCTCAATAATACATAAGATATACATAATATAAGAAATAACAATGCAACAGAAAAATGGAAGGAAAAAGGTATGAAGCTTATACTTAAGATTGCCAGGGGAAAAGAATGCAGTACATTTCCTAAGAAAAACGAAATCAGCTCTGGATTGCTAAATATTAATGTTAAGACGAAATAAATATGCTCAAAAGGACTCCAAGCTTGCTATGTTACTATACACTATGAAACAAAGAAATTATGTGCGGTATTATGGGATCTAGCAAGCAAGCCCACCACAGACTGGACAGTGCATGTGATCGCTACGAGAGTTGCAACAGGAGTAGGTCCTGAGGCTGCAGGGTACACACAAGCCCTCGCGAGAAAAAAAGGAGGGGGCGCCAAATGTTGCTATACTAGATAACTAAACTAATCACTTGGGCTCTCATTAACAGTACAAAAGTAATCAAATACATACAAGGCATAATTGTGTGAACTTACGACAACGAAAACAATCCCCCAAAGGCTGAACAAAAGAAGTAATTATACTCGTGGCAACAAAAAACAGTGCTATCTTTATGGCAACATAGGAGGGACGTATAGCGAGGCCCTAGCCTCCCACAATAGGCCTCGTGATTGTAACTCACTCACAAATGACAAGGTTACAAAACTCATTTGGGAGTGACACCCTCACACCCAGGGGGAGTCTGTTGGTGCATCTTGAAACAACAGACTGCTTATATTTCAATAACACTACAAGACATACACAACTACAGTCTTTTTTCTAATATTTTTATAGTTTTTGTATTTTTGTATTTAAATATTTTCTTCTATACCGAAACACAGCAACTCCTACTTTACGACCCTACGCTGGGCTACATACGGCAACTAACAAGTACCAGACGTAAACATGCTAATCAAACCAAAGTAGGAGGCTACACCAACACTGACTGAATGGCGAGGGTTCTCCTTAAAAGTTGTTAAAACATACCTTCCGGTGACAAACAATCAGCCAGAACATTATCAGTGCCCTTAACATGCCACACATCCAAACTGTGTTCCGGCAGCAAAACATCACCTGACACTGATAAACTGCCCAGTCCATCACAAGACTGGCACTTCTCTTCGCTCTCTCCGGCAACGGGACCTGCCAATAACCTGTCACTAATTTCACCTTAGTGATGAACGTGGCAGCCCTGATGCGGTCTATGGGGTCGTCAACTCTGGGTAATGGATAGGTGTCTGTCTGGGATAATCCACTAACACTACTGCAATCAACACAAAAATGGATCTTGCCACTCTGCTCAGGTTGCAAAGTCACTGGCAAAGACCACTCACGATATCCCTGATCCCTCAGACCCTTCTCCAACATGTAGTCCAGCTCTGCATTTAAGACAGGCTGTCGAGCAGGATTTATACGGTAGGGAGCCAACTTGAGCTTTGCACTGTCTCCAGCCTCTATGTCTTGTGCCAACCCGGACATCAGGCCTGGAGAATCAACATACATGCGGATGTACTGCCACAGCCTAGTAAACAACTCCTCTTGGCACTTAGGAACAAGAGATTGCAACTTATCTCGAAGAACAACATACTCATTGCCCTCCCACAACCCAGCCGGGACCGCAACCTCTAAACTATAATCTGCCTCCTTCTCCACCTCCGTCCCTAATACAGCCAGGTCATGAGAGGAACAATCTGTACCACCTGTGCAGTCACTCCCACAGTTCATAAGTGCTAAGGCTTCCCGCCGATACCATACATGCGCACCCCCGCATTGCTTGCAGCTACACCTGCCTGCGCAGCATCATCTCCATCAGCGCCACGGCCAGATGCAGTTGGTCTATGGTAGGGCTGGTGCATTTTAATAAGGCAGCATTGGGAGGCTATGCGACGGTCGGGCGTATCTATTACATAGTCAACCTCACCAATCTGCTTAATAACCTGATACTGACCATAAAACTTAGTAGCCATGGGTCGACCCTGAACTGACAACCGTGCCAAAGCCTAGTCGCCCACCTTGAACACCCTAGATTTAGCCTGTTGGTCACAATGGCCTCTTATCTTCGTGTTCATGCTGCTAACTGGTGCTCCTCCCTGAACTGGGCAGGCACCACTAACTACTCCTCTCCCAAGCCTGAGTTCGTATCCGGCGTCCACTGCCGATACAACAATGCCCCTTTTATAATAAATTCCTCTTGACCGTTCTTCCCACCAGTCGTACCAACCTTCTTAAACAGGAGGCCCAGACACGGGTCCTCTTGCTGCAACTTGCTCAGTTTGCTTCTAGGTAGCTCCATCAAGGCAGCTACCTCTGACCTCTCAAAAGTATCAGAAGGTTGAGTCGGTATCGCTATGTCAGACCCCTCGTCCGGCACTAGGTCACCTCTACTAGTCTCGGTAGCCTCACTGGGGTCAGCCAAGCCCACAGCTGTCTCCGGACCAGTGTCATCTAGTAATGCATCATGGGATGGCCCGCCCTCATGGCTGTCGGTCCCCGCATCCACTAAATCATCCACCTGTTGTGCCAAATGTGCCACTAATTGGGTCACTGCACCAACAGGGTAGAGTCCATGTTATCTTTTTGCAAACACCCACCACCAAGGGGCACAAAAGCAGCCTCAGCGACGACTATAGGAGGCAGGAAAACTACATCCCCTGCCAAGTCAGTCCCGAGCAAAAAGTCCACCCCCTCAACTGGCAGAGTGTCCACCATAGTCACCTTACACTCGGCAGTCAAAAGTGGGCACTCTAGGGTCACCGGGACTAAATCACAGAATTGTTCACTGTTGATTCCTCTGCACATTACAAACTCTCCCGTACTAATAGGTCCCCCTGTCAGGTTGCAACACATGGATTGTTGCGCACCAGTATCCCTAAACACCTTGACAGGGTAAGTCTGCTCCCCAACCCGCACAAATCCATCATGTATGAATGGCCAACACCAATCAGGGGAATTCTGGTTATGCTCAGGTGGTGATACCATCTGGGGCGGCAAAGTGCTTACTACCCTGCTTCGCGCTGGCCAACACTGCCCCCCAAACTCACCAGTACCTGGCTTGCCTTTCACAGGCACCTCCCCTAGTGTAGCCACCAACTGGACAGCCTTGGGTTCCTGGGTAGCCTTCCATTTAGCACACTGAGGTTTAATATGACCCACTTGCTTGCAAAAATAACATCTCACTTCCGTAGAAGCTCGCTGGTTGTCAGCCTTGGTATAATGTTGTGTCTTATTTGTGTTAACTTTGGGTGATGATGGGCAAGCTGATACTGTGGCTGCTTGGTGCACAGGTCGGTCTCTCCCGTCACCAATGCTCCCCATGCACGTACCACGCTGGGCTAGTGCATAGTCATCAGCCCAAACTGCTGCTTCCCTTATTGATTTAAACCGCCTTTCTTTTAATTTTGCCCCAATGTCCTTTTCAACTATGCTGGTAAACTGCTCCATCAGCCAAACCTCACACGCCGTCTCAAAAGTACCAGCCGACTCTGAATGCAGCCACTTAGCTAGAGTATCGCGCAGGTACACTCACGCGTACTAAAAGTTGCTCAGGGGTGGGTCCTTCGTTCCCCTACTCCACCCTGGGCAGGTGGAAGGGGGGAGTCGGGTCCAAGTCTACCCCCACCTTCCACCCCCAAACTATCCCCAACTCCCTCACCTTCCTTCTCTAGCTGGCAGTTAGTGATTAGCTACGATTGTTCTCATGTTTTGCACGTTATTGTCAAACCATCATTGCACATGCTTTCAATGGTCAACATTTAAAATATATTAGGAATTTATTGATACAATATACTGTATAATTGCATTCTCAAAAATGAGTCTATACACAACACAGGTTACAAGAATCCCGGCTGTAGTGGATCTCTCTCTATCTTAACACGCAGACTACAAGGTCAGTTCATTCAAGTGTTTAAAATATGGAATGGGTTTGATAATGTGTATCTAGCAAAATGTGTAGCCTCAATATGAATACGATACGCAACCATGGCTGGCAGTTAGAATTGAAAAGGTTCAGCACTAGTATTTTTGGAAACTGTTTCCCATTTATGATCTGTTCTACCTGGAACAAACTTTCCTCAGAAGTTTTAAACATTTCTTCCATTGAACAGTTCAAGAAGACAGTAGATAGTATTTTGCACACTCTGTAGTGCACTGAACAATTTCTCTCCTTCCACTTCGAATATTTCCACGCAAGGGACCGCAAGGTCTTTTGAGATAGCCTACTATTTCTTGTAACTCCTTGTAACTCTCTCAAAGCACACACTTTCTACATCCAAGATTTAACTGGTCTGAATGTGGTATATTTCCCTTCATTAGTGTGTGTGTGATGAATGTTGCCTGTATTCGATACACATACTGTACAGTAGAGGAGAGTTGATGGTAAAACTGTCTATTAATCCTATTAATTATTTGTTGGTTTGTAGAGGTGAGAGGCTGGGATCACAGACAGAGAAAGAGAAGGGGGAAGCGAGAAGACGAGTCCTGCTACTCAAGGACTCTATACTCAAACCTTACTACAAGTTCACACCTACTTTGATAGTAATTTGTATCGAGTTCTACATTTAATTGATCGAAAAAAAGTGTAAAGGCCACATAGAATGCAATGCAGACCGTTTATAGTATGTATGGTATTGCATAAATGGGAGAAACTGATTGAAATGATAGACGAAACAATCAATAACAGTCGCAACACTATTCCAGCCAATCTTTGCCTTTAGTTCTTTCCAGTTACGATATAAAAGCCCGACTGTCTAAGTAATTTGAGAACCTAGGAGTAGATCGTAGAGGGCACGTTGATGTGCATTACAATAATGGTGAACATAATATCCTGAATACTGTATGAGATTGGATTTAATTATGGTATTATCATATTGAAATCACATTAAGTATTGATGATAGAAAGTAGTGGAATGAGAGAGAGACATACACACACGCAGAGAGAGAGAGAGAGAGATGCACAAGACCACTACAGACAAGATTCGTGTAACCCACGTTAAGTATAGAAACTCATTTTGAGAATACAATTATAAAGTATATTGTATTTATAAATTCCTAATAAATGTTAAATGTCGGCCATTGTAAGCATGTGCAATGATGGTTTGACAATAATGTGCAAAACATGAGAACAATCGTCGCTACTCGCTAATCACTAACTGCCAGCTAGAGAAGGAAGGTGAGGGAGTTAGGGATAGTTTGGGGGTGGAAAGTGGGGTTAGACTTGGACCCGACTCCCCCCTTCCACCTACCCAGGGTGGAGTAGGGGAACGAAGGACCCGCCCCTGAGCAACTTTTAGTACGCGTGAGTGTACCTGGTACATTCCACGTGTGAGTTCCCCTGCCGCTTCCAAGCCCCCCTGAAGGCCAACCTGTAAGCCTCGGAATGCAGCTCGTAGGCTTTTAACACAGCCTCTTTAACCTCTGGACTGCGGATCTACTATAAGGCCTACCGCTGCGCTGCGGAACTCCTTATATAATCCCAGGCCTAACAAAAAAACATTTAAACCAGCCCAGTATAATTTTTTTTTTTTTTTTTTTGTATTGCCCCTTGACCATGGCAAATATCACTCCTCCACATCCCCCCCTTCCAATTATCACCTATTCTCCCTCTTATTCCCTTATTTCGTCGATATATTTTCGTGCCATCAATAGTGAGTCATAAGAGGGGTGTGCTTGTATGTGCTACATAGCGAATGAAAAAGAGAAAGAGATAATTACACAACAGTGTCTCTCCAGACATCATGACAGGTGGTAGGCTGGCAGGCTGGCTCAGCCTTTGGTTATGTAACTCCCGATCTAATTTGCCGATTTTGACCATCCAAACGCTGTTTCCACTTGTTTTATTGTTGTAACAGGTTAATACCTTGATAATCAACATAAAATAGGCTCATATGGATAAGTATTAATTATATTTATGGTACGATGACGATTTGAGTGAAGGAAACAATCGAAATACCTCCGCACAGGGAGGGGTGGCCACTACCCTACTTCAGCACTTCTTAGGTTAAGTACATCATACTCTAGCTCCTGCACTTCTAGGCGATCGTATGCATCAAGAGCCTTACCTTTTAAAACATTAGACACCAACACCACCCAGCATTGCCTCGGCCACTGATACTTGTGGGCCTTCTTCTCAAAATGCAAGAACCACTCCGTGATCTTGAGTTCATCGACGGCCGGCACGAGCTTCAGCCGTCGAGACAACAGCACCTCTTCTGCCTCCTCCTTAGATGTATGACCAGCATTATTCCCTTGTCGTCTTTGCCCACTAGTTTCCAACTTCGTCTTCTCCAAATCTACCTCCCTATCTCTCTGTCTCTCTCTCTGCCTGTATTCTCTTCTCCTCTAACTCCATCCTCCTCAACTCAAGCTCTCTATCTTTCTGTCTCTCTTCCATCTCCATTCTCTTGAGCTGCAACTCAACCTCTGGACTCCTCGACCCTATCGGGGTTATAGGAGGAAACTGGGCGAAAGGGAGAACATTGTGCTGAGCAGCCACCGTATGAGTGGCAGTGATATGCTGGGGTGTGGCCCACGACACCTGAGGGGAAAGAGGAGGATACTGAGGATTGCTAGCATAACTTGAAACAAATGTACTGCCATAGGGGCATTAACATAGCTCTGTGAACATGAAGGGGCCGTACTAATAGGGTTAAATGCTGACGGTGGAGGCGTGGTGGCAGGTGCTGTGGTAATAGTAGGAGACTGCCTAAATACAGTATCACCTTGCTCTGGAGTTGTTGCTCCACTCCGGTCCCCAGTAGAATGATAACTAGCTTGACTGATAGGACGTTGTGGCACATGCTGGATGGTGCCATCATCCACAACACGAGTACTAGCTTCCTGAAGACCATTCTGCTGTGCCACTAGCTTACACACCTCTTGAATTAACTCTGTCTTAGCCATACCACTGCATCTCCAACACACATCTTATTTATCACTACTCCTGCCAGCAACCTCTTCTCGACTAGGTTGGGTTCTAATAAACTGCCAAACGTCCTCCTTCCCCATGATATGAACAGGAATGTAATCAACATGCGACATCTTAGCAATAGTTGTGGACACGGGTTAATGAAATAAGAGTACCATGTCCGTAAACTTTCAACTACAAGACAAAATTACTGACAATCTAATATAATTGCTTCACACCACAAGAACTCTATACTATCACACTATCCTGGCATGAGGTCGCCACTGTTACGAGGGGGAGCCGGGGGAAAACAGATGCTCTAATAAGCCTAGCCCACAGCACTGTCAAAAAGTATACGCCGTAGCAAAAAAGACACCAATGCTGTAGACCTGCACCCAACACTGCCCACCGTATTACACTACCCTGCAACAGACATGCTCTTAATATCTGACTCAAACACCAAGACATGCAGGTTCTCTAGGAAAAGGGGTATCTTCCTCTTTGCTCTATGAAAGCAGTAACACAAGGAGACACAAACATATTAACACAAAGAGACACACAAATATCTAATGTCCCCGGGTTGATAATGCGATTTAGTATTCAAGAGTACTTCTAAGGTTATTCTCGACTGCACATAAATGCCAAAACATACCACTGCTAGTCTCCCAGACACTTCATAGTATGCCCAATCGCTTAGGAATTAGGAATAATATGAAGCAGAAACATGGGGAAAGTCCAATACAGAAGCTCAACAATGCACTGGGGTTGACATATCAGTAGGTTGTGGAGTGGGCTTCTAAGAGCCACCGAACAAACCACTGTAGATGTCAACCTCAATAATACATAAGATATACATAATAAATGAAATAGCAATGCAGCAGAATAATAGAAGGAAAAAGGTATGAAGCTTATACTTAAGATTGCCAGGGGAAAAGAATGCAGTACATTTCCTAAGATAAACGAAATAAACTCTGGATTGCTAAATATTAATGTTAAGACAACATAAATATGCTCAAAAGGACTCCAAGCTTGCTATGCTACTATACACTATGAAACAAAGAAATGATGTGCGGTATTAAGGGATCTAGCAAGCAAGCCCACCACAGACTGGACAGTACATGTGATCGCTACGAGAGTTGCAACAGGAGTAGGTACCGAGGCTGCAGGGTACACACAAGCCTCGCGAGAAAAGAGAGGAGGGGGCGCCAAATGTTGCTATACTAGATAACTAAACTAATCACTTGGGCTCTCATTAACAGTACAAAAGTAATCAAATACATACAAGGCATAATTGTATGAACTTACGACAACGAAAACAATCCCCCAAAGGCTGAACAAAAGAAGTAATTATACTCGTGGCAACAAAAAACAGTGCTATCTTTATGGCAACATAGGAGGGACGCATAGCGAGGCCCTAGCCTCCCACAATAGGCCTCGTGATTGTAACTCACTCACAAATGACAAGGTTACAAAACTCATTTGGGAGTGACAATATATATATATATATATAAATATATATATATATATATATATATATATATATATATATATATATATATATATATATATATATATTGTTACGTATCTTGATCCTCAAGTGGTTAACTTGATGAATCTAGATAGCACAGAGATATATATTAAGGCATCAGTCACCTGAAGGCAAAACAAAATCTAATAAAATTATTTCCTGTTGTTGCTTCTTTTCCTTTTAGATCTTAGGACTTGGTATCCTTTATTGACTGATACTCTTTAATTATGAACAAATACTGAAACTAATTAAAGTCGTGTAGTATTTATAAAGAATTATTATTTAACCGAAGCTTAGTAGGCTATGGTTATGAACCTAATAAGTTATATCTAAAGAAGGACTATTAATTCTATAAAAAGTCTTGAAAGATAAATATTAAAGTAAGAATATTTCTGTCTCTTACCCTTTTTTAAATGAATAGATAGTTTTCTTATATGTCCTTTTATTTATATTTAATGTAGTTAAATTCTTGGTTCTAGTCTTACGTTAATAGTATTATATTATTATTATCATCAGGATTAATATCAAAGTCACATAAAAAGTTAGATATATATTTAATAATTAGTTAAATGTATTTCTTAACCACGTAACATTGAGGTTTGATTATGAGTAAATTAAGTTACAGGATCGATTCAGGTCTCACTCAAATAATATGAAAAGCAAAACTAATATTTTGAAGCTAAAATAATTTTCTTCAGCTTAGGAAATCACTAGAAGTAACATTAAAACAGCCATGTTAGTCTAAGGCGATATTACTAATATGAAACAATAGTATCACCGTACTAAGTACCGTTAAGCAATGTAAGCTTAATTAAAAGAAAATGAAAGAACTCGTAAGTCTTAATATAAAACAATAGTATTACTTTTATCATAACCCAATTACTTGAAGAGTTGCTTTAGTCCACAAGTTAGTCAACTAAAATAGTTAAGTACATAATAGTAGCGTTAACGTTAATTCCCAATCACATATCTCACTAACCAACATAACGTAAGTGTTTACACCGAACACACTTAACACACTCTTATATAATCTGACTGACAGTCACAATCCCATTATAATACTTCACCCCGTCTTCCTCCAGCTGCAAGTTCACCTTCCCAACTCCAAATGAGACTGATTTGAATGCCCACTACTCGGGTCTTATATACTAAACAATGATGGTGTAGGAACGAATCAGGAGGCGGGTGATGGTGCACGCCCCAATCACAGCTCCTCTAGTTGCGTAAGAGGTGCGTGGTCCAATGGAGTCTCCTGGCGTCGATCATACGTCATAGAGTCGGGTCATCGAAGTAGTTTGCAGGGTCCCCTATGACGCACGCAGGTGCTGGTATGCGGACGAGCTGGTTTCCCCCTCGCTGGTTCGCTCGCTGGTCTGCTTCGCCACCTGGGTAGTTTGGCACTACTTCAACTCTTAATTCTAACTCTTAAATTAACATACAGGGCTCCGTATGTCAGAATATATATATATATATATATATATATAATTATATATATATTGCCTGACGCCGTGATTCCGGAAGGGGTGGCCATGAACGAAACGCCCCCATGCAACTCTGTCCCTAGTCAGTCGATGCCCCTCCTCC
This sequence comes from Paralithodes platypus, assembly GCA_032716605.1. Classification (NCBI taxonomy): domain Eukaryota; kingdom Metazoa; phylum Arthropoda; class Malacostraca; order Decapoda; family Lithodidae; genus Paralithodes; species Paralithodes platypus. The sequence goes on along the minus strand of CM064509.1, from coordinate 45,713,222 downwards.
CAACCAGCACCGCCTACATTCATAAACTTCTTCACTCCATCCTTCCACCTCTCCCTCTCTGTCCTTCCACCTCGCTCGCTCTCGTACACCCTCTTAGTCATTCTCTCGCTTCCCATACATTCCATATGGCCGAACCATCTCAAAGTGTTCCTTTTCACACTTTCTAGCACATCTACCTCCACACCACACCTCCCTCTTACTTCCTCATTCATCTAACTATCCCTCCATGTAGGCTAACTTCGCACGCACTTCTAAAGTAACTCATTTCCACCCCTCTCACTCTTGGTCTGAGTCTCTCCACCAACGTCCATGCTTTGCTTCCGTAAGTCAGTGTCGGGATTACCACACTGTCATGCAAAGACTTCTTCACTTCCATTCTGACCTCTCTATTTCTTGTTACTGCTTTTAGCATTCCTACAACCCTCTTTCCCTGTTATACCCTCTCCCGCACTTCTTCATCCATACTCCCATCTTTACTCAGCACACTGCCCAAATACTTAAATGAGCTGACAATCTCCATAGCCTGACCGTTCAACTTAACAGCACACTCTGTTGCTTCACCCCTTTCGAAGACCATAACCTTGCTTTTCCCAGCATTTACCTTCAGATTCCATTTTTCGCACACTGTTCCAAACATATTTACCAGACCCTGCAACTCCCATTCAGTATCTCTCATCAGAACTGTATTATCAGCAAAATGCAGTACATGTAGCTTCCAATCGTTTCCCTCCCTTATCAGCGATACACCAATATCCACTGCCTTTCCTTGTATTTCTTTCATGACTCCATCCATATATACAGTAAACAACCACGGGGACATCACACACCCCTGTTTCAACCCAACATTTAGATGAAAGAACTCATTCTACTCATTCTCCACACGTACTGCTGCCTTTGCACCCTCATACATGCTCTTCACTGCTTTCAGCAACTTGCCATCTACTCAGTACTGTATCTTCCACATAGGCTACCTTCTCTATCCACTCTGTCATAGGCCTTCTCCAAGTCCATAAAGGCAACATACAGCTTTTGTTGCTTCTCCAGATATTTCTTCACAACACATTTCAGGGTAAATATCTGATTTACACATCCTCTTCCGTTCCTAAGCCCGCCCTGCTTGTCACCTATCAATTTCTCCGTTCTCGCTCTCACTCTCTCAATCACTACCCTACTATGTTACTATGCTTAGAAGACATATTCCACGGTGGTTACTACACACTCCTCTTTCCACTTTACCCTTATATAGGGGGACTATTATGCCTGTCTTCCAGTCTTCAGGTGCACTCCCCTTTCCCCCCCCCCCCTGTTACTACTCTCCTTGTCGCTCTTGGGGGGCTTCGAGGCCGGCGACTGGGGCTTGATGGGGGATGGTCAAAGCTGGGCACTTTCGCCAACACTTTTGCAAATAGCCAATTTCGCCATGGCGAAAGTGTCATTTTGATGGCGCATTAGCGTTGGTGCCAAAATGGCCGCCTATTTGCGGGTTTGTAGCTCTGGAAAATACCTCCATGTTGCTAACCTTGAGTCCGCAAAACTCCCACCTGTGGTAAACACGGCACCGCGGCCCCCACCACTTCCAGCGCCCGCCAAAAGCCAAGCCAACTAGCCTACTTTTTGTGCTGGAATCTAGTGCACTCTCTATATTTCGTGATTTTTCGTATGTGATTTGATGTGTGAAAATGCTAAGGAAGACATGATAATACAGATTACTTAATAAATATTGCTTAAAGGTAAACACAAATATTTGAAGACCTGGAGAGACTCGATCGTAGGCCTACTAATTGCGCAACGTACTCTCACAAATCATAATCGAATCCACTCTTGAGCTAATATATTTGTGTGGTTGAAATACAAAATGTTAGCACCCTTACCTCACGGCGAGAATATCCCTGTAGAGCAGCGCTGAAAGCCTAGGCCTGTTCCCCATCCAAGCGCAGTCGACGCTCCAGAAACTGCGACCACAAACCATAATCCAACCTGACCTACAGCTACAGTGATGACCACAAACCACAATCCAACCTGACCTACAGCTACAGTGATGCCCACACGAACCACCGACCTTGGCTGAATCTATTCACCTCTCACAGCAACACTACACTCAGTAAAATACAATGGGAGGTCACTACAACCTCCACACCCAAGTCGTCACACGCGTCTTTTTTTTGTTACTCCCGTTCGTTCGCCGAATGTGCCTAAAACTAGCAAATCTACCCACATAAATCGAATTACACCACACGCCCCCCTGATCTCAAGATCAATCTAAAAAAAAAAAAAAAAAAAGACAACAAAATTAACGAGAGAAGACAACTATATGGAAAAACCAACAACAAAATCATAGTAATTTTCCACCGTACCTAATGGCATACCACCCTAGTACTACTAAGGTACGTTAGACATCGCGCAGTCCCTTTATCCCACCTACTCCCTTTCACAATCACTTCCCGTCTCATAATTTCCCATCCACCCTGGCCGTCGCCTCTCTCTCTGCGACCGTCGTGGTACCACTTCGTTTTCTTCTACTACTTCTTGCTCGTCATCCCCCACCTCATCATCAGTTGAAGACTCTACCACTCTTCTGACGTCCAAGATGTGACGCGGCATCCCGTCGACACTGAGGTTATTCCTGGAATGCACGTCCGTCACAGTACCCCTCCCCCACTGGGATGTACACTTTGCGTTTGGCGGCTTCACCCAAATCTCCTCCCCAATTTAAATAGAGGCAGGCCCTTCCTCCCCCCCAATGGCCATCGGCACCGCACATGGATGTCGCCATTCATACTGAAATACTGCTCTTTGTGGTATGGTTCTCTCATCCTGACCTGACCTAGGGGACATATTATACCAAAATACTGCTTCCATGGGCGCTACCTGCCCCCTCTCTGCCATCGCCTTGATTGTCCGATGATGTCTTTCCACAATTCCGTTCCCACTTGGCCGATACGCAGTTCTAAAGAAACGTCGGACATTCCACATATCAAGCATGTCCTTCAAAGCCTGCGACCGAAAAGCAGTACCGTTATCCATCAACACCTCATCAACTGGGCCCCTCTCTAGGAAGATCTCATTCAGCACACCTGCAATCTCTTCCGCATTCTCTGCTCTTAATTCCCTCCAGATAGCCACCCGTCCAGGTCCGCAGTCTACCATAGATAGGTACAACCCCTGCTGATAGTGTGTCACATCAACCGCCAACCTTTGCCAATCATTATCCACTCTAATCTCCCCAGACACATGTACACTCAGTGCAGGGTCGATCGACTGACATCTGTCACAACGTCTCACCGCCTCTCGAACGTTGTCCCTCGTGACTGCAGGGTCAACCTTCCTTGCCACAAACAGCGTCCTGTCGACTCCCATGTGGTGCATTTGATGTAGCTCCTTTACACTTGGTGCTCCCATGCAACACACCATAGCCGCCTCCTTTGTCTCCTCTGGCACCCCGAGCCATGATTTCTTTATTCTTGCTAGCGCATCTGCCTTGTTCTTCTCTGATGGCACGAAAACTACACACAACTGCAGACCATACACATCTTTCAACTCCCACAGAATTCCCAGACGACGCTTCACAATCAGTTCTGATGGTCCCTTCGTTCGAACTCTTTTCTCTTCCGTCACCACTGATTTCAGCCAACCAAACACTGTAGCAGAATCAGTTCGAACCTCGATCTCTCGCAAACCCCACTTCAAGGCCAAATTGATACCTTTCAATACCGCATCCAACTCGGCCACGTTGATATGACTGTAGTCGTGCTTTTTCCTCAACCACGCAGCGTCCTTAACTTCTACATTACCAATCTCCAATATCACGCCTGTCGCTATACTACTTGCGTCACACCATACAACCCCCTTCTCCGACTTCGGAGTGTACCATCTTCCTCTCACTGGGTCTTCGCGTCTCACTCTTTCTATGACATCTTGCATCATCGTGACCGTCTCATTTCCGACCTTGTCTTCCCATCTTACACCTTCCGCTCTCCTCTTAACGTAACTACATGCTACCCGCAGCCATCCTGCAATGGTATAGTGGCCCACCAGCCTTCCCCAAGCTGAGAATAGCTCTCTCCTACTCCAGTTCTCCCTAATTTCCGGAACCTCATTACCTCTCTGGAATACTAGCTCGCCTCTTCTATCTCTCTCTAATCTCAAGCCCAACGCCGCACCCCCGTCCAACGACTGCGGCTCCTTTGTGGCCAATCCAAACCTAGCCAAGTGCTCTACAACCTTGGCTGCCGTCACCACAGTCTCATCCACTAGTATATCGTCAATATAAGAATTCGTGGCAGCCTTCATCTTGTGCGTTTTCCCCAGCACTGTCTTGAGTATCCTCGCCATGATTCTTGGAGCCGAATTCAACCCGAAACCCAACCTCGTCAAGCAATACGTTTTCCCCTTGTATCTCACCAGCTGGTACTTCCAGAGCTTCTCTGTCACATGAATTTGTAAATAAGCAGACTTCAAATCCACAATGGTCGAGGCCCCACCCATCTGCCTCCACTCCCTGAGTGTCTCGCCGCACACATCCGCGACGTAATCGCCTGTGTGACTCATCACGTGGGTATTAAGTTCACGAAAATCCAATACAGGCCGTACCTTGTTTTTCGTCGGTTGAACCACCGCCATCAACGGCAACACTCCACTATCCACTTCCTCCCCCTACGGCAGCAGAATGCCCTCATCAATCCACCTCTTCACCTCCTTGTCAAAATCTTCTCTCACTCCCTCTTTCATAGCATGTTCGTAACAACCAACTTTGTTCTTCAAAACAGGCAACTCTCCTTTCAACAACCACTCGACTACCCACTTCCTACCATCAAATACCGCAACAAAATCCTTATCCTCAATCTTGCATGGATCAGCCCCCCATTCGGTGCCTGTCTTCAACACCCCTCTCTTTGGCTCAACAACCCCGGCTGCCTTTGCGAACTTATCTTTCAGCTCTTCAGTCTCCGTCAGCTTCATAACCCTCCCTTCCGACTTTATGTCCACAGCGCATTGGGTCTCTCCACTCTCAGCAGTTGAACGGCTTACCGGTACCTTCCCAAACGTTACCGGTACTCTTCCATCTACAATCGTAGCACCACCCAGTTGGCTGATTACATCCATCCCCATCACTACATCAATGCCGACAAGAACCAAAAATATTATTAAAGAGCGTTCCGTGAGTTCTAAAATAACAAATTTAAAGGTTTTCTATGCAAACGCTCGTAGCATACGCAATACATTTTCAGATTTAGAGGAGCTAGTGTTTACAGAAAATTATGATGTGATTGGCATAACAGAATCTTGGCTCAATACAGAAGATAGAGACTTTTTAGCAGAGTATTCACTTCCCGGTTATGTAATGTTTGAGAAAAGCCGAATAAATCGAAATGGAGGTGGCGTTTTACTTTATATCAAAGAAAGTCTTAACCCTACCCTATTGTCAAAACCTCAAATTGTGAACGTCGACGCATCTTTTGTGCTAATAAAGAATAATAAAGGTACCAAAATAATACTTGCATTAATATACAGACCTCCAGCTCAATCAGTGCAAACTGACCGAGAAATTTACGAACAAATTGCAGATGTAAGTAACTCACAAGATACCGTAATTTTTGGTGACTTTAATTTACCTGTGACCAAGTGGGGCGATACTCTTACTTCACACTCCGGACATGACTTGTATACGAACTTGCAAGAGAGTTCGCTTTATCAATTTGTTGGAACGCCGACCCGTGGTAATAACGTTCTTGACATTGTACTTGCAACAAAAGAAGAATTAATAGAGAATTTGAATGTTGGTGATGAATTCAGTAACAGCGACCATCGTACGATAACTTTCACTTTAAAGTTTACTAGTAACGAACCAAATAGTAGCATCGAAAAAGTCCCTAATTTCAAGAAAGCAAACTTCCATAAACTTAGAGCTATGTTTAAAGAAACTGACTGGAGCTTTTTAATTCACAATAACGACATAAATACATCTTGGAAGTTATTCGAAGCCACTTACCTAAAAGCAGTGCAAGACTGCATACCATCAAAAACTCGGCGTCCAGGCCATAATAATAAGCCCAAATGGTGGAATAAAGATATTTCAAACTGCCTGCTTGCTAAAAAATTTGCTAATGATAGATTAAAATCCTCACAAAATGACGAAGAACGGCTGAAATTTGTAGAGCTACGACGCAAAGCCAAAAAGTTAATTAAGCAAAGTAAAAAGACCTTAGAGTTACATATTGCGAATCAAAGTAAATCAAACCCGAAAGAATTCTATAGTTATATCAGAAAGAAAAAAGTCGTTACTTCAACTGTTGGACCGTTAGTCGATGAAAATGGAGAATACACCAAAGACGAAGAACAAATGAGTAATGCCCTCAATACCTTCTTTGCATCAGTTTTTACAACAGAAGACCTCAGTGATATCCCTACACCATCGCCGATTCAGATTGATAATTCAGATGTTCTAAGCAATATCACCGTTACAGAGAGAGAAGTATTGAATTGTTTAGATAAACTCAAGGTAAATAAAACGCCTGGACCTGATACAATCTCGCCTAGAGTTCTAAAGGAAGCTAAGGATGAGCTCTCTAAACCACTGACATTACTATTCAATAAATCCTTGCAGTCTGGAACTATGCCCGATCAGTGGAAGCTAGCCAACGTAACACCGATATTCAAAAAAGGCAGCAAATCCCTACCCAGTAACTATCGTCCAATTAGCTTAACCTCAGTTGTATGTAAAATGCTAGAAACGGTCATACGAGACAGACTCGTAAATCATTTAGAGGAAAATAACATACTTAAAGATACTCAACACGGCTTTCGTAAAAAACGTTCCTGTTTAACAAACCTCTTAGACTTCTTCCACGATATCCTCAACCTCTACGATGAGAGTAAAGCTGTAGATATTATATACCTTGATTTTCAAAAGGCCTTTGACAAAGTTCCCCACAAACGTTTACTGCTAAAACTAAAAGCGCATGAATACAAGACGGTGTGTTGAAATGGATAGAAAATTGGCTCAGCGACAGAAAGCAAAGAGTAGTCATAAACGGTAAGGCATCAAAATGGACCAATGTAAGTAGCGGGGTACCCCAGGGATCGGTACTAGGACCAATTCTCTTTCTAATTTACATCAACGACATAGATGAGGGTCTTACCTGTACAATCTCAAAATTTGCTGACGATACAAAAATTGCAAATAGCGTACTCTCAAAAGAACAAGTTGACGATATGCAACACAATCTAGATAAATTGTCATGTTGGGCCCAAATTTGGCAAATGAGTTTCAATGCGGATAAATGTAAAGTACTACATATCGGATACCTAAATGAGAAAGCAAACTATTCGATGAATGGCACTCAGCTTAAGAATGTAAACAGAGAAACCGATCTGGGAGTAACAATATCGAGTAACCTAAAACCGAGTCAACAATGTTCAGAAGTTGTTAAGAAGGCAAACAAAATAATTGGCTTTATAGGCAGGTCATTTGAGCATAAATCCAAAGAAGTTATCCTAACCCTTTACAATTCATTAGTCCGCCCTCTTCTGGAATACTGCGTTCAATCCTGGTGCCCTTATTACCAAAAAGATATAAACAAGCTAGAACGAGTTCAACGTAGAGTTACCAAAATGATACCTAGCCTAAAGAACAAACCATACGAAGAGCGTCTTAGAGAATTAAATCTATTTCCTTTAACCCAGCGCAGATTAAGAGGTGACTTAATTCAAGTGTTCAAAATCATCAAAGGCATCGACAATATGAACTGTAGTAAGTACTTCACTATCGACCAATCTAATTACACGCGGGGAAACGGTTGCAAAATTATTGGTAAATCTTTTAACTCACACGAATCTAAGAATTTCTTCTTCAATCGAGTTGTCAACTTGTGGAATGGGCTTCCCCGAAACGTTATAGACTGCATCACCGTTGATTCATTTAAACTCCGCCTAGACAAATATCTCGCATCAAACCCGCGACTGACTGCGTTTGTAAATGAATAACTTTATTTTATCCCCCCCTCAGTTACTAACACATCTGTCCCCTACTAACTTCCTAATCCTGCCACGGACATTAGTTCCAGGGCAGTAATTCCCTTTCCAATGTTCCCTTACCCACTCTAAACCACTGTTTGGACACTTGATCCTCAGTGTTTTGGAGGACAAGCAACCTAGAAGGGTCACTAGATCTGTTGTTGCTTGATTTCCTTTGTACTCCTTTGTACTCCTTTGTACTCCTTTGTAATTACTCTATCAAGTACTATGGCCCTGATCCACAATCGGATTCCTCGCACTGTCAACTCCACTTCTCTGGCACCCTCACACCTTATCTCTCTTCCATCGACTGCAACCAGCCTAGCGTCCTCTCCCTCACACTTTCCTACCAAACGAGAGGCCAACACAGTGGTCGAACAGCCAGTATCCACAAGGGCTCTTGCCCCTTTCCCCCCCACCAGTACCTCCACCACTGGCAGGGAGCCTGGGAGCGCCTTTACTCGACTAAAGGGGTAGCTTTCGGCGCAGCAGGTCCCCCTTGACCGTTTCCCTGGTTGCAACGGCTCGCTATGTGACCCTCCTTCCCACACCGATAGCAAGTTATGGCTGCGGCTCCTTACACACCCTTGTCATGTGAGAGCCACCACATCTGAAGCAGCGACCTTTGAACCCACGCGCCTGCGGCGCCTCCCATTTCCTGCCACTCGGCTCACCCCGTGGAGCCTGCTACCTTGCCTCCACTTCCGGCCACCCAGTAGCAACCGCTGCAACTCCTTGGCTTCCTCCTGACGCCAATACTCTAGCCCTAACTATTAATTCACTCACGCTCACCGACTCAACGTCCTTAACCTGCTGCAGCTCCATCGATATCCTGTCTGGAAACCCAGTTATAAAAGCTAGCTTCACAGCCCTCTCCCTTCCACCCAGTTAGCCCCGCCACTCTCCTTATCTCGTTAGCAAAGACATCCACCCGCTCACCTGTCCATATCACCCTCTTTAGCCTTCCATATGCCTCAAACATTCCCTGTGTAAAAGCCTCCTTCAATCTAGCACTTATCCTCTTAGCATCTGATTGATCATTCTCACTTATTTCAAGGTACAAGGCTAACGCATCTCCCTCCAAGTACAGTGGTATGAAACTAGCCAAGTCTTCAATTTTCAACAGTTTCGCCACTAACTCTGCCTTTTTTAGCCACGCCACCACGTCGCCCTTACCATCATATGACGTCATCATTTCACTACTCGCCTTCCCTTTTCCAGACATGGTGACTAGTATAAGCCTAGATAGCTTGTGCTTGAAATACAAAATGTTAGCACCCTTACCTCACGGTGAGAATATCCCTGTAGAGCAGTGCTGAAAGCCTAGAAATTCCCCATCCAAGCGCAGTCGACGCTCCAGAAACTGCGACCACAAACCACAATCCAACCTGACATACAGCTACAGTGATGACCACAAACCACAATCCAACCTGACCTACAGCTACAGTGATGCCCACACGAACCACCGACCTCGGCTGAATCTATTCACCTCTCACAGCAACACTACACTCAGTAAAATACAACGGGACGCTCACTACAACCTCCACACCCAAGTCGTCACACACGTCTTTTTTTAGTTACTCCCTTTCGTTCGCCGAATGTGCCTAAAACTAGCTAACCTACCCAACATAAATCGAATTACACCACAATTTGAATTATCAATAGTCTAGACTATTTATTTTTGGATATGGATATTGTCAAAATATCATAAATAACTGAGATGTAGAGAGCTGAGTTACGATAAAGACGAATATTAGATGTAATATGCGATAAACCTGGAGTTAGGACAGCCTATAGCCCTATTTGTAACTGGCGAAAACGAAAGTGATGTAGGAACACTTAACACAGGTGTTTTAAGTAGCCTAAGTAACATAATGTGATTTGGAAAAGAAAACCAGATTATAGCCGAATCTTAGTAAGCTTGGAAGAATAGTGGGGTACATGGAGTTTTGTTATGAGCAGATGGAAAAAATGCGTTATATTTTGTCTAGCCTTGAGTAAATGTAATTATATTTATCATAAACATTAGAATTAGGGTTGGTAAAGTGAGAGGGAAGGCAATTCCAATGATGGTTTTCCATCGTCTCCATAGATGGCGATGGTGATGCCTATCAGCTGTGTAGCTGGTGTTGTTTATAACTATGTTGTTTCGTCTATGGTTTTAGACGATGTCGATCAACTGCAGACATTCTTTGCCTTCTTACGCATCAAATCAACCAAGCTACAGACCAACATGGTGAAACACATACAATAGCACTGGATATATCAAAGGCATTTGATAGAGTCTGGCATCAATCCTTATTGTCGAAGATGTCACACTACGGCCTTGCATCATTAGTTCCACTAATTTCTTCTTATCTTCATAACAGAAAAATACGTGTAATGGTAGATGGCCTTTATTCTCAATTTCACTCAATAAATGCTGGTGTTCCCCAGGGATCAGTTTTGGCCCCAACTCTGTTCCTCATTCATATCAATGATCTCATATCTACCACTCATAATCCAATACATTCCTACGCAGATGACTCAACACTCCACAGTTCCTTCACATTTACCAATTCTTTCACCCAACCCAATCTTATAAATTCAAAAATAAACACTGCAATTTCTCTGAACCAGGACCTTTCTAGAATTGATGAATGGGGACAAGAGAATCTAGTTTCCTTTAATGCACAGAAAACCAAGTACATTCAATTTTCTAACCGACAGAATCTCACTGACTCCCATATATTTTTTAATGATGTAAATATTCCCACTTCCCCTAGTATTGACATTCTCGGTGTAACATTAACTACTAACTTGAGCTGGACACATTATGTTAGAAGCATTGCTAAGAATGCCTCTAAAAAACTGGGACTCCTGTATAGAGTTCGAGAATTCTTCACTGACGAGCAGTTGGCCGTAATATATAAAAGTCATATGCGCTCTCAGATGGATTACTGTTCACCTCTGTGGGGTGGAAGTGGAGTGGTTGCATTGAGGCAGTTGGACAAAATTCAAAATAAAGCTATTAGATTAATCAATAACCCTGCAATCACACAGGACCTTCCTACATTAGCCATACGAAGAAACGTTGCATCCCTTGCATTATTCTACAGATATTTTCACAGCAATTGTTCCGAGGAACTTGCTTCAATTGTGCCGCCTCTCCACATCTTTCCCCGTAGAACTAGGGCAGCTGAGTGCGCCCATGAATTTACACTTTCTCCTCCACAATGCAGAACTTCTGCTTATCAGAATTCATTTATCCCCAGAGCTACTACTCTTTGGAATTCACTTCCCTCGAATTGCTTTCCACAAACTTACAATCTACAAATGTTTAAATCCAGTTGTTACAAACATTTTATGAATGGAGGATGCCTTTAGGCACATGGACCTTTTTGTTTTATCTGTGTTTTTCCTTCCTCCGTTCATTGTCTCTTAAAAAAAAAAAAAAAAAAAAAAAAACACGCTTTCGTGACCACGTGATAGCCTATGCCTCCGCCTTTATTTATGATAAGATAAGATAGTTGGAAAGTCTCATGTTGTATTTGAAGTGAATAGTACATTAGCCTTACCTTTTATAAACGAATAGGCCTAGGCCTATATGTAAAATGAAGCGGTTATAATAGGCCTAGGCCTATTGTATAGCGGCGCTTCACTTCAGTTAGTAGCCTAGTAATTTGACTTATATTGTTAATGTTTTCTTAACCTAAACTAATTTAATTATGCTAGGCCTACCATAATCCCATTAAAAATGCCTCAAAGCATGTAGGCTAAATATTTAATATACAGTATATAGGCCTAATGACCGACTCATATTATCAGTGTCAAATAGAAAGTGTTAATTTTGAAAGTATTATATAATTTACAATAAGATTTTATTTAATTCTGATCTGAAGCTATATTCTGAGCATCATAATGAATGTAGGCCTAGGCTACTTTCTATTAAATTACTTAATCAATCTAAAGTAAACCTATCTATCTATTGCTATCCCTAAAGGGATGGTCACGAATGAATCGCCTCCTTGCACCTCTGTGATCTGGCGTACCTCCTCCCGAATGGTGCAAAATTGCGAATACTTATTATTACTGAATGATTCTCTCCGATAACAAGTCACCCCAACGTTTTATTGCCCATGTCGGACAAACGGAGTGGCCTATGCTATAGGTCTAGGCTATATATTATATATATATTTTTGTTAGCCAAACCTAACCAAAACGGGGCAAGTTCCTTATACAAAATGCGGGACAAGTTTTTGGGGCGACATCTCCAGTAACCTACGCTAAAATAAACTGTAGGCCTATTAAACTTAAGGTACGGTAAGAGTTGTGTTAGCGGGCGGGTGTACATGCAGTCGGTTGGGCCGCAGCGTACTTGTTATTTGCCCCCCTACTGGCAATATATATGATGATAATAAGTTATGGGGGGGATGAGCGGGGCAAAGCCCCCCTTAACCCATTACTGTATCTCATGGCATTATTAAAATTTATATCCCTGAGGTCACTGGAAGTTGTGCAACACTATATTTAAGTAAATATCTATATTTATTGACATTAGAGATTGATTTTATTGATTTACCCTGGATTCTGAAGTTTAAATTTAAAATTAATGAAAAACGGTTTGTGTTTACATATTTGCATTTGCGAACCAGAAATTTCACAAGGTTTGCACATTTGTGTTTGCTGAAGTTATGTTCTGGGTTTGCTGATTTGAGTTTGCTAATTTGACTTTTTGTTTGTGGTGCCCAGCTCTGGGGATGGTTGAGGTTATTTCCCTCCCTCTCTCCCCTCGAGCTTTCGTAGTCAGCTTGACTAATTTCGAGTAGTTTTTCCATTTATCTTTCTATGTTTTTCCCCTTCTATTCTTATTCTGTCCCATTCAGTTGTCCCCGGGCAACCTATATCTCATATCTCCCTGGCCTGGCTAGGTAGCAGACTCCTGACCTGATTTGTCTCTTCGGTTGCTGATGTGGCCGGACTGACTTGATTCCCTTCGGTAATGCATTTTTTGCTTCTCGATGTGATTTTTTCTACCTTCGACCTGATCTCTCTTTCTTCGCCCTGATCACTTCTTCGTTGGTGTTGCGGTGAGCAGTTCTTGCCTCATCCTTCGGCCCTGCCCTATAAGAGCTCTGATGTGGAGCTCATGTGGTCCGGCTGAACTGATGAATTGGCGAGAAATGTCTGCGTGTCTTCACCTTCCTCGATTTGTTCCCCTACTGCCCTTCCCTCTATATCTTGACTCGTTTAGTTATACATCTTGATCGAATTCTTCGGGCCAGCCCTATGAGAGTTCTTTTCTGGAGCTCAGTGGTCTGGTTAAACTAATATTAAAAAAAAAAAAAAAAAAAAAAAAAAAAACCTTCTCTCATGCTAGTTTGCAAACTTTCTATACCCATTCAATCACTATCTCACCACCATACCTCAGCATTTCCCCACACACTCCATCTATTCCTGTTTTTTTCCCCCAACTTCACTCTTTTCATTGCTTCACACACTTCTGACCTCCTGATCCCCACCTCCTCCTCCAATACTTCTCTTCTTCTCCCTTCCATACCCCATCCAACTATGTTTGCTGGTGCTTCATTCCTTACATTTAGCAATTCGTTGAAGTACTCACTCCATCTTTCGACTCTCTCTTGCTTTTCGGCTAGCACTCGCCCATTCTTATTTGTTACACCCTTACTGTTTCCCTTGCTACCTTCCCTAACTTTCTTGACGTCTTTCCGAAACAGTTTCCTACACTCTCCATTTTACACTCAGATTCCTTCCAAATTCCTCATCTACTCTTCTCTTACTTTCCTTCACTACTCTCTTTTTCTCCAAGTACCTCTCTCTTTTCTGTCTCTCCAAATCTTCATTCCCTCTACTACCCAACCACTCTCTATACTCTTTCTTCTTGTCTTCCACAGCTATTTTATCTCTTCTGTCCACCATACTGTACCCTTCCCTCCCTCCCTCTTCTCCTTACTCCACACACCTCCTCACATGCTGCACAGATCTCTTCATTAAACACTTTGCTCACCTCCTCCACTTCCTCCATACCTTCCAGGTCAAAACTACCTAATCGTCTTTCTACTGCTCTCCTGAACTTTTACTTGATTTCCTTCTCCTGCAACCTCTCCACCCTCGCCATTCCACCTTCCTCACGCCTCCCTCCAGCTGCTCTCCTCACCCACTTCTTTTGTATTTTAATTTTAGCTACTACTACATAATGGTCAGATAGATCAACTCCAATTCCCTATACATCCTAGCATCCAGCACAGATTTCTTCATTCGTTCATCCACACATAAATAATCAATCAGTGCCTTTCGTTCCACCACTGTATCATCCTGCTTCCTCCACACCACTTTCCATGTGTACCTGTGTATCATTCTGTGTCGGAAGAAGGTGTTGGCTATCCACAGCCTCCTCCCCACAAATACGTCCACAAGTGCACTACCATTCCCATTTACCTCTGACGGTGTACCGCACCCTACCACCACTCCATCAACTTTCTTATCGCCCACCTTCCCATTCATATCCTTAATCAGAAATATTCTTACATATATATATATATATATATATATATATATATATATATATATATATATATATATATATATATATATATATATATATATATATATATATATATATATATATATATATATATATATATATATATATATATATATATATATATACCCGGTACTGTATATTTTCTCCATAATTTTGCTTTCGGTTTTCCAGATTTACCGGTATATGATAGGCTGATGAGAATCTATCAGTGACTTTGGAAATATTGAAATCATATTTTGACCATTGACCACAGACCTTAACCCTTAATTCACAGCGACTGTCATAATTATGACGGGAGAGAAAAAATTGGCGTATCCTGCGGCACCCATCATATGACTGGCGCTATTTTGAGGCTATTATGAGCGCTAAGTGAGAGGCCAGGCATTGGAGGGAACATAGGGGGTCTCCAACCGCTTGCCACAGCGTGCGGGACCACACTGAGGCCCAGATTCAGCTGTCTCAATCATGTACTGTGTCACGCACAGCAAAATCAGCCAAAATACCCCTATTTTTGCCGATTTTGGCCTTCAGTTGCAAGATCGTTGCAGGACAACCAAAAGTCGTACAGAGATGATTCAGGTGTCATTGGAAAACTATATCATCGCCCTTTCACGGATATATAATTGTATTTCGCTCTGGTTTCCGCTCATGCATGAAAAAGAGCATGGAACGAAGGTAATTTTCGGCAGTTATGCCTGCCTGGCGCTACGGTTATGTAAACAAGATAACCCGCCATTTATGAGTTAACAATTGGAATATCTATCTAAAATTTGGTCGGCATAACACCAATTTTAGCAATATCTAGCGTTATGAATAATTATGGTGTAATTCGAATTAACAATATATAAAAAAGAAATAAATAGTTACCATATTCTGTGACCTTCACATTGCAGCTTGACCTTTGACTAACTAAAACTAAATATTTGTACAATTTTCACATTGAACAACCGAATTTGCCTGCGCAATTTGCTGACAATACATTAAACAGTCTTGAAAGAGTTTAGGGATGATTAACAACATTGTTTTGATCATTGACCTTTACCTTTTACCTTAACTATAACAAAATATATATGAAATTGATGAATATGTTATTTAAGTAAAATGCAACTAACACAGTAAGCTTGCCGAAATTTGAGTAATCTATTTAATTATGAGAGATGACCTTTGACCTTGACCTGTGACATAGAACTTTATGTAGAACTACTTTTCTTCTTTGCATTGATGTAGCTCTGGACAATTAAATAAGTGTGCCTCTTCTCATTAAAGCTCATCAATTAGTTTTAGAGGTATTCAAGGAATGTTAACCTTGACCTTTGACCTTCATCTTGACCTTCATCATGTCTGAACATTTTACATTTGAATTTTCAGTTATAGTACAACTGTTTTAGCGAATTGTGTGATGTCTGCATGAAAAGTAAAGAAAATAGCATATTTACATTATAATAATTGACCTTGACCTGTGACCTTGACCTATCAAATAGAATTGCATTTATTCTTGCTTGACCTAGGCCTAGGTATTCCGAATATACTGTACATGATATACTTAGTGACAATCTTACGGTTAGTTTAGGATACTACTAATCAATCTGATTTTGATCTTTGACCTTGACCTTGACCTTTGACCTTAGAAATTGGAATTCTTACCGTGAATTTAGTTAGCTTAATACCAATGTCAGTATTAACTAATGTTATGAATATAGTGTAATTCGTATAAAAACTTTTAGATACAAAAGTTACCATATACTGTGAGCTTGTCCTTGACCTTTGAGTAAAATATATATATATATATATTATTTGGATGGTCGTCACAATGACCAATTGAATTTGACTGCACAATTTGGTGACAATACATTAAACAGTCTAGGAAGAGTTCAGGGAAAATTATGAACACTCTTGTTTTGACCTTTGACCATAAATATTACAATATATTTGTTTAAGCTTGATATATATATATATATATACCGGTATATATTGTTTAAGTAATAAGCAACTAACACAGCCAGTTTTCCGAAATCTAAGGATTTTTTAATACCCTAGAAGGGGATTGGGGGGGTCATTGAGACCCCAAGGTTGCGCGCGGGAACTAGTTTTCGCATGTAGTGGCGTGATGCGGGCCAACAGAGGGGCTGTGGGGTGAGGGAACGCCAGTCTACACCCACCTCCATCAGTGTGCAGACGTACGCCCCGCTCGCTCTAGCCGTTCTAGCACCACACACCTTCCTGGCAAACACCATACCTGACATTTTCATGCTCTTTTTTTATGCTACTATGTTAGCAAAGGTGTGTGTACACACAAACACCTTCATAAGGAAAGTGAGGGATAGAATGCAGAAGGCCAGCAGTACCTACAGCGACATTACTTTGACAGAACTCAAGGCAGTTATTGGGGTTCTGATAGTCTCTGGGGCAAAGAAAGACAACCACATCTCTACTGAGGAGATGTTTAGCAGCAATCTAGGGTGTCCCTTATATAGATGTGCCATGTCAGAGACCCGCTTCAGTTTCCTGATGAGGTGCATCAGGTTTGACGACGCTGCAACTCGTGTGGCGAGAAGAGCCACTGATCGCTTCGCGGCCATTCGGGAGCTGTGGGACAGCTTGATAGCCCACTGCAGGCAACACTACATCCCGGGCGAGGCTGTCACCGTGGACGAGCAGCTGTTGGCCTTCCGAGGGCGTTGTGTCTTCAAGACCTACATCCCCAACAAACCTGCTAAGTAAGTATACTTTATATTTGTTTAGGGTGAAAGTGGAGATGAACGAGAAGTGGGAAGGGTGAAGGGAAGTGTGGTGACACTTTGGGAGTTGGGGGGTTGGGGAAGAAAGTGAAAGTGAATGAAGGACTTACCTTAACCTTATATAATACATAACCTTTTTCATTTATGTTTTAATCCATTATATTTATGTAATTTATGTTATTTATTGATGTACCTTCAATGATTACTTACCTTTACAAATGTATACTTACCTGACCACCGGATGACTGCCTTCGCCTCATGACTTACCTGACCTACTTTCACTAATGACTTACCTTACCTACCTTCACGATTTGTATACTTACCTGACCACCGGATGACTGCCTTCGCCTCATGACTTACCTGACCTACTTTCACTAATGACTTACCTTACCTACCTTCACGATTTATTGACGTACCTTACCTGGAATTTGAAGTATTTATAATTTGTTTCTTCCCTTCACAGATATGGTATCAAGCTGATCCTCGCCTGCGACTGCCGAACATATTATATGTTCAATGCCTATCCTTACCTAGGCAAGGGTTCAGTACCGGTGGTGGCGGGCATGAACCAAGGTCACTACCTAACCATGAAGCTGCTGGAGGACTGTTACGGGAGTGAGCGGACAGTAACAACAGACAATTGGTTCACTTCCGTTGGGTTGGCCAGGGCTCTGAAGGAGAAGGACATGACGATAGTGGGGACACTCCGGAAGAAGCCCAATGTACCTGCCACCATCTATGGCCCCCTCAAGACTGACCCCAAGAGAGACCACAGTCTTAGGCCTATTGGGACTACAGCGTTCCTGTTCCACGACAACATCACTGCTATTTCATATAAACCCAAAAAGGACAAAACCGTGGCCCTCCTCTCAACACTACATCACACCCCCGAGATAGGCGCACACAACAAGGCCACTGCACTGCTCTACTACAATAAGCACAAGGGTGGGGTTGATACGTTTGATCAGCTGTGTGCTAATTACAACTGTGGCAGGCAGAGTCGACGCTGGCCCATGTGTATTTTCATGGGCATGATCAACATTGTGTGTATAAACTCCAACATTATCTTCAACAACCGCCAACAGAGGGAAGGGAAGAAACAAATATCACGAAGGGAGTATATGAAGCAACTCGGCTCTTCGCTCATTGAACCATGGGCCGCGCACAGACTCCACATGAATGGGCAGCACACGGCAGTCAAGAATGTCATCAGGGATGCCTTCCACTACTCCACACTGCCTCCAGCACCAGTTACTCCACGTCAGGCTGGTGGAAGCAGACGACGATGCGACATCTGCCCCCGGGAGAGTGACAAGAAGACGAGCACCACCTGTATGATGTGTGCCAAATATGTGTGCCCCCTTCACTCCAACACCGTCTGCAATGACTGCTTCCCCGCTTAGGTAAATATAATTATTTTGTTCCCAGGTTACTTATTAGACATCTAAGTATAAAATAACACAATTTCAGCACATTCTGTCATGTTTCAAGGTCAAGCAAGCATGGTGCAAGTAAATTTCAGGGGGCCGTTTGGGGAAAATGTTGGATGGTGGGGTGTCTGGGTACTAAAATAACACTAATTACTCATTTTTCTTTGCCAAATTTACTTATTATACATATGTCTATACATTTACAGAGATTCAGCCCGAAGAAACCTGATTCAGGGCCTCTTTTGGGATTTTAAGTGCGATTATACAAAATGGTGTAATTTTATGTGACTAAAAAGTATCTCCCTTTTCTTTCTTCCAGATTAGGTATGTTCCCGGGGTCTAGGGAGCTCAGGTCCTAGGAGGGACTTCCACCATCATCTGGCCCTCACCCACCATCGTTTCAGCCACATCGGTCGCTAATTTTTTTTTTTGATGAATATTTTCATGGACCCAACTTTTCGTCCACGACACTTTCATATAACACTACCTCATAGCCAACAAACTCAGGATATACAGGCAAATACTGTGATAAACGGTGCTCAGATATTGTATAAGTATGATTAAGGCCTTTCGGGCACAAATAAAGCATTGGAAATATTTATTTTGATTATATCCCCCGGCGGGGTCAATTTGACCCCTACTTTCAGGTTTAAGTTTCAGATTCTGACGTTTCCCCTTCTAGGGTAATAATTGTAGACCTTTGACCTTGACCTGTGACCTTGATCCTTATGTAAGAGTACATTTGTTTTGCATTGATATTGCCCAAGAAAATCAAATAAGCATACCTAATTGCATTAAAGCCCATCAGTTAGAGTTATATATATATATATATATATATATATATTGAATAGTTAACCTTGACCTTTGACCTTTATCTTGACCTTAATGATATGTGTCTCAAAATGTATTATATTCCTTTTCATTTATAGTGCAACTAACTTACCAAAGTTTGTGAAGTTTGCATGAAAAGTAAAGATATTAGCATATTGACCTTTTATTTGACCTTGACCTTTCATATGGAATTGTATAGTTTCTTGTATGACCTTGGCCTAGGTATCCTGAATATACATGGTAAGCCTGATGAAAATCTAACAGTTAGTATAAGAAATACTAGTAAAAAATATATTTTGACCTTCGACCTTGACCTTATTCTTTAGAAATTACCTAACATTTGGTCAATAAGATATCAAGGTTACCAGTAACTTGTAAATTGAAAATTAAGAAATTTGAGTAAAAACTAAACATTAAGAAATATTTACTTTATTTGTAACCTTGACCTTTGACCTTAACCTTTAAGTTAAATTGAAAAATTATTTTTGTCTGACCTTCGCATTGACTAAATGGTTATACCTGTGAGATTTCGTGAAAATCAATCAAACGGTTTAGGAGGAGTTTCCGGGCAGACAGACGGACGACGACGGACGACGGATGAGCTGACTGGTGGTGCACAGTATACGGGTGGGATCTGTCTGTGCAATACCACTCTGCTTTGCAGAGTTGATAAGGAAATAACATTGAAGTTACGAATTTTAAACAGGACTATACTAAAGGCCCCATCTGGTTGAACTAAACACTATACCTCCAGCCTCCTTCAGCCCTTGAGGAGACCATCATACTGGCGGGCTCCTGAAGGACTCATTCCTGCCACACTCTTTGTGTTAGGTAACCCACTTCCGACTAGTCCTACATATGACAACTTATATATTAAGTCCAACTTATCCTTAGCTAACTTAATCTAATATTGTAACCTATGCCACATCTACTGTTGATCAATGTATCAAACAATTACTATGGTATATGGAACGTGGGAGTGGTAATGTACGTATGCAGAGACTTTACCAACGAGACCGTCTTGGTAATTGCCATATGTACTGTACAGTTGGTCAGAACTTAGTTGCCTATAACAAATGTTGTTTCCCGGCCGACAATAGGAAACAGCCAAGACTCGATTTATGTTGGTCACCTTATGTATTACACCACATTGCGCCATAACCAACGGATTTATTACGAAATTTGTAAATGGATCATTTTGATCTTTACTATTTTGTAAATCGTGCAATTGGAAATGGTGGTACAGTTAACCCAGTAAGTAAGTTTTCCTTATGTTTTGTTGGCTCTGCAGTTCAGTACAGTCTACCACATGTTTAATATGGGTAAAAGTAAACAGAATATATGAACGACCCTTTGCAATAACGAAAGCAAGTCTGATTAGCTCTGGATGCCATTTTCTTATTAAAAGGAATTCATCACTGAGACATAGTTCATATGGTGAACTATATAACACTGAGAGTAAGGCATACATGACGTGACAATTACATAATGAAAGATAGGGAAAGTGTTAGGATACAAGGCTATGGGTTCATGGCCGCCCCCTCACTTGATTAGCAATTTCTATTCAAATGAGCCGACTGATTGAATATGCTCGGCCCGGGACCAGGACATTTTATCACACCCAGATGGGACACCCTGCACGTAGAGCGTCAACACATATTTTCTGATTGGTTCCCTATACACACATACACTCGCATCATAATTCGATTACCCGCCAAAACGCCGTATGTTTATTGACTTACGGGCAGGTTTTTTCGTACTCATAGGTGCACTGGCGGATATTAGAAGTGCGGTACACCAGTGCCGCATGTATAAATGTATATGCTTCCAACTGATTATCAGGATAGAGCTGATTACACTAGTTACTTACTACTTTTACATCCACAGCCATTCAAGCAGTACAATGATATTTCACATGCACACCCACCCACAATACACACAACGAAGGGCGATGCGCTCATCGGGCCACTATCAGTGTGGCAAACTCTACAATAGATAGACACCACACTCATGTATATATATATATATATATATATGTATATATGTTTCTAATCTCTCAGTGGGGTTCGAACCGCCGACCGTCAGGACGATAGCCGACGCTTTAATCAACTACACCACTGAACGATAGCCGACGCTTTAATCAACTACACCACGGCAGTGGTGTAGTTGATTAAAGCGTCGGCTATCGTCGTGACAGTCGGCGGTTTAAATCCCACTGAGAGATTAGAAACATTTAGTGGCTCACGTGTATTTGTGATATATACTCAATATATATATATAATATATATATAATATATATATATATATATATATATATATATATATATATATATATATATATATATATATATATATATATATACTGTATATGCGTGTGTGTATGTTTGTTGTTATGTGTGTGGTGCCAATGTTGGATCAATGGAAATAACTGGGGAATCTCATGTTGTATAGGCTAGATGGTGACCGTAGGTACTTAAAACATTACGAGCGGGTTGGTCGGTAACTTCTACTACCCGCCAAGCGGGTGGTTTTACCCTAAATGGGGTTGTTTCCGTGCTCTTTTTCATGCATAAACAAGACCCAGAGCGTAATACAAGTATCTATTCCTGAAAGGGCGTAAACAGAGCTTTCCAATGACACCCGAACCATCCTTCTACGACCACTGGTTCTCTTGCAACGATTGTGCAACACGAGTGCAAAAACCCTAAAATAAGGTAATTTCCTTACATAATTCCCTGTGTAGCGAGTGAGAGAGGGTGGAGGAGGGTGTAATAAATTTCAGTCGACCCACGGCGGTGGTGGCGAGCGGTCAGGAAGCAATCTATGCTCCTCGCACCGCTCAGCTCTCTCTCAGAGCACATTACGTGCTCAAAATTGCACTCGACATATGTCGAGGCCCGCATATGGGCACGTTTTCTTTAACTCGACATATGTCGAGTGCCGATGGTTAAGGGTTAAGGACGGGCATGTTAAGTAATATACCATAAGTGAAGTTGCGAGTTATAATTGTACACTTGCATAATAACCAGTGCGCATGCCATATTAAGTATCCTCTCTTTTTCCAAT
Organism: Paralithodes platypus; assembly: GCA_032716605.1. Classification (NCBI taxonomy): domain Eukaryota; kingdom Metazoa; phylum Arthropoda; class Malacostraca; order Decapoda; family Lithodidae; genus Paralithodes; species Paralithodes platypus. Next base: position 45,690,600 of record CM064509.1, on the reverse strand, counting down.
ACATCACCATGAGGCAGTGCCTAGTGAGCGAGAAACTCAATAGGTGGTGTGAGAGAGTATTCCGACATCAAGAGACGAGACAGCAAGACAGTGATGATACGGCATTGAGGCGTCAAAGCTGCACTGGTCAAGCGCCGTAGGTCTATCAAGAACGTAAAACTACTAGGAAATTAGTGGCAAGACTAATTTGTCTCACTGCTGTCTCATTTGCCATCTGAAATAAGACCTCCAGACTTCATCGTGTTGAGCATTCATATTCACAGGCCTACAGTATGTCGGGAGATTATTTCACAAATGCGGGTGAGCTACTAAATGTTTTTTATACTCTCAGCGGGGCTCGAACCACCGACAATCAGGACGATTGTCCATGCTTCAGCCAACTCTACCATGGTGTGATAAAGGATACTTAACCTTTTCCTATATATATTAACAAAAACAGACATTCTACTTGGAGAATGTATTTCAATTCATACAGAAGTCATAGGATCGATATTTCAGAATACCATACATGGGCCGAAATTGATTTAATTTAATTGTAACCCAATCAAGCTGAAGCGTCATTATTATTAACTATATATCTCTCAAGATACATTAGAGTCAAATGTCTGGACACACGGAGCTTGAAGAAGCTTAACTCATAAGATGAGAGTTCCAGTGTTTACTCGTTGAGTGGAAAAAATACTAGGGGTTAGAGAATTGAACCGAACAGGGATGGGAATGTGTTGACAGATGGGTGCCAGCTACTCTCCATAAGAGAGGAGGTATTTACTGAGAAAGGTTGGAACGGTATTAGAGTGAGAGATGTAATATTGTGACGTAGAGAGAGATATTGGAGAATATTATTTAGAGGAAGTGAGCTGATGAGCCAATAGTCTTTTGACTATAACCTTCTATTCTGAGAAGTACGGTATGGGTGGAACCTTCCCACATATACAAACAAAACTCGATACATGGGCGTACAGTGGCCCTGTACAGAGCAAGAAGCTGTGCAGGGGTAAAAATCTCAAGGAGATGGTTGAGCACACCTAACTTTTGGGAAGCTGTATTAGCAAGAGTGGTATGATCTTTCCAAGAAAAGTCAGAAGAAAAAGAGACACCAAGAATATTGAGAGAAGTCGGAGAGTTGATTTGTGTGTTGTTGAAGAGTAAGGGAGTTGCGTGGAAGAGTGGGATGGGTAGATAGATGGAGAAATTGGGTGTTGGGAACATTAAAAGCAACAAGATTATATCTATCTCAATTGGAAATAGATGATAAATCAGAAGATATGTGTGTTATTGCTTCATTATATGAGTTTTGATGTAACTACATGGTGGGTCGTTGTGGACAGTTAGTTGAATAGTGTAATTGTAATAGAGTAATTGGCATATGAGTGGATAGGGCTAGAGGTAAAATTGAAAAGATCATTAATATTTATAAAAAAATTGGAACTGGTGAACGGACAGAACCCTGAGGAACACTGGCATTGATAGGTTGAGGAATTGATAAGTTGAGGAAGCAGCTATGGAACGGTCTATAAGAAAATTGGAGATAAAGGCACAGATAGAGGGATAGAAGCCGAAGAATTGTAGTTCTGAAACAAGGGATTTGTCCCATACACTATCAAAGGCTTTCTGCATGTGAAGCGCAATAGAAAAGGTCTCACCAAAGTCCTATGGCCACGAATTAGTCAGATAAGAAAAGAAAGAAGGTCATCAGTAGAACGGCTCTTAAGGAATCAATACTCGTGGTCAAAAAGTAAGTTATGGGCAGAGAAATGCTTAAGAAATTTGTATTTAATTACTTTTGAGATGCAAGATATGAGAGCAATTACACGATAATGGGAGAGTTGAGAGCGGTAACCCTTTTTCGGGACAGGTTGAATGAGAACAAGCGTCCAGCAAGAAGGGAAGATGTTAGAGGAAAGTCAGAGACGGAAGAGTTTGCTTAGGCATGGAGTCAGCATGGAAGAACAGTTTTTGGACACAACAGGAGGAATGCTATCTGGTCCGTACTCCTTAGTATTAATTCCAGGAGGTTAAAGGTGAATTCCAGGGATGAAACTTATTCAAATTACAATGCCCATTGGGATCTGATTGGTTTTTGGGATATGATACTGAAGAACTTTCATCAATATGTCCTAACAACATAGATATATAGCTTATCTAAGTTATTTTATGTGGCGAGAACTGGCGTGTTTACCATGACGTCATAGGATGGAATGTCAGAAACACTCGACATGGGAAATGGGTGAATCAGTGGGTTTTTTATATGTGAGAAACTCTTATAAATTGTATGCATGTTTACAGCTCAACATTTGACATAATCACTATCTGGTCAAGGGACTGCGATATATAAAATTAACAGAAAACGATACTATCATTAACACCTTACGAGCGGCCTATGCGGTTTATTTATATGTACCGCCCAGCGGGGTGTTTTTAGCCAAAGTAGGGCTGTTTACGTGATCATTTTCATGCCTAAATAAGACCCAGAACGTAAAACAAGTATCTATCCCTGAAAGGGCATAAACAGAGCTTTCGAATGACACCATAACGATTCTTTTATGATGGCTAGTTTTCTTGCAATAACCGTGCAACGCGAGTGCAAAAAGCATGTAATTAGGCACTTTCCCCATACAATTCCGTATATAGCGAGTGAGAGAGGGAGGGAGGAGGTGGGATTCGTGTCAGTAGGTTCGCCGCGGTGGTCTGGAGCAGTCATACGCTCGCTACTCTCCTGCCACCACTTGTCTCTCTCTCTCAGCAACATTACGTGCTGAAATTGCCACACGACCTATGTCGAGCGCCGCCACATAGTCCAGCTTTATTTAACTCGACTTATGTTGCTCGCCGACAGTTAAGGGTTAAGAAATAGGCCTTACAAGCGACCTTCCTCGACTCTGGACCAGGAAAAACACTAAAAAAAAACTGCCTGTATGTTTATTGTTGGCGAGATTGGATTATTTTTTCATTCTTCAAGCATTGCTAAGAATGCCTCTAAAAAACTGGGACTCCTGTACAGAGTTCGAGAATTCTTCACTGACGAGCAGTTGGCCGTAATATATAAAAGTCATGTGCGTTCTCAGATGGATTACTGTTCACCTCTGTGGAGTGGAAGTGGAGTGGTTATATTGAGGTAGTTGGACAAAATTCAAAATAAAGCTATTAGATTAATCAATAACCCTGCAATCACACAGGACCTTCCTACATTATCCATACGAAGAAACGTTGCATCCCTTGCATTATTCTACAGATATTTTCACAGCAATTGTTCCGAGGAACTTGCTTCAATTGTGCCGCCTCTCCACATCTTTCCCCGTAGAACTAGGGCAGCTGAGAGCGCCCATGAATTTACACTTTCTCCTCCACAATGCAGAACTTCTGCTTATCAAAATTCATTTATCCCTAGAACTACTACTCTTTGGAATTCACTTCCCTCGAGTTGCTTTCCACAAAATTACGATCTACAAAAGTTTAAATCCAGTTGTTACAAACATTTTATGAATGGAGGATGCCTTTAGGCACATGGACCTTTTTGTTTTATCTGTGTTTTTCCTTCCTCCGTTCATTGTCTCTTAAAAAAAAAAAAAAAAAAAAATTGTGCACCACATCTTCAGGACCTTGTTCGATGTTTTGCAGAGCTTGAGTATTGAATTGAACGGTATTAACCCATAAACGGCGAGCGTCCTCATATGAGTCTGAACCCTAGGAGGGCGAGCATCCTCATAATTATGAGCCATGGCCTAAAAAAAGCCTTTCCAAACATCCCACTGTCACTCAAAACAAAGGAATGTGTTTATATGTGAGATAATTCCACTCCATACATCGTATCACTCCTCCAAATGTGTCCAAATTCCCCCCTTCCCCCCCTCAATTATCACCTATTTTTCTCTTATTCCTGTGATTATCGGTTTATTTATGGCGCCAAAACTCCCTACCCGGTTTCAAGGTCGAAAGGGAGGAGAGAGAGAGAGAGACTAGCCAGCACTACCTCCAGTCTCGCTCGAGAGCTCGTGAATGGAGGGTGCAGTTTCGCTCTCTGTCAACTCCATGAATGAACCGCTTGGCAATATTTCGTGTTTGTCACCCCCCAAATACTATTCCCACTTGTTTTATTGTTGTAACATGTAACTATCTTCATATTAACCCTTTCACACATTTATGATGCAGAGGTTGCCAGATTAGCAATAAGAAATACAGTTCTCTCACTCTTATAATTATCTCTCCAAAATTAGTTTTCTGCCCACAACTAACTCAAAGATGTTACGCTGTCCAGCTTGCCAGAATGTACTCATAACTCGCTAGCGCTCGCCAGGGCAGTGAAATGGGCTATAGTAATCTTAGAACGATGGTCTTTCTTTCTTAGTATTCATGTTGTCACAGACAGATCAGTGGTGGTCTTTATTCTTGTCTGTGACACTTGGAAGTATTTTATATCATTGATAGAGTATAAGATATGTAGTGTGAATTGCAAGGAGAGAGAGCGAGAAGGAGCAGCGAGGTGGTAGTATGTGCGTGTGTATGTACGTGAGCCTCCCCCGCTCGGGCGGAGGTTCCCACGCTCGTGATTGGTCGGCTGGCCTGGCGCATCATATGACGCCTGCTCTTCATGACGTAGTCGTCTGTGATTGGAGGCCGCTGTCCTAGTAAGGTGGTGCGGGCATCCTTCCCGCCCGTCTCTTCAGAGCTTGGTATGTTGTGCTTGGTCCTAGACGAACCCTTGCACTCTACCCCTCTGTACTACTGTTTCTCTCTCTGAACTTCTTCTTTTTCATACTTCTTGTTTTTATTCAATTATTTATCCCTTCTGGTTCTGCATACGACTTCCATAGTCGGCCAGTCGTATTACCAGCACCAGTTCTCACATATATGTTTTGCACTAGCTTTAGGGATTATTAGAGTCATAGTCACATGGTATCATAGTATTGGGGTGCTTCTAATTATTGAGTTGTTCTTTCCTACTATTTAATGCTAGACAGTGGAGGGTATCTTTGGTCGTTGTCTGAGTTAAGTATATGGCAAGTCAGAGCGTGTACGACTTCGACGGAGCTAGGTAGCCTGTAACCCTTGTGCATATTTTTCCTTTGCGAGTGTAGCAGCATACAAGCGAGGGGCTTTTGCCTACTCTTGCTCGTATGCTTGCTACCTCATTTTGTTGACTTTTGTGGAGCGCCAGGGTAAGACCAGACACTTGAGATCTGGACTTACCAAGAGAGCCTCCTAGTCACTTAACGTAACATAAGGGAAATCTGTTCAAGGGGAGACAGTAGGCTACGAGCATGCTTGTGCTCTGCCTAGGCTCCTTGTACCTTTTATGCCACTGCTAGACTTTATTAGTGAGAAAGACAGCATTGTGTTTATTAACTTTAATTGCGTATGCTTTAGGAATTATTCACATATTCTTTTTGCCTAGGTTGATGCATGGTGCACAACCCAGTATGGCTGTTACTTTGGCTAAGGAAGTACTGTTTTGAGTGGCTATTATTAGTGCTGTCACAGAGTTGTTGCACTCCCTTGTTATATATATATGTATCCTACTTATTGGTGTATTTAAGATACACGCTTTGGTGTCCTGCCCCTGCATTATATCTGTTCTATATTGACGAGCATCTTAGAGCATCAGACGTTTTCAGAAGATTCCATATCTGTTTGCTGTAGGACTAGACTTCCAGTGTTTTCATAGAGCATTGAAGAGTTTAGTGTTGAGTTCAGACTCACACTAAAGTTAATGTAAGCATATTACTCCTTCATTAAATCTTGTTATAGTTTATTTAAGCATTGTTATTACTTGAGAGCATTTTATTAACGTAAAGTACTCCTGTTGTGAGTATGATTTGCCGTCACCGGAAAGCCTTTGTAGAAGTGCACTAAACCCAGTTAATTGATACCCCGTTATCCAGTAGATTAACTCTGGAGGGTTTAAGTGTTTTGTTCACCGGCTTAATAGTTCGAGGGTTTGATATTGATATTGATATTGATAATGATTTGGTATTGATAAATACGCTCAATCGTGGTGCAATGCATAAGTGTGTTGATTTTCGATGTGAGCATCCTAGGTTCGAATCCCCGGACTGCCACATGTGTTTGTTAATTTCATTAATCGAGTTTAGGAGTAAAGTTGGTTGGTGGAGAGAACATAATAATTAAGTGCCCTTGTTTATTTCGTTGTGCCGTTCGTAACAAAAACAACTGCAGAGGTTGAAGTAACTAAACTAAAGGTTTCTAAATACCCCTGATGGTAACAAAGGCTTTAAAGTATCCCCAATAGGCTCAAAATTGCGTCATATGTTGGAGAGGGTTTAACATAAAATAGGCGCATATGAATAAGTAATAACGATATTTATCGGATAATGACGATTTTCGTCAGAAATTAATGCAATAGCTTCGCCCCACAGGACGTTTAACGAATCAATCGGAGTCTCGCCGCGGATAGGTTAATTATGAAAAACAGACCTGACAGTCCAGGACTATATGTGTTATTTACAAACTGCCTCTCCATACAATGTCGTCACTTCCGATCAGCTGATCCGCCGAGAATGCCAACGACGTTATATATTAGTATTTTTTTCTGGAGTTTAATGGAATTATATCGATATTTCCCATATACATATTACAGTATATTCATGCCACATTATGACCCTACATTAATCTTCGTTTTTTCGTTCATTTTGTAGATCACCTTTAAAGGGAGGGGGAAGTGTAGGTGAAGAGGGAAGAATAGCACCTGAATCATCCAAGAGAGAGGGAAAAGTGGAGGAAAAGACAAGGAAATATGATTGTTGGAGAGGTTTTAGGCTAAATACCAGAAAGACTGGGAAGAGCTATAGTTAGGAACTTCAATACATTTGTTATTGATGAAAGAATTGTTGAAAAGTCGGAGGAGAGATTAGGCTTGATTTTCAGCACAAACATAAAACGTACCGTACAAAACTTTGTTCTAGAGATTTGTTTAAATCATATATCCTAGGAGGCAAAGAAAGGGTAACACATAAGAACAAAGTGAAATACAAAGCTTAAGCATGTATAATATAATAATAAGCTACATGGGTACTTGGGAACTGACACTTGCATCCTTACACGGTGTTGCTCGCTTTATATAGTCCTAAAATATTTATAAAGACCTTCGTCATGTACTAATACGTCATCCACGATTTGCGGTAATGCTTTCCCTATATTTATAAATATATGACGATGTTGTTCCCTGAGAGATAATCAGTACTCTACCTTTTCCACAAGTTATGTGAGATCTTGGACATACATAGGAAACGTTGCTTGACAGAGGTGTTATTACACCACAAGACGTCAGTGAGATAATTTTATTTGAATTCTTGCCTAGGAAAACCTTGTATACACATATCCTGGAGTGACGAGTAGGGGGTCTTCAATATCAATGTTGTGTAATCAAGTGGGCGATCATTGATAGTGGCTTCTAGCTCCAGCAATACCGTACTCAGTTTTTCTGAAGTAACCAAAGCTCAACCCAATACTTTCTTCAAGTCAGCCTTCAGGATGGCAATATGACTAATTTCCGTATGGCATTCAATCATGACGCCCTAGCCGGTATGAACCACCACTTGCACTTGATATGTAATGATAGCCGCTAGAGTACCTTTTAAATTCTGGATTATCTATCAACTCCCATAATGTACTGGCTCTGTTAATACATATAGTGGTATTATTACTAATCATAAGTTCAGGGTAACCTCTTTTACTATTGAACCTACGGAAAACAAGTAAGCATGATTCACAGGAGAGGTTGAGATTGGACACCATCTCTACATGGATTGCCCTAGTGAATGGACAGGTGATTAAGACTACATATTTTATTACTTACGGTGCCCCCTTTACCTTTACTGATAAGATACCTGTGTAATCTATCCCTGTAACCAAGAATGGACATACTTATTGAACCTATTTCCCTGTAATGGAGGGGCCTGTACAGCCCAGTATAACGCACCTTGGAATGTCTTGCAGGTGCTACATCCCCTTATTGCTTTATTCACTATCTTTTTAAACTTATGGATGCACCATTTCTGTCTTATGTAATTTACAACATAGCTAACACTACTATGGTTACATAACTTGTGGCAGTATTCACTAAGGAGAATGGCTGTACTGTACAGTGTTCATTATGTACAGTAGACCCTTGGTATTCGCTCATTTGTCATTCATGTATTTCTTATATGACTGCTATTAACTGTACGTAAATTCTGCCACCACCTCTAGTTTGAGGAGAAGGCATAGGTATGTATTTATAGATAGTTAAGTACAATAAGGGAGACTGATATAACTCCAAGCTTTCCTCCTATTACAGTAGTGAATGTAATGATCTATTATTATAATATGATAATCAGTTGCAAATCATACTCATAACAAATAATTAGTATATATAAAATCATGAATCATAATAACTCCTCTAGGTAATGATAAATACATATGTATATCCTATATAACATGCATAAGGATAGCTAGGGTACTTGGTAACATCATGCAAAGGTGACAAGTATTACTTACCTAGACAACATATCATTCCTCCCTCGATATGGAGGCCTAACTGCTTCACTACATTACTGGGTGTGACTCGTTTTGTTGACAAATAGTGGTGCTCATCAGAGTAAGCTTCTCTCTGGGCTAACCTTATCTTGAATAATACTGCTGTCCTTAATTTCGACCCCGTCAAATAAACCGGTATTGCCTTATGTTTCTACTGTGTCTTTTCTCTCAGAGTCCTAATAGATCTGAGTACCCATGCCATGACTTCACATAGAAGCCATACTGGTCCCTAGGGGAGGTGTGCTGGAGTGGTCTTGCCACTGGCCTGGTAATCCAATGGTCCCGGATTCGAATCCCGATATATCAATGGGAAGATATTATTGGGATGGAATTTGTGCTGTACCTAGTATCAGTGCATTACCACAAAGCCCACCGAAACGCCAAAAATATCCCCTCATTGTTCCCTGATTAAATAGCACTGTATGAATATTCCCATATTCAAAATATGCTGCAGGGGGGCAATGCCTAGTGAGTTAATTGCTCAATAGGTGGCATTCTGAGAAGTGAGGGTCCGAGTTTAGGTGGTGAGACAGTGAAGCATGAAGGCGGAGCAGCTTCAGAGATGGGGCTGCTTCAAGCCGTGAGTTGAACTTTAGTGCTTCACTTGTCTCACTCCCTAGACTGGAACAAGACCTCACGGGCTTCACCGTGTTGAGCGGTTGGATGTGCAGGCTCTCAGCCTATGCCCGAGAGGGAGTAGTTGGAATATAGAAAGAAAAAAAAAATCAATATGGCGGGAGGGGCTACCGGTAATGGCAGCGACAGGGTCTTTCCTAGATTCATATGACAACCCACAGTGTTTTCCCCCTTCCTATCTATCTGACCATTGTCAGGGAATAGCTCTTGGTGAGATAGCCATCTGGGCCCTCCCCTCTCACTGGTGACCATATTGCTGGGGTTGTCCTTTGCGCATATATAACGAAAACTTGCCTGCTCTACTGTAACTCCTGATGAGTGTCCTTCTTCAAAAGCAGCACGTGCCCTATCCAGCAACTAAAGGCTCCGTCACACATTCACGAATTGGACCTGACATGGCCTGAAAAGCGTTTCTTGTAGAAGTGTCCATACATTTCGTTACATCTCGTCACGTATCACAGTGTCTCTTATACTCTCGTGGAAGGCTACAAAATTTTAAAGGGTCCGCTAAAACTGTAGCGACTCGACTCGTGACTTGACTTTTTATTGTAGTATGTCTTTATGAATACGTTACAAGTTTGTATACTACCCATACCACCCATAACGAGGGGCGTCGCGCTCCTTGGTGCCGCTAGAGGAGCGGCGAACACATCCAAAGGTATCCAAAGGTAAGGTGTGGCGTTGTTGTGCAGTCGCAAAATGTTGTGGTAAAGTCGTGCGACATCACACTGAAAAATTACGTTGCCAGTGTACTACGAGAACAGTTCGTAGTCATCACGTACAGTCACGTAACGCCATCGAACACTAACATCAACTTTTCGGCACACACAAACGACATTTTACAGCTGATCACCAAATTGTCCACGTGTTTTGTAAGTAATGGTTATTTCTTCTCCAAAATGGCATGAATTTGGTACCAGTACTATTAATTTCTCACCCATTTCCTGCATCCAAACCCAAATATTCCACATGTCCTTAAAGTAATGCTAACATTCCTCCAAAATGGCATGCATTTAGTCCTAGTACTATTCATTTCTCACCCATTTCCTGACTCCATGCCCAAATATTCCACGTGTTCTTAAAGTAATGGTACCGGTAATATTTCTCCAAAATGGCATGAATTAGTCCCAGTACTATTAATTTTCCACCCATGTCCTGCAGCCATGCCCAAATTGTCCACATGTGTTTAAAGTACACAAGAACATAGGAACACGGGAGTCTGCAGAGAGCCGACTAATTTTATCTTAAAGCTCTCTATTGTTCTTGATCCCACTACAGCACTCGGTAGCCTATTCCACTTACCCAAAAGCCTGTTACCAATCTAAATATACCACACAAATTTCATGTATCCACATCTTTTGAAAGTAATGGTTATATTGTTCCCAAATGGCATTAATTTAGTCCCACTACTATTATTTGCTCACCCATTTCCTGCATCCATGCCCAAATATTCCACGTGTTCTTAAAGTAATGGTAATATTTCTAAAATATGGCATAAATTTATTCCCAGTACTATTCAAATTAGATACGATTTGTTTCAGAAAAGATATAGGCAAATATTGGTTTGATAACAGAGTTATAAATATGTGGAATATGCTACCGAGGGTTATAGCGGGATAACAAATATATTTAGATAGGGATGTAAACGAGATGGGTTGAGGGTGAAAGGGATCTTTTGTGTGTGGGCCAGACAGCTCTAATGCAGACAACATTTAAAGTTTTAATTCTTAGGGTTCGGAACCACTTTCTCGTTCCCTTGCCCCTTTCCCTGTCTTGTCTATTAGGGAAATCTTACAATGGGAGGAGGATTCCTAGCTACCACCCCCTAAGGAGGAGAGACACACACGCACACACACACACATATAATCTTATATAGCTAGTTTAACCCCGTCAGCAGCAGGACATCAGTTTAACTTTTATTATGGACGAAGTTAGATTTACTTCATTCTGAGTTTTAAATGAGATCGTATTTACACCTATAAGTCCCAGAGCTAAAGAAAATTGTCCAATGGTAACCAAGAATAAAATGTTTATGCAGTGTGGCTTAAGAGCGCGGTCTTGTCACGAGACCTGTACGGTATCTGCACGTAACGATCACAACATGTACTGGATACGTTGTAAGTAGGTGTGACTTTTGTGTGGTTTGGACTCTAATCGCCACCTAATCCTGTGTTAATCAAGATGGCTCGTATATCCTAAGAGATATTTTCGGTTTGCGTACGTATATGATCATAATCAGTAGAGAAGGCCTCGTGAGAGGTCTATTTCGTGATGGAATTTACCAACATTGCCACAACATTCAAGTTGTGTCATGTCGTGCTCCCAATCGTGAATGTGTGACGAGGCCTTTATCCAAAACTTTTGGCTTCCAGGTGCGTCCGCCCAGGTTAACATTATCCCATATGTCATCCTTACTCATGCTCATAGCTATGAACCTCCTTTTTGAAATGGGCAAAATTCCTTTGCAAGCAGAGATTTAAACCATTCTTGGCCTTATTGTATTACTTTGGGGGCATGCAGTGCACAGTTTTGAGCATACCCAAAATATTTTCGTGCACCGCCAACATGCGGGGAATCTGCTAGACCGGTCCAGAACACTGCCCGCTCGTCAAACCATTCCTACGCTTAGAATTGCACCACTTTGCCAAGTTGGAGTGCATCGGGATCGAGATCCTGTATGTGTGAAGCACCCTTACGATATGTTAGGATGAAGAATTTGAGACTAAGTCATATTAACCAGAACCATGATAAAATTGTTTGTGTTTGTGTGTACTACAAAGGTCAATCTTTTACCGCACTCATAATTATTCCAATTAAATTCTGAGTGTATATTATACATAAAACATCTATATACAAAGTGACCATCACCTCTGATTGTCAATAACCTTTAAAAATAAGAATATGCTTAATGATAGAATTGGTGTTCTACTCAGTGAGCTAGTGACAAATGCTCGTGAGCTCTCGTGAGTTTGTTACGACTGGGGTTCAAATATATCAGGGCTCTTATTCATTGGACTAGTAATGGCATAAATGTTACAACGGAAAGCGCTAGCTCCAACCTCTGATGTATATTCCCAGTGAACAAAGAACACAAATACTCTACAAAGTTCTATATGCAATAATAGGCTATCAAACTCTCAATAAATGTGCGTCTACTCTAGGCTTAATGTTATGTGAAAACAGCCTATTACTACCTATAACCGAAGGTGCTTGGTTATGGTATGCAAAGTAAGGTGGTAAGAGAAGTTACAGCTTACGTTACTTTAATCAATAAATGTCAGGCACTCCTGCATGAAAGAAAGTGCACTAAAGTCCTTCAACACTAACAAGGAATCTTCTTTAAATGTTAGATGCTATAAAGATGCTCGTATCGGAAATGGAACCCAAAAAAGGCAGGCAGCGGAACAATGCTCGTGCAGGCTATATCACAAAAAGGCAGAATATATAATGCCGTCGGAGCCAAGAATATCCTAAACACTACAACACTAATAATAATCGCCACGACAATGCAGTATTCCTATCAACAAAAAGAGCCTAAGTCGTTTGTGTCTCAATACATCAAACTAGGCTGCGAAATGCTTGTGTAATCATAAATGGGTATGCATAAAAAGAGTAATTAGGTTAATATACTTAATGTCTACTGTGACTGATAAAGTCTAGCTAGAGTCAATGATACGAGATACTGGTGCGCATGGCATGCTGCATAGCCTAGTGCAAATCTCAAGTCTGTGCGTCAAATATTACGTTATAATGAAGGGTAGCTCTCTTGAGAAACCTTAATACCGAAGTATTAACCTGACAAGCGCGATATAGATGTAGGTGCTAGGGTAGTTATTTGTGCATTTCTAGCCCTGGATTCTGACAGAATTTGTTATATTTACAATATAAACCATTATTTGTTTTCGGTATGCTTTTATTTTACATATATGATGTATATATGAACCTTCAAGAGTGCTAAAATAAGTGGGAAAAGCATTTGGGTGGTGAAAAACGAAGATATTGGCCACCCGGTCATAATCTCAGGCGAGAGAGAGAGACAGGCAGCCTTCCCCTCTCGCTGTCTGGGAGTCAACTGAGGAGAGCGGGGCGGTGTGTGCCGGTGTCTGGGTGTTGCATAACAATCTTTTATGCAACCCACTTGTGCTACATTATCGCGGGAGAGAAAAATAACCGATAAATGATGATAATAAGAGGAAAAATAGGTGATAATTGAGGAGGGGAGGGAGGGGGGAATAAGGTGGGGAAGGAGGGGAGGGGGGTGGGTGAGATTTACATGGATGAGTACTGGAGGGGAATTATCTCACCTAGAGACAAATTCCTTTGTTTTGATAGGCCCTTTTTTTTTATGGAAGGCTTTTTTTATGGTCCTGCTTCCGTGAGGCCTATCGCGTTCCCTATAGGAAGCCTTCCGTGAGGCCTATCGCGCTTGCCGGGTTAAGCGTTCTCCTGGCGTACCTCAAAGACAAACAATCGAGACTAGAACAGTGCAGAATGGTATAGGCAAAAAACCCTCATTCGTGCATGCTCTACTCTCAATGGCACACAGACTAGAATTTACTCAATCAACTCCAGTTCTCAGGTATGTCGTGCCGCTTTTAACTGAAGCCAGCACTCATAGGAAACAATACCTATAATATCAGACTCCTAGTCTAGCATTATCTAATCCAGCAGAACACTAATAACTAAAGGAAGCAGTACTAAACAATATAAATGCCAACCAATGCTTCGTGATCCACTTATCTTAACAACTAACATACATAGGCTATATCAGACCTTAACACAATACAACTGGCCAGCATGAAGCTGATTTTGCAGTTAACCAGAGGGGGTATAATATTAATAAAAGGTGGTGAAGGATATGGAAAATGAGAGAGATAGGCAGAGGAAAAGATTCTCAGGTACGGAGCGGGGACAGATAGCAAGGGAAAAAAGATGGGTGTGTTCTAGAAACCAGATCTGAAAGGGAGAGAGAGTGGCGAGGAACTGTATATATACTCGCACTAGCTCGAGCCGCGTGGGAAAACAGCGGTTACAAGTCATCTAACCACTAGCAAAGCTTACAGCATGGTAAGGGCCTCTCTCCACCAACCCCCGCGAGGCAGCAGCCGTGACGTCATCGAGCGGGACAAAAAACACTGCGCGCCCCCTCTCACTCTGTTCTACTGCCTCTCTCTCTCCCAGATCCTATCATTACTAGTTAATGATAAAATATATACTTTACAATTAAATATATAAAGCCTTGACATGGGCGAAAACAAAGAGCCTTTCTGGACTGCCCATGACACGAGCTTTCATATGAAATAAAGCACACTCTAATACATAAACTGTAGCCCCATCCACTGCCCTGGCGATCCTAGTGAGTCACTGTAGGACAAGCCATGCGGTTCTAACGGAGTAGTCAACGTCACACCCCCCCCAAGATTTTTCTCAGAGGCCCCAAGGCTCACAAAAATCTGATGGTTAGAACCCATGCTATATCTCCACTTCCCATCACCCAGCGGCAGTAAAATATCTGGCACAGTTCGTCAACAAAACATTTTTCAAAATTATAACCCTCCCCAACACCATAGGTTAAATTATATGTAGTTATGCTCCTCAAGAGCGAGCTTCTCTAGCCCAGCATTCTGAGAGGAGTGCAACTCAGAATTACTGCTATAACATACTAAAAAAAATCAACTATCAAAGAAAGTTTTTATTTGATTTTTGTTTATAATTTGTTTATTTCGGCTGCACTATAGGGGCAAGCCTAGTTTTTTCTTCTATACCAAACGCTCAACTCCTGCTTTACGACCCAATACGCTGGGCTACAACCGCGAGCCAACAAGCACCAAGCGCAAAATACTATTCAAACTAAAGCAGGAGGCTACCCGTGTGTCAATCTACCCAGGATCATATACCCTTGAACGACCATCTGCAACCACGTTGTCACAACCGGCAATATGGCGTATGTCCAGGTCATATACCAATAACCTTAGTGACCACCTGGTCAGCCTCATATTCCGATTGTGAAACTGGTCCAAGAACTTGAGAGGGTGATGATCTGGGTAAACTACAACGACCGGACCATAGGCTGGAACACAGACCTCGAAATGCCTTAGAGCAAGTACAACCACCAGCAGCTCCTCCTTGACAACAGAGCAGCTCCCCTGGGCCGAATTGTACTTCTCCGAGCAGAAACTAACAGGATGCTCCAGCCCATCATCGTCCTTTTCCACAAGGACGGCACCAGCCCCCACACCACTAGCCTCCGTTGCTAGATGGAAAGGTAGGCTAAAGTCAGGGGCCCTGAGGATCGGGTGAGTGCACAACAGGTGTTTTACTTCCCTAAACACCTTCTCACACTCAGGCGCCCATTTGAACTTCTTATCCTTCCAGTTATCCTCCACCTGAGCTTGACTGTCCCGTTCTCCTTCTCCACCTTGACTGCTAAACGTCATCACAGGCACAGTGAGAGGCTCAGGGGGGTGCCTCCCATACTCCTTCATGGGATTAACATGACATAACTGATTGTGCTTCCGCCTGTCTGGAGTGGCTACCAAGTAAACCAGGTCCGATAGCTCCTCCACCACCCTATAAGGACCAGCGTACTTCGCGGATAAGGGGTGACCTACTAGGGGCAGTAGAATCAACACCTCCTGACCCACGTGAAACTCCCTGAGTTCAACCTTGAGGTCGTACCTGTCCTTCCTGAGGGCCTGAGAGCTAGTCAAATTACGGCCAGCCAACTCCAGACTGCGCAACATCCGTTCTCGACTGTTGAGGACACACTTGAGCATAGAACAAGGTTTTTCTGCGCCCTCCCATACTTCTTCAACCATATGGAGAGGCCCTCTGACACGGTGTCCAAAGACGAGCTCATTAGGGCTGAATCCCAAACTCTCCCCAGGTACCTCCCACACAGCAAACAAAACACATGGCAGGCCAAGATCCCAATCCCTCCCACTCTCAAAGCAAAAACAACGAAGCACAGATTTCAAGGCTGAGTGCCATCGCTCTAACACACCCTGGCTCTCCGGATGATATGCAGATGACACAACCCCAACAATCCCATGCTGCGGCATTGCTTGTACAAAGAGGCTAGAAGTGAAGTTGGGTCCCCGGACTGACTGAATCCCCTGTGGGTAACCATACCGGGAAAAATACACTAGCAAGCTTCGGACCACCGTTTTCGCCGACCCATTTCTCATAGGGTACGCGTCAGGGTACCTTGTTGCTACATCTCCCGACTGTGCCTCACTGTCCTCCTTCAACTCTTTCGTCTTTTTAAGCCCATCCTCTGCCCCTTCAGGAACAGTTACTGGGTCCTCTCCAGACTCGAAATGTGGTCCTAATAATGAGTTCCCGAGAAGGTCCGTTGACACTAAACTCTCAACCGCATCAACTTTCAACCCCTTCTCGGTACCCTTCCTCCGCTGATCTAAAGATTGTTGACCAGAATGTGACTCCCTGGATGCAGAATCTCCGGTGACAACACACTCCATAGGCTGCCCCGGACACTTCCCAACCCACTCCTGCTCCTCCCTACTCACGTCGGCCGGCTTCTCAACAACGACTAAGGGTGGAGCCTCAGGAGTAGGCCCCGCAAAGTCGTTGCCAAGAAGGAGGTCGACGCCCCCAACAGGTAACTTCTCCACAATTCCTACATCCAGGTCACGAGTCACACCATCAACTTCCACCTTCATTCTTACAAGCGGGTATGACCTGATCGCATTAACTCCTTGAACCACAACCACCCGCGCCGTATTGACAGGTTTACAAGTGAAATTTCTCAACAGTGTTTGCGATGCCCCAGTGTCACGCAAAATTCTCACCTCATGTCTTCTACCCCCCCACTCCACACAACCGAGTCCCCTGTGGTCACCAAAGGCATCACGGACAGGGAATAAGCCTTCCGGATCCTTCTGCACTGGCAGTGTATTTACCTCGGAAGAAATGCCTCTAACAAACTTCGATGTCCTCTTGAACACTCCAATGCCGTGAGCAAAAGACACGGCTGCCGGAGGAGGTCGACTAGGGCACTCATTTGCCTTATGACCCTCCTGGTGGCACCTAAAACACATAAATTTCGGTTTCGGCTTATACTGTGATGTAAAAGGCCCCTGACTTTTCACATACGGTGTGGTGGTAGGTTTGGCTTCAGTTTTAGTTTCATTGCTCTTTGGTTTAAATGTGTCATTGCTACGGGGAGGGGGAGGATAACGGTCCCTAGCACTTGCATCGTACTTCTGTGAGGACCCGCAACCCCGAATCAACGACAGCCGTAGATCAGCCATTTCTGCTGCTTCTACTAGAGTTCTTGGGTTTTTCTCCTTTAAGTTCAAAGTTAGATCACCGCCCGTGCTCTTAAAGAACTGCTCCAACATCATTAACTGCTTAACTCCATCAAACGTTGTTACCTTCTCAGATCGGAGCCAGTTCCCCATAGCATCGGACAAGTCCCGGGCGTGTTCCAAAAAGGTGCTATCTCTTCCCTTAGTTACACCCCGGAACTTCAAACGGTACGTTTCTGGTTGCAGTTCGTAAGCCCTCAGGACAGCCTCCTTGAGATCCTCGTACACAATACATAACTCCAAAGGTAATGCATCGTAGGCTTTAAGACCCTTGCCTATTAATCTAGAGGATACATGTGCTGCCCATTTATTCTCTGGCCACTGATGTTCCTGGCACTTCTTCTCAAAGCGTGTGAAAAATTCTGTTACACCACTCTCATCAAACACCGGAACCAGTTTCAATAAGTGCGAGAGAGACTGCTCATGAACACGGTTACCAGCCCCAAGTCGCTGTCCCGTTGCCTCTACTCACGACTTCTCTACGTCCATGTCGGCACAGTACCTAGTCGACTCTAAATCAGCTTGGATTTTTGCTAGCTCTATGTGCTGGTGACTTTTTCTCTCTTCTATCTTGGCTCTCTCTTCTATCTTGGCTAATTCTATTTGCTGCTGAAGCTGAAGCTGAAGCTCAGATGCCCTGATAGCCTTTCTCTCTTCGATCTTAGCTAATTCTGTTTGCTGCTGGATCTTAGCTAATTCGAGCTGAAGCAATAATTCGGGAGTTAACCCTTGAGGAGGTGAAGGTGCTACAATGTTTGAAATTACCGGTGGTCCCCCCAGGGGCAACCCACCCTGCCAGTCACCACCCACCTGTGGAAGCGTACCCGGGGTCGGCAAACTACTGGGATGGCTGGGAGTCAAGTGTAGGGGAAGCATGGCCGAAGGGCTCTGAGCACTCAACCCATCTCGCTCACCAGTCACCCTGCCCAGTACACACGTTATCAAGTTATCCTTGGTCATGCTGCTAGTAACCGCATGACCGATAACTGTGGCCAGGCATTGAAGACCGTACCGATCCATACCCTCCAACCGCTCGGCAGTAACAGGCCATTGCAAAAATATCCTAGCATCCTCCTCACAGTTCACCCGATTAACCCTTTCATCATGCTGCTGTTCCTCAGTTTCGACATTATGTACTGTGTCTCCATTCTCCTCTGATCCGGTATAAGACATGATGCTCACAAAAATTTCTCACCACAATATTCAGAAAAGAAGCACCCCAAACTCTTATACCTCAATATACACACAAAAATTCTCGGAAATACTCAAGGGCTATACTATGTTGCAAAAAAACAAATATTCTTGCTGATCCCCGCAAAATATTCCCCAAAACAACAAATGTTCCCTGCATAATAAATGTAGGTTCACCAAATCCTAGGTAAGGTCGCCATTTGTTACGACTGGGGTTCAAATATATCAGGGCTCTTATTCATTGGACTAGTAATGGCATAAATGTTACAACGGAGAGCGCTAGCTCCAACCTCTGATGTATATTCCCAGTGAACAAAGAACACAAATACTCTACAAAGTTCTATATGCAATAATAGGCTATCAAACTCTCAATAAATGTGCGTCTACTCTAGGCTTAATGTTATGTGAAAACAGCCTATTACTACCTATAACCGAAGGTGCTTGGTTATGGTATGCAAAGTAAGGTGGTAAGAGAAGTTACAGCTTACGTTACTTTAATCAATAAATGTCAGGCACTCCTGCATGAAAGAAAGTGCACTAAAGTCCTTCAACACTAACAAGGAATCTTCTTTAAATGTTAGATGCTATAAAGATGCTCGTATCGGAAATGGAACCCAAAAAAGGCAGGCAGCGGAACAATGCTCGTGCAGGCTATATCACAAAAAGGCAGAATATATAATGCCGTCGGAGCCAAGAATATCCTAAACACTACAACACTAATAATAATCGCCACGACAATGCAGTATTCCTATCAACAAAAAGAGCCTAAGTCGTTTGTGTCTCAATACATCAAACTAGGCTGCGAAATGCTTGTGTAATCATAAATGGGTATGCATAAAAAGAGTAATTAGGTTAATATACTTAATGTCTACTGTGACTGATAAAGTCTAGCTAGAGTCAATGATACGAGATACTGGTGCGCATGGCATGCTGCATAGCCTAGTGCAAATCTCAAGTCTGTGCGTCAAATATTACGTTATAATGAAGGGTAGCTCTCTTGAGAAACCTTAATACCGAAGTATTAAGCGTTCTCCTGGCGTACCTCAAAGACAAACAATCGAGACTAGAACAGTGCAGAATGGTATAGGCAAAAAACCCTCATTCGTGCATGCTCTACTCTCAATGGCACACAGACTAGAATTTACTCAATCAACTCCAGTTCTCAGGTATGTCGTGCCGCTTTTAACTGAAGCCAGCACTCATAGGAAACAATACCTATAATATCAGACTCCTAGTCTAGCATTATCTAATCCAGCAGAACACTAATAACTAAAGGAAGCAGTACTAAACAATATAAATGCCAACCAATGCTTCGTGATCCACTTATCTTAACAACTAACATACATAGGCTATATCAGACCTTAACACACAATACAACTGGCCAGCATAAAGCTGATTTTGCAGTTAACCAGAGGGGGTATAATATTAATAAAAGGTGGTGAAGGATATGGAAAATGAGAGAGATAGGCAGAGGAAAAGATTCTCAGGTACGGAGCGGGGACAGATAGCAAGGGAAAAAAGATGGGTGTGTTCTAGAAACCAGATCTGAAAGGGAGAGAGTGGCGAGGAACTGTATATATACTCGCACTAGCTCGAGCCGCGTGGGAAAACAGCGGTTACAAGTCATCTAACCACTAGCAAAGCTTACAGCATGGTAAGGGCCTCTCTCCACCAACCCCCGCGAGGCAGCAGCCGTGACGTCATCGAGCGGGACAAAAAACACTGCGCGCCCCCTCTCACTCTGTTCTACTCCCTCTCTCTCTCCCAGATCCTATCATTACTAGTTAATGATAAAATATATACTTTACAATTAAATATATAAAGCCTTGACATGGGCGAAAACAAAGAGCCTTTCTGGACTGCCCATGACACGAGCTTTCATATGAAATAAAGCACACTCTAATACATAAACTGTAGCCCCATCCACTGCCCTGGCGATCCTAGTGAGTCACTGTAGGACAAGCCATGCGGTTCTAACGGAGTGGTCAACGTCACAAGTTCTATAAGTAATTAAATATATCCATTTAGATTGATGTTCAGATCAAATCATCTGTATGTTAATAAGTATATAGTATGAATTTATCAATATATAGCTGATTTGATCTGAGCATCAATCTACATTTGCATAAAGAAAAATCTCCAGAGCTCAAGAACATTTGTCAGTAACTGTACATCACATTACTGAGAGAATGGCTACTTTTCACTATAAATTCAAATATATATATACTGTATATATATATAATTATATTCACCTTCCTTGAATAATAATAAATATATGCTAATTATTTACTTGATTTTTCGATTAATAAACGAAGTTAGTAAGAAACTTAAATAATTAGAACCGAATATCTATACAGTATATCTAACTATCTATCTATCTCTTTCTTTCTATCTATATATCTATGTATCTATCTATCTATATCTCTCTCTCTCACTATATATATATATATATATATATATATATATATATATATATCACCTTATTACCCTCTACAATACAGTAACGTCCTTGGTATTTGACCATTTGACCGTGGCTAACTTCAAACAGCTTAATTCAACTCAGGATAGACATTTAATTGTCAAGGGGTTTAACACACAAAGAGCGGGTGGTAGGGTATTTTACACTGTGCCGCCCAGCGTTTTTTTTTTTTACCCTAAATAGGGTTGTTTCCGTGCTCATTTTCATGCATAAACAAGACCCAGAGCATAAAACAAGTATCTATCCCTGAAAGGGCGTAAACAGAGCTTTCCAATGACACCCGAACCATCCTTGTACGACCACTGGTTCTCTTGCAACGATTGTGCAACACGAGTGCAAAATACCTAAAATAAGGTAATTTCCGTACATAATTCCCTGTGTAGCGAGTGAGAGAGGGAGGAGGAGGGTAGAATACAGTTCAGTACGTCCACGGTGGTCATGGGGAGCGGTAATAAGGTTACTACGCTCGTCCCACCGCTCAGCTCTCTCTCTCAGCATCGGTACGTGCTGAAAATGGCACTCGACAGCTGTCGTGCACCGCCACATAGTCCAAATTTATTTAACTCGACAGATGTCGTGCGCCATTGGTTAAGGGTTAAAACTACTTGGAGTAACTCCTCTGTATATGCACAAGCCATTATAAGTATACACCAATTTCAATCTGTATAGAATTTAATCTACGTAAAACACATTCAAAAGGGCGCATACTTATTATGGCTTATGACTGTTCAATGATATCTTGTTTTCCTGAATTCTGACTAACACTAGAACCACAGAAAAGGACTCTCGTAGCCATGGGGCCATGCGTTGACTGTCAGGTAAATATCTGGGTGAAACTTTGCAATGCAGTGAATCAGGCATTCTATGGTAACTCCTGCACGGTGGTAGTATTTTTTAAATTATTCTGGTAAACATTTGCCGATTTTATTTGTCTTAGGAAGGACTCCAGCCATGCCCTGTCCTTCTAAACTGAATAATATCGAATAATACCACTGCCACCTGCCCACCTACAACCGACCCGTAACTCCACCCCCCTGCAGGCCTCACCCACACATACACCAAGCCCACTATCACCCACAACCACACTTAGCTCACCACTTAACCCCTTGCAGCCCCAGCCACACCTACTGGGGTTGTCTACACTAGTGTGCAGATATTATCTGGAAAGAAGGTGCTACTTTGGTCAAAAGGGCGAATATAATGGGAATGCATGTAGATTTGCTCATCCCAAAATTTGCAACACCATAACCAGTCATGGAAAATGTAGATATGGTGAAACCTGCAAATACCACCACCCATCCCTTTGCAAGACATCACTTGAGAACAAGACCTGCTACAATATGAAATGCCCAGCTTTTCATATTAAAGGGACTTGGAGATATGCTAGACCTAACACGAATGGTAGCCCAAAAAACTCTCTAGCTATGCGAGGACGAGACAGAGGAAAAAGGCAAGGAGGGAAAGGGCAGATGAAGATGAAGAGACTGAGGGAGATGGAAGAGCACATAGAACACCTCGAGCACCTCCTGGCCTCCCAAGAGTGGCCAATACATCCCGAAGACTATTAGGTACACATAGTACTCCAAACAATCCCTCCCCAATCTTGTTTGCAAATATCCAAGGCCTAAAAAATAGAACCACGAACAAAGTACCATTTATTAGGGGCCTGTTAGAAGAAGGAAACGCTATATTTGCGGCTCTCACAGAAACTCACATTAAAGATCAGGAAGATAGTGAGGTATGGATTCCTGGTTACAACCTACATAGGGCGGACAGAACGCATAGATCACATGGAGGTGTAGCCTTGTACATACATGACTCACTGATATGTACTGAATTCCTAAATAACAGTAATGAAGTGGTGGAAATACTTGGAGTTAAAATAGAATCCCTAAATTTAGCAGTTATTGTTACATACAGGCCTCCAGACTCATCCCGAGAAGAATTCAAAACCCAGCTCAACAAAATAAAATCAGAAGTGGAAACCCTGGGGAACCCAACACCAAATATTATATGGCTAGGAGACTTTAACCTACAAATGTAGGTTACAAATAGGTTACCAATTACAAATTGGTATCTATTTTATGTATGATTATTCGGTGTTTTGTAGTTTTTCCCATTGTAATATTCTAGATTAACCTTTCCTCAATCTTATTAGATATAGTTGATTGCAGTAGACACAGTTATTGAGGGTGAAAAAGATTGAAGAATAAACATTTCTTGTTGCGCTTCATATTGAAAATCGTGAGTATAAGGGTTACGATTATATTCATATAGAACAAACTATTGATGATAAACAAATTCTGATGGCTCCCTTCGAAATCGTGTGAAAAATTATTCTTATTTTACATAAAATAATGAATACTCAGCATTTAATTATATTGTGATGAGTTGAACGCCGAAGAATGAAGAATTTTGTTATTAGCGAACAAATTTCAGTATGGAATATCAATTCTTTCCCATTTTCATTCATGCATATTGTAGTACCGGCTTTCCTTTTTTTTTTTTCATGTATAGCTCATTATAGTAGACGCCATTATTATGGTTTCTAGCAGAGCAATATTAAATTGTTTCTTTGCATGCCATCCATTGGGAGCCTGATGAAACAAAGAGCCTTTATGTAGCTTAATGCAAGTTTGTTTCTGTGTCATACAGGGTTAATTAAACACTGTCCTCAGGAAATACATCACCCGGCAAACTATTTCACAATACAGACATGTAAGGAATAAATTACGTTCGATACTGTATCATACTACACCAAGAAGCAGCGAGAGGGAGTTGATGCTACAGCTCAGAATACCGAGTGTCACGCATTACATCAACAGTGGCTGAGTGCTCTAAAGGGGCCCTCACACAGTCAGGAGTGCGAGCTAGAGTCACTAGGAGTAGGGGAAATTTCGAACTCGCGGGCCTATTCGCGGTAAAAATCGATGACTCCTAGTGACTCCTGTTAGACTCCCTCTCTCTCGCGGTGAAAATTCATGACTCTTAGTGACTCTAGCGACTTCTAGCGACTCCTGTTAGACTCCCACTAGCTCGCACTCCTGACTGTGTGAGGGCCCCTTTAGTCACTGTACTGTAATCACTTGGTTCATATAGCGCCAGTTCGATCCCAGTTACCTACAGGAAAGTTTTTGACAAACTTTCCTGGCTGTGGAGGTTATGTGTGGATGCGCCACCTCTGGCTTCCACCTGGTTGCTTTTCCACGTCCTACCCCTTCTTGTTGACTATAGATAGGATAAGTTATGTTAAGGAATTGTGAAATTTCAGCCAACTAATATTGTTATTATTACTATAATCATAATAATAATAATAATTATTATTATCATTATTATTATTACTATTATTATTATTAGTTTTGTTATAATAATTAAAGGAGTAATCTCATCCACTAATCAGGGGGCGGGATTCACCCAGTTAAAGGGACCAGAATTACCCGTCATCACATACCAGAAAGACAACATTGACACACCCCAGCTCTCCACCAATCACAGGCCTCCAATGACGCAACCGGATATGCTAGCTGCGAGGCCTTTCTCCTCCTCGTCAGTAAATTCGCTCCCAGTACCTTCACATATATTTTATCCTGGTCGCAGATGTCATTAGACCTTAGTGCCACCATTGTACTCCCGTCAGCCACTAAAAAACATCTTGAATCAGCTGCGAGGAGAATATATTGAAGATATAATGGAGCAAGAGAGGGAGAAAAGACACCAGCAAACACAGAGAAACCCTCGGCCGCGCAGCTCCACCAATCAGAGCGCGAGGGAGGGGTATGTAAGGAGGTGGGCGGGGCCGCTGAAGTCATTCACACCTGGTCACTCAGAGGGAGCGGAGCTGCCCTCTCCCGGCACCGGCAACCCAGGCCTTACCCTTGGCATTCTGGGAAGAAACATTAAGTCTGTTCCATGTTTCCAGACACCTAGCAACACCCACTGTACAATGGCTCTGATACACCTTAACCCACTGAACCCCAGCGACGACAACGTGTTGTCGGCAATGTATGTAACGCTAAACCCCAGCGACGACAATGTGTCGTCACTGGTACTCCGGTCCCAATTACTCCGGTCCTATGGCACCTAGAGGGCTCAGATTTGTATGGGAACTGTGTAAGTATCCCACGCAACCTTGGCGATGGTTGAAAACTCTCAAAGTCCAACCGTGTGCGCGTGACGCGCAAACACATGGTTTTTGGGTGTTTTTGCCGTTAATTTTTTACTCTTCTAAAATCCGTTTTCGGGGGCTCCGTAGGACCAATTTTTGACCTTTTTGATCGTTTTTTTTTTGGTTTTTCCTTCATTCCTAACCCATTCGCTATTGTTTCTGGAATAAAAAAAAAAAATCAAATCCAGCCGGTCCCTGGTGGTACATTTATTTATAACTTGCTGGGGCTCAGTGGGTTAAGTATCCAGATGCCTGCAGTCACAAAGCTGGCCTACATACCTACAGCCAAGCAGTACAAGAGGCCCAGCAAGTGGTAGATGGAACAGAATGGCAGTCTACTGGCCCGCTTTGAATTGGTGAAGAAGACACCACCAAGCTTTTTATTTAAGGACCCTTATGGACCCCAACAGACTTATAAAAGGAAGATAAATGTTCAGACAACCTGGGGGTGTTCCAGCTTTAAAATATGATGTGTTCTTATAGAACAATTAAAGATAATTTTGACTAGACAATAAATGCAATAAAGGGATGACGTGTTGTGAGATATAGCTGTAATTGTTAGAAAAGGCGCCAACCTATTAGCTAATGTTAGTATAGTTATAGTTATCTGTCAATATCAAATATAAATACACAAACAGTATGTATTTTTGTATATTTATACATGATATTGACAGATTACTTGAATTTAAAGGCGATAATAGGGTTGGGTGGTTGCTGATAACTACCGTGTTTAATGGAGGAGCAATAATGGTTTGGTGGTTCTCACAGGGAAGCCACGGTAGCCTTGTCCGTTTCTTAGTCATTAATGTGCGACTTTAACCTCATGACACAGGGACAAGTGACTTATTTCTACACTTTTGGTAATGCACTATATTGAACAAAATTAGGGGACGGTGTGAAAAAAGCTGTGTCAAAATATCATACTGATCCAACTGGTTGTTAACCTGGCGCACGCGCGCAGGGTGTAGTGAACACCACACTTCTGGGCGGCAATATTAGGCTCCATTCCTGCCTATAATCATCATTTTATGATAAATATCATTATTACTTATTCATATGCGCCTATTTTATGTTTAATATGAAGATAGTAACATATAACAACAATAAAACAAGTGGGAATAGTGTTTGGATGGTCAAAATCGCGATTATTTGCCGAACGTCCATTCATGAATTGTGAGCCAGCAGTGACGTACACCCTCTCTCTCTGGAGCCTACAGCCACACTGAACCTCCCCTCCCTCATTCTCTCTCACTCCATACGCTCCGGTAGCAACAACCCTGGAACCAGGTTGCAGATATTGGCATGATAAATACACCAATAAATATGGTAATAAGAGGAAAAATAGGTGATAATTGAAGGGGAGGGGGGGGGGGGGGGATACTGACACATGTGGAGGAGTGATATGAGGTATGGAGGGGAAAAAAACAAAAACAATTTAAGTGCTACTAGAGCCTTTACATTTTTTTTTTTTTTAGGCCTTACCTCCTAAGAGGTTGCTCGCCCTTGCCCACTAAAACCACTTAAGAGTGTTCTTGCCGTTCCCGGGTTAAATAAGTTATTCCTGAAAAACGATGCCACACAGCCTCTGAAACCCATAGTAGGTTATAATTAGCTCTGGAAATAGTTAGGCAAAGGCATTAGCCCATACCCATGCAATACTCATTTTGTTAAAAGGAAACCATCTGTATTAATTAGATAGTCACCTCGTCGACAGCATGCTTTCGATTGCGCGTAAATATCTAGCTATTTAGTTTTAAGAAGATTAATGGTTAGTGACTTAAAGGACTAAACTTACTAATTTTGTAAAGGTAACGAGATACCTGTTTGAGTTAGTCTTTATATTTTTGATATTGAATAGATGAGAGAATACCTGTCGAGTTATTCGTTGTATTATGTATTATGTAATAATTGCGAGTTACGTTACCAAAGGAAGTTAACAACTTGGGTTTGCTAATAGTTTAGCAGTACGGTCATTGTAAGGTAATTGATATAGGAAATACAAACCATGAATAATATGATAAAGGTGGATTGAACTTGTAAAACGGAATAGAGTTTATGTAATATCTTATTACTGTAAGGGGAGGGAAAATAGAAACCAACCTCGGTCCTGCTATTTTGTAGGTGATTAAAGGACATCTTGAGGATTAGTAGGGATATAGTTTTGTCAAGCATTGTGAAGATAGTGATGTGCCTTTGGCTCGAAGTCGAAGTGAGTCAATTCTCTGAATAGCAATTTTCCAAATAGGTTGTAATGGGAATATAACAATTCCAAGGTATAAACTATAGTGGGCCGTCGTAGGTATTCAAATTATAGCTTGAATTAATTTTGACTCGAACAGAGAATCAATTGCTATGGAGATTATGGCTATCGTGGGAGTTTGGTAAATAAAAATACAAACTTCTGAACAACTGTCGAATTATTCCAACCCTAGTATCATAGTATTTTTCTAAATAAGTACAACAATAATAATTATTATTATTATTTTTGATGTTATTGCTTCGGGATCAAATGTGAAATAGGTATTTCATCCAAAGAAAGAGCAGAGCTCATAGTATATTTTAACCGAAAACATTGCCTACAAGATCAAATGATCACAGTAAAAAATTATAGATAATTTAATATTTAATTGTTTTTCCAGATTTACCTCTTCACAATTTCGTTTTATACCCAGCAATAAAAACACTTTTTATGTGTAATAAAAAGCATTTTTCACACTCTACATTTTTTTTTTCTTTTTTATAACCAAATCAGACTTCGCAAAGCCATAATGCCAAATTATAATTAATCACAATAGGTTATATATATTAAATACTAAGTATTGTTCACAGAATTTCCAATGGTGAAATCAAATTTTGTCTATCGTCAATAGTTTTTTGTATGAATATTCAAAACAAGACTGTTCAGTAAGTCTCTTGACTTGCTATGCCATTATTTATTCACACTGTGAATTATACATGTGTTATAGTTCAGCATTAAGCAGAATGCAAACTATAGAGAAGCAAATTAAAACCAACTACTTACAACTAAACCTTTTATTTGTACAAATGTTTTTTTGTATAATATTATGCAACCATTCTTAGCGATTAAATATGTTCAAATTTACCTTAAGACGTAAAAGCTGAGCTTCTTATTTTCATCATTATGTAATTATGCAAGATATTCACTTGTATTGGACTTACACTAATATGAAAACACTATTTCTAATAACATATAACACTCGAACGAGCAGAGAGCCGCGATTTAAATGCACAGGCCAGCATAGTGCACTGCCTGACTGACTGAGAAAGACTGAGGACTGAAACTCTTCACTGACTGCAGTGGGGGGAAGGTTGACTCTATGCAGCATTACCAACGACTTCACTCAATCTACCACTACCAAAGCTTGTCATAGCCCAGTTGTTTATGCAGATCACATATTCAGTTTTCTTTTTTCCAAATTTTCAAAATTTAGCCACGTTTGAGGTAACAAGTAGCAGGACGAGGACGTTTAGCGCTTGACTTCTCAAATGTAGCGAGGAGCAATTCCGCCTTTGCTTTAGCATTTGTCACACATTGGCTCTCGTTAGAAAGTAATTGTGGAATTGAGGATGCTCCTAATCCAAAAATGGATTATTTTAGTCACTTCCACAATAGGTGGGCTTGCAGTTTAGTCAAAAGATTGTTTCGGTCATTCCTTTCAACTAATCTGTATACTATAATGACCTCACATTTAACCCCTAACCATCGGGGGCGGACTTAAGTCCGTATAGAAAAACTTGGACTATGTGGCGGAGCGGACTTTAGTCTGTGTGCAATTTTGGCACAATATTGGCTCTGAGAGAGAGACGAGCGACGGGAGGAGCATGGGTTACCTCATGACCGCTCGACACGGCAGCCGTGGACCGACTGAGATGTACTCCACATACATCCACCCTCACTCCCTCGCTACACACGTAATTATAAAACGAAATTACCGTATTTTAGCAATTTTGCCCTTCGGTTGCACGATCGTTGCAAGACAACCAGTGATCATAGAAGGATGGTTTAGGTGTCATTGGAAAGGTCAATTAACGCCCTTTCAGGGATACATACTTGTATTACGCTCTGGCTCTTGTTTATGCATGAAAAAGAGCACGGAAACAACCTCATTTATGGTAAAACAAAAACGCTGGGCGGCACGGTCAAATATACCGCCTAGGCCGCTCGTTGAGTGTTGTTGTTGTTGTTGTTGTTCCCTAAGCTGCCTGGCCGAACAGCCCCGAGTCCCTGAGAAAGGCCATGGCCACGATCGGGCTTTCCCACAGAGCTCTCATTGAGTGTAGATTGTGTTGTTGGCATAAGTGGTTGTGTGAAATGCAGTCTTCTATGATGTGTTTAATGGTATGGGGTGCTGTGTTACATCCCGGGCAGGTGTCGACAACGGAGTCATCCAGTCTCTTCTGATAGCTCAGGAGAGCTGGATGGTGTCCGCATCTCAGCCTGGCCAGGTGGACTCTGTCCTCGCGAGGAAGGGAGGATTCGGAAGGATGGATTTCGGGAGGTCGTGCATGCAGCTGCGTGTTGTCTGTGAGTGAGTGGATGGATCGGTGAGAGATATGAGTATGGATGTGCTTCTGGAAGTTGGTTCGGGGTGGGCAGGGAGGGAGAGAGGACAATAATTGTGTGTGATACCGTGTGCTGGGTGTTGTTTTGATATTTCTTGGTGTCTGTGGGTGTGTTGCCATGTAGTTTAGTGGGTGGTCTTGGTTCGTGGAGGCTGCTGCCAGGAATTGAGTGCCTCTCATGTCCAGATCGTCTTTGACTTTGAGGATTTTGGTTTCTTGATGTAGGTGATCTGTGGGTGCAGTAGCTGTGCAGCCTGAAATGATCTTCAGGGCTTTGTTTTGAATAGTCTATAAGGTCTTATGATGTGTTTCAGCTAGGTTAGAAGCCCAGGCTGGGCTTGCATATTCCATCACTGATCTTATGTATTGTTTATATACTGTGGTGGTAGTTTCTTTGTTGTGTCCAAATTTTGTGTGAGCAAGTGACCTGAGGGCGTTAAGTCTGGGTGTCAGTTTCTTTTTAATGTGTGTGGTGTGCTGTTTGAATGTCATATGAGTATCATATGTTACTCCTAGGATTTTGGGTGTGTGTGTATGTGTTAGGGGTGTGTTGTTTATGGTGAGTTGAGGGATGTATTCGTGTTCTCCTGTCCAACTTGTGAGCAGGGTTGCGGTGGATTTGGCTGGGGCTAGATTAAGTCTGTTTGTAGTGCACCAGCCATGTAGTGTGTTGAGATAGGGTTGAAGGAGATCTGTTGCTCTTTTTGGGTCATGGTGTGTGCATGTGAGTGTTATGTCATCTGCATAGGAGGCTAAGTTTATTTGGGGCGTATTGGGTGTAGTTATATCGTGCATGTACAGATTGAAGAGTGCGGGCGATAGGACGGATCCTTGTGGGACTCCGTTTGGAAAGTTTCTGATTTTAGATGACTGACCGGCAAAAGATACGTGTGCACGTCTGCCTGCTAGGAAGTTGGCCAGCCACCTTTTTGTGTTGTTGTGCATGTTTGTGTTGTAGATTTTGTTTGTTAGGTTGTGGCGGGGGATGGCATCGAAGGCGTTACTAATGTCGAGTGTGGCTAATAGTGATCTGTGTGGTGGTCTAGCTGAATTGATGCCGTCGAAAGCTCTTTGTGTGAGGTCTGTGAGAAGAGTGTTTGTGGAGTGCAGTGGCCTAAAGCCATGTTGTGTTGGAGCTAGGGGTAGGTCAGGTGTAATTAGTTGTAATACTAGGCGTTCCATGACTTTGGAGGGGGAGCAAAGGAGTGTGATGGGGCGGTGCGAGGAGGGTAGCGTGGGGTCTTTGTTGGGTTTGGGGAATGTGATGATGATACCATGCTTCCAAATGTCTGGTATTGTGTTGTGTGAATAGCTGTAGTTTGATATGTTAGTGAGTGCTTGTATGCCTTGTGGTCCCAGGTGTCTGAGGTGTATGTTGCTTATGTTGTCTAGGCCACAGGCGGGTGAGTGCTTGAGATTGTTGATGATATGCTTTGTCTGGTGATTGGTGAAGGGTGTATAGTCAGGGTCTGTGGGGAATTGTCTCTTACGTCGGATGACACGTCGGTCGTCTTTGTGAGGTTTTAGGTGGCTGACATGTGAGAAGTGATTGATGAGAGTGTTTGCTTGTTGTTTACATGAAGGAGTAGAGTCTGTTTTTGTGATTGCAGCATGTGATTGTGTTGTGTTGCTGTTGGAAAGTGTGATGCTGTTTAGTGTTTTGTAGAGATTTTTGGGGTTTGTTTTGTGATCAAGTGTTTGTAGGAAGTTATTCCAATTTAGTTTTTGTTGTTCTTGTATTTTGTTGTTAGTTTGGGTGTTGAGTGCTTGAATTTGTTGTGTGATGTCTTGTGTGTGGGGTGCTGGGGAGTGTTTCAGTATGTCGCGTTGTCTGATGAGGTTTTGAATTTCTGGTGTGAAGTTGGGGTTGTGTCTTTTTCTGTTACCTCTTGGAATGTGTTTCTTGTCAGCGTTTTGGATAGTTTTATTGAGTATGTGTACAGCATTGTTGATGTTAGTGATGGTTGTACTGTTTAGAGTTGTGAAGTGTTGTTCTGTCTCATTTGTGAATGCTTCCCAGTTAGCTCTTTTATAATTGGTGTATGTGTGTTTGTGGCTAGCTGGGGTGAGTCTGGTTTTGGTGGTGATAATGATCGGGAGGTGGTCAAAGCCTAAGGTTCTACCCACCCTCCAGGATGTTGTGGGGGCGAGTTCTGGGGAGCAAAAGGTGATGTCTGGAGATGATGGGTTATAGAGGGCTTGGTGAGGAATATGGGTATGTTGATGGATGTCGTTAAGGATGATGAGGTTATCGGTTTGGTTTTGTAGTACCAGCCCTCTGTCTGTGTCGGGGTTGTCGACAAACCAGGCCGACGTCTTGGCGTTGAAGTCACCACCCAGGATGATGTGTGGGGTGTGTGGGGTGTTTGTGATGTGTTGTAAGTGTGGTCTGTATTCATTTGGTACTGTAGGGGATGTTTGGGGAGGGATGTATCTGTTTATGCTGGTTATGTTGGAGTTGTTGCCAGTGCATATTTTAATTGACTGTATTTCTGTTGTGTTATCATTTGGGGGGAGGAGGGATTTGGTTTGTACACTGGTTACTATGTATGATATTTCTTTGTGTACCAGGGTGATGAGTCCACCGCCCCCGCCGACAGCCCGGTCTTGTCTGATGGTGGTGAAATTATGAAATGTGGGTGTTTTTTGTGTTGTGCGGAGTTTTGTTTCTTGTAAGATGGCAATGTGTATGTTGTGTTGTTTGCTGAAGTGTGAGAGTTCGTGTTTCTTTGTGTTGATGCCATCTATGTTCAGTTGAAGAATGTTAATGTTATGTGCACGATGTATGTTGGGTGCTGCTGCACGAGGATGGGGTGGGGGTGGGGGTGTGGGAGGGGCTGGGGGTTGGGATGGGTGAGGTGGGGGTGGGGATTGGGGAGCAGGAGATGGGGGTTGGAATGGATTAGGATGGGGTGTGGTGTGTTGAGTTGAGGATGTGGATGGTATGGAAAGGTTAGGTGGATTAGGGAGGAGAGGTGGACGGGTTTTAGGGGGGAGAGTGGATGATATGGGAAGGTTAGGTGGGTTGGGGAGGAGAGGTGGACGGGTTTTAGGTGAGGGATTTGACTGGGAGAGGGAGGGGCATGAGGAACAGGTCCAGGTGTTTGTGTAGTGTTTCTTGGAGGCAAGTGTTGTGCAGGTGAAGTGGGTCAAGTTCCCGCATGAATTGCAGAGAAATGAACCCTTAGTATGGCGACTCGAAGTGATGGGTTTTGAGCAAGTTGGACATATGTATGGGTATGTGGGTCCTGGGTTGCTCTCAATGTCTCCGGCTAGAAGAAGTCTTCGAGAAATGACAGCCGAAGAGTCATTTCTCGGTGTAGGAAAAACTCTGTGATGTGTAGTGTGGTGTGAGAGGTGTGGAAATTCCCGGCGCGACCGAAGCCGCTCCAAGGACCCGTGCCCCCAGGGAGGGGGCAGGGGATGGTTGTGACGGTTTGGCTCCCGAAACTGCTCCCCGCGGCCGGCATCCGGTTTTCCTCCACTGGTCGTTGATTTTGTCTTCGGCCGTGGAGGGTCGGCAGCCAGCCGCGGTTGGCAGCCTCGGGAGGTGGCAGCCTCGGGAGGTGGCCCCACGGCGTAGACGCCGCCACATCATCAAGCTCGTTGAGTGTTAAAGAGGACATATATGCCGGATGGATTCAGTTACCTGTTGTCATAGGATATATAGTGTTTTTGTATGATATACTGTATGTATGAAATGTGAGATGATGGGGCTGAAAGAAGATAAGCCAACAGAAATAAAGAACCCGTTCCCGCAACCATAAGAGCCCCACATATCACCTTGCAAAATTGCGGCCATAACAAGCAGAAGAAGAACCATAAATAAGTCTACCCTCCAAACCAAGAATCGTCTATACCAGTCACCCCTACAGAAGCCAGATAGAAAGCAAGGTTCATCTGGCCCCTTAAAACACGTATCCGGTTGATGTTGTCGGTCTTTCGGTTGATGGAAAAAGTCTTGTGGTCTGTGTTGGCATGACATTTTCCAGCCCCGTCATCTCACCCCAAAACGCAGGAAGCCAACCTCTACCACCAGTCAACATGCACCTGCCACACCCACACCCCCTCCAGACACACCTGTCACCACCGCCAAACCGCCGACCGCTCCCTCACACCTACCCACGACCGGATCTCACCTCGTCAACCCCCCTAGTCAACCTCGTGACCCCACATCCTCTAAGCCCCTCCGCAGGAGGGTACAGAGAGCAACGACTCCTCCTCCACCATCAGTCCAAGCATTGACCCCAAACCGACAACATCCTCTGGTCCCACAACTACCACCACCACCATGAAGATAAACATGCTGTCCATTACGCATATCCATCAAGAGACAACTTTCAAGACCACATCCCAGTTGGTATATCTGGCTCGCAACTCACCCGTTCCTCTCAATCTAACCATCTCCTACGATCAAGCTGCCCCTCACAACGTAGCAGCCCTCGTCTGGTGCCGCTTTCTCAAGGGCTTCACACCATATGTCTGTACAAAAACACACCGAACATACATTATCCAAGATCGAGGCCGAGATTTCTTTTTATGGACGACAATGGTGAGATGACGGGGCTGACAGAAGTTAAGCCAACAGAAATAAAGAACCCGTTCGCACAACCAGAAGAGCCCCAAATATCACCTTGCAAAATTGCGGCCATAACAAGCAGAAGAAGAACCAAGAATAAGTCTACCCTCCAAACCAAGAATCACCTACACCAGTCACCCCTACAGAAGCCAGATGGAAGACAAGGTTCACCTGGCCCCTTAAAACACGTATCCGGATACCCTCTTGTTAATGACCCCAAGGCGCTAGGTAAGAAATGGCCGCCCTCATCAAAGGATCAGAATGCCCAGCCGGAGCCAGACTTGGATTATGACAAGTTATATTTTATGGAATTACGACATCAACCACTTCCATTTCCGTCCATCTACCCAGACAGAAATACCTACCAATATTGCCACCATGAGGGACAACAACTACAACCAGGATATTCCAGCTAACAACTAGAGCATTACATAAAAGCCTATAACAATGAGGAAACCTGCAAAACTGTAAATAATTTATCATGTACTCATCCAAGCTCTCTATAACTTACTTCTAAAATAAATAAATAAAGGATAACATTTCCCATATAACCATGTATATACTATATTTTTAAGACTTTAGATAACCGAGCAATAATTCAAAAAAATAAATTCTCATGCCTCTCATGTTCCGAAACGCATCAGCCATGTCACTATCTGTAATGTGTAATACTACCTAATCAAAAATAGGATATTGTTAGGCAAAGTTGATTCACTGTCTAGCACAGGTTTTCTGTATTTGGAGTATACGTGACTAAGTCCTATGGAGAATACTTCCGTAGGGGCTAGCCAAAACCCCCTTGAAAAGTATCCTACAAGCTGTGAGGAGTGCTGGAGGACCGAGAGAGTGTGTTGTGCCTAGAAGTGACCTTTCTAGCTATACCGTGTGAAGGTATTGTCTATCCCTGCTGCAAACAAGCAGACGGACACCGCACTATAGGCGCCACGTGTGACCAGATCTCTCACGGCTGCTTTCTCCTATACTTCAACTCAAATTAAGTGCTTCTGTGATTCTTATGCGTTTGGTGATTATTACAAAGGTTATATAGGATATGTTATGTGTTCAATTTAACGTAAACATCCGAGATTAATTATACTTGCCTTCTAGCAATCGTTGCTCGTATCGAGAGAACCTACAAATTCTGTCTTGGGATTTATGTATCTATATACTTTGTAATATATACTCCTATTTAACATTTAATGTTTATAGATATACCCGCACACTACACATAAATACCTGTGGACACCCTAAGAGATCTTATTCTATGCTTAATATTATTAGCAGGGTATGTAATCTGTTATAAGTGTTCACAGAGACTGTTAAATATTTTGTCTCTTATTTAAATCTATTGTATTCATGCTTCCTGACTTCAAACTCAGACTAAGCGATATTTGAGTTGATTATTAAATTCTATTTTATACCACATTGCGTTAATATTTCATTGACGAGACCTCAACCTTTCACACGGGCTAAACTAAATTATCCTCAGTTCCATGAAGTTAGTAATATCTACAGTTTTACTTATATGAGTTGATAGAAATTTATATACTCTATATATTGATCCAACTTACATATTATTTATGCCTCATCTGATATCCTAAATTCCATATATTGCCATCACTGAATACGTGTGACCTCAGTATTATTGACCTACCTTGATTCACGCTATACCTCGCGTTTGTTTTCTAAACTCAGGATATCAGTTATTGTTTGAGACTAACCGCTCTGTGTGCGTTTATGCTTTAGATGTATATTCATCATCTTGCATTAACTTGATCTTATTATTGATGAAGAACAACCTTTATTATTGTTTACATATGATATAGGAATAGTGTTATTTATTCCATGTGTATACCTGGGCTCCATGTCATCTCAACCAGTAGCTCTCAACCAGAGCCAAATTAACCCAGACCAACCAAACCAGTGCCGAAATATAGTACTAACCTAACCTAACCTAACCTAACCGTATTGGTTGATTTGGTACTGGTTGAGAGCTACTGGTTGAAATGGTCTACTGGTTGAGTTGACCGGTCACCGTATACCTGAACTTATTTCTATATAAGTAAGATTCAGATAATATTTATATGTGCTGTGTAGTGTGTACCCTAGCTATTAAATGAAATAAAACTTGTGAACCACAATTGTGTATTCTGTGACATTGGTGGAGATTGATTTGATTAAGATTCATATGATTAAAGTCAGCTGTGTTCCAGTTGAGTGTTGTAGTTCTAAAGCTTTCCGAAGGTGGAAATAGTGAACTAACTTAAAGCGTGCAGAATTATAGCGCGACATAACACTGGAGGCAGCGGTGTAAAAACACGGCAGAGCGACTTTGATTTTTTATATTGATCAATCTACCCCAATACACGAATCATCATGGCCGGTAAATTGCTTGATATTATTTCATTCAAGCCAGTAGAACACGATATCGCTACATATCTTGAAGTTGTGAAACCTGTCCTTGATATTGAAAATGCTAAAATTCACACTGTAGTCATGAAGTTGGGCAGACATATGTCCCTCGTGTCGGGTCATGTGCGTGATTCTCAAAAATTGACCTGGGCTCAGTTCGAAAGTCACATCAAAACAGCCATTAGGAAAAACTATAGCAGACCGACAGTTCCATCAGGTCAAGTTTTCAGGGAATTTAGACCACACTCTCAGCCAGTTAAATCAACTGGTAGTGACAGCTTTTCTTACTGATACTGCTGCTAAAATAAAAGAGTTTGTGTTTAGTGCATTGTTGAAGATACTTCCCACACCTGTGAGAGATCATTTTGCCATAACAGAACCCACAGGTTATGACAAGGACATGCCAGTAATTCGGCGTATCTTAGCCTTGACGCAACCTCAAGAGAAAGATAAAATCGCTGTAGTAAGCCGAGCTACTACTCAACCTCAAGCTCCCCAAATACTGCATCCATCCATTCACAGGACAAAATGGAAGAATGGGCCAGAGTTTGACCCTCAGACTGGAAGCCATGCAATTCCAGGTGTCCCCTTGTCTCTCTAAAAAAGTAATTCGGGGAACTAGTTGAACGTCAACCTAAACTTCCTCAGTTCTGGGGCCAAATTCTGTTGGTTAATCCCCGGCGTGTGGCCACAATAAATGAGGATGGGACTGCAGGAATAGAGGGAAATGAGGAGGACGAATACTCCGAGAAAATTGAGGCAGTGGAGGAAATAGCAGAACTTCAAAATAAACAGGTTTTTTAATCCACCCCTGTCCACAGACCGTCAAATTGGTGGGGGCTAGTGATGGGACAAGCACAGACAAACCTCCCATTTACAATCAACTCACAATAAATGGGGTAAAAACTCGACTTCTTGTTGACACTGGGAGCTTCGCGTTCCTGTCTTTTCTCTTCCTTTTTTCAAACAAAATCAAACCTCTTTTGGCCCCCTCCAACCCTCCACCATAATACTCCTAGAAGCAAATGATGGCATCATTCCAAACTGTGGTGAAACTGCATCGCTTTACGTTAGCATCCCAATTCATGATCACGGCGAACACCATTCCTTTATGATATTCCCCTCCCATGAAATCAAGTACGATGGATATTTGGGATTTGACCTACTCACTTCCCTTCATGCCACAATTGATTGCAAGCAAAGAGCTCTGATGTAACTCCTCCAACTAAAAAAAAAAAAAAAACCCACATGTCTAACGTAAAAACAGCCATCAAATCCGAGATTAACATTGAACCTAACGTAGCCAAGATCAGCACCACCCAGGCCATCCGCACTATCACGACTGCTCAAGCTGTCACATCCAAATCCGTTACGCTACCCCCTCACCACGAACAGTGGATCCCTATTCTACCCATGTTACCTGGTGACATCATCATCACCCCGAACCTTCAAAGCCCGGTCGACTGAAATTGCCAGACCGCCCCAGCCATTGTTCCCCATAAACTTAGTTGCATTAAAGTTTCAAATATCTCTGACCAACCACTTACCTTACCCAAAGGATTAGCTAGGAGAGCTAGAGAACCACGATGAAGAACTAACTTTAGCTAATGATCAAGAAACCCCATTCCCTTTTCAATTTCCTGACATACCTTCTCACTTGACTGCTCAACAACAACTTGACTTGCGCAACTTGATGACTTCATTCCAAGACATCTTCGCCACATCCAGCCGAGACGTCGGGAAAACTAACGTACTCCACCACCAAATCCATGCGATAGGGCAACCCCTTATACAACATATCCGCAGGAAAAACCCTATTTAAAGACAGGAGGAAGACTCCCAAGTAAAAGAAATGTTAGACACTGGCGTAATTAAAGACTCCACCAGCCCATGGTCCTCTCTCGTAGTCCTAGTTAGAAAAAAAGACGGCTCCACTAGGTTTTGCATAGATTATAGACAACTCAATGACGTAACCATCAAAGACGCCACCCCCCTTCCCCGCATTGATGATTCTTTAAACTCCTTGCTAGCTGTGAAATGGTTTACCACACTAGACCTTCAGGCCGGATATTGGCAAGTACCAGTACTTCCGGAACACCAACAGAAAACAGCTTTTGCCACCAGTCAAGGGAGACTCTATGAGTTTACCGTGCTGCCGTTCGGTCTCTGTAACGGTCCTGCCACTTTCTCTAGGCTCATGGAATCCGTATTGCAAGGATTAACCTGGGAGACATGTTTAGCATTCCTAAATGACATCATTGTGTTTGAGGAAACTTGGGCAAAACACATCCAACGTCTTCGTCAAGTTTTTCAACGAATACAGAAAGCTAACTTAAAACTAGAACCCTCCAAATGCACGCTAGCCCAGAAAGAAGTACAATTTTTGGTCATATAGTGTCAGAAGAAGGAATCGCCCCCGATCCAGAGAAACTCAAAGCAATCAGTTCAATAACCGCCCCCCCCCCCCATGTCAAAGGAGTCCGAGCATTTTTAGGATTAGCCTCATACTACCGTAGATTCGTCAAGAACTTTGCCACTATTGCCAAACCCATACACAATTTAACCCGGAAAGAAGAACCCTTCTTGTGGACTGACCAGAGCATTCAAGCTTTTCAATCCCTCAAAGATCTCTTAATCGCCTCCCCAGTTGTGTCATTTCCGGATTACAACAAAGCTTTCCGTCTGTACACTGATGTATCCCAATTCGGTATCGGAGCAGTTCTCGGTCAAAGCCGAGACAGACGCGAACATATCATTGCATGCGGCAGCCGAACACTCAACCCTGCCAAAACCAACTATCCCGTCGCAATGAGAGAATGTCTAGGAATCATTTGGGCCCTCCAGTATTTTAAAGCCTTCCTAGCCGGCGTAAAAGTCACGATAATTACCGACCACCACGCCCTTCAGTGGCTCCGTAAGTCAGACACTAAGAACGCATTAACCCGTACTGTACCGTAGGATACAGTAATAAAAGTCCCCAGCAGTCTCAAGCAATGTGGCAAGATGGGCAGGAGAGACCACCTATCCACCTACAAAGATGAGGCAACACTGGCTCTTGTCACCCTTCAGTGGGTCTCATATAAGCTGCGAAGTGTTGCCAACACGGGGGCAGTGGTCAAAAGGTCGTGGTAACTGGTACAGGGTTG
The DNA here is from genome assembly GCA_032716605.1 of Paralithodes platypus. Lineage (NCBI taxonomy): Eukaryota > Metazoa > Arthropoda > Malacostraca > Decapoda > Lithodidae > Paralithodes > Paralithodes platypus. Next base: position 45,650,546 of record CM064509.1, on the reverse strand, counting down.
TACAGGCAGTTACAAGGAAAGTACATTACTGACGGATATATACGTCGCTGGGACTGGGGAGTTACTTATCTACTAATGTATATATACGGTATATATAATTCTATTTCGAAATAGCTTATCGGCCTAGTAAATTACACACGAACACCGACGCCCTTCCTAGACTCCCCCTCAACCCTCCATCCATGACCCCCTGCCCCCCTCAGATAACGAAATTAGCCCCATCCTAGCCATTCATCACCAAAATTCCACTGATCAAGATCAACAACACCTCTTGCAACAGTTCCAACAGCAACAAAAACCTGATTGGATAACCAGACACCTTTTCTCACAACTTCAACGAAAAGGAGACAACCTATACACCCCAGATGGGAAAATTGTCCTTAGCCCCCAGACCGCCCTCCTTACCATGCAATCCTTACACTCCCATAATGGCATTCATTTGGCCCAACGTAAACTAACTTCAACCTTTCAACATGTCTATTGGACTCCTTCCCCCTACATCACAGCAACAAAAAGTATCCGAAGCATGTAGAGCATGTGCCCTAGGTAAAGACCGCACTCGCACCCGCGGGCCTTCAGGCAAACTTGTTACCTCCTAACCTTGTCAATTACTTGCCGTAGACGTAATGGGCCCCCTCGAAGGTGTAAAAAGATTCAAATATATCATCACATTCGTAGACACCTATTCTAAATATGTGATTGCTTGCCCAGCCAAAGACCACACTGCTTTCTCCGTCTCCGAAGCTATGATCCAAAACGTCTTTCCCTATTTCGGCCTCCCCGAAGCCATTCAATCAGACAACGCCCCCGAATTCACAGGATACATCTGGACTCAAATATCTCAGATGTGTGGTTTCAAAATCAGTCATTCTTCACCATACTGGCCCCAAAGCAACTCTATCTGCGAAAGGAGCCATGTAGCATTGCCAATCAGATCAGAACTCGATTACAACAGATGAACACCACCGATTGGCCTAGTCAAGTCAAAATAGTGCAGTGGGGAATAAATACTTGCCCCCACCATGACGGGATCTCCCCCCACGAACGAGTTTTTGGCGTGCCCCCCCTCCTTCTTCCCTTACGTCACCTGTCTGTCCCATACGAGCCCTCCTCAAACTTCGACCAGGCTCTTGTACACTTAATTTAAAAAAACGCCTACGACAATTACAGTATCTGCAAGACCTCCAGCCTGATGAAACCCCAAAAGTCAGTCCTCACCACATTGGCGATCTAGTTATGGTAGCTGTCCTTCCAGTACCCTCTAAACTTAAGCCTAGATATAAAGGACCTTTTGAAATCCTCACCGTCCTAAACTGTTACCAGGTCACCATCAATTACCACGGAGAATCACGCACATACCGTAATCGATATGTACGCCGGTTCCAACCTATTGATGAAACTATAACCATGCTTTCTAACCCTGATGATAATAACACATGCCTTGCTACTGATAACCAAAACCTAAGTTCAACAAAATCATTACCTCCCCAAATTCCCCCCATCACTCCTCTTCCCATTCAACCAAAAACAACCCTTCCAAATATTGATAAATTACCTCACATTTCTCCCCCTCCTTCCAACCCAAATGTTCACCATCTAAATCACCCCAACATCCTGCGCACCATTTCCCCCCCCCCCCCCCCACACCCTTGCCACGCAACCACACCCAAAGCCACTTTGCACACCCACCCCCTCTCTTTCTCCCGACTCCTCCGAAGTCGATGTTGCTATATCTTCTCTCTCACCTGCTACTCAACCCACTTCACCATCCTTCTCTCGTATTCCCTCTTCCGAATCAGACACTAACTCTCCTAAGGCCAAATTGCCCTCACGAATACCAAAACCAATCACAAAACCTCCCCCACCTTCCATTTCCACCCATAAATCAAGATAACTTCTCTCGCCAAACTTCCACCTCTACCACCCACTCAAACACATCACCTTCACCCACTTCAAACAAACTTATCACCCATGCTAACACACCAGACCCCCCAAAAAAAAACACTTGAACCTCTCAACCAACCAAGTTGAAACCTTCCATTGTTTTAAATCCTCATATTTTACAGCCTCAATGCAGACGATCTGGCAGACGTGTGACCCAGACTACATGGTGGACACCAGAAACCTTCACCCCAAAACGCTGGAAGCCAACCAGTCAACATATACCTGCCACACCCACATCCCCTCCAGCCACACCTGTCACCACGGCCACCGCCAAACCGCCGACTACGCCCTCACACCTACCCACGACCGGATCTCACCTCGTCAACCCACCTAGTCGACCTCGTGACCCCACATCCTCTAAGCCCCTCCCACCTCTACAGGAGGGTACAGAGAGCAACGACTCCTCCTCCCCCGTCAGTCCAAGCATTGACCCCAAACCGACAATATCCTCTGGTCCCACAACTACCACCACCACCATGAAGATAAACAAGCTGTCCATTACGCATAACCATCAAGAGACAACTTTCAAGACCACATCCCAGTTGGTATATCTGGCTCGCAGCTCACCCGTTCCTCTCCTTTTAACCATCTCCTTGGATCACGCTGCCCCTCACAACGTAGCAGCCCTCGTCTGGTGTCGTTTTCTCAATCGACTCACACCATATGTCTGTACAAAAACACACCTGACATACATTATCCAAGCTTGAGGCCAAGATTTTTTTTATGGACGACAATGGTGAGATGACGGGGCTGAAAGAAGATAAGCTAACAGAAATAAAAAACCCGTTCCCGCAACCAGAAGAGCCCCAAATATCACCTTGCAAAATTGCGGCCATAACAAGCAGAAGAAGAACCAAGAATAAGTCTACCCTCCAAACCAAGAATCACCTACACCAGTCACCCCTACAGAAGCCAGATAGAAAACAAGGTTCACCTGGCCCCTTAAAACATGTATCCGGATACCCTCTTGTTAATGACCCCCAAGCGCTAGGTAAAAAATGGCCTCCTTCGTCAAAGGATCAGAATGCCCAGCCGGAGGCAGACTTGGATTATGACGAGTTGTATTTTATGGAATTACGACATCAACCACCTCCATTTCCGTACATATACCCAGACAGAAATACCTACCAATATTGCCACCATGAGGGACAACAACTACAACCAGGATATTCTAGCTAACAACTAGAGCATTACATAAAAGCCTATAACAATGAGGAAGCCTGCAAAACTGTAAATAATTTATCATGTACTCATCCAAGCTCTCTACTACTTACTTCTAAAATAAATAAATAAAGGATAACATTTCCCATATAACCATGTACTGTATGTACTATATTATTAAGACTTTAACACACAAAGAGCGGGTGGTAGGGTATTTTACACTGAGCCGCCCAGCGTTTTTTTTTTTTACCCTAAATAGGGTTGTTTCCGTGCTCATTTTCATGCATAAACAAGACCCAGAGCGTAAAACAAGTATCTATCCCTGAAAGGGCATAAACAGAGCTTTCCAATGACACCCGAACCATCCTTGTACGACCACTGGTTCTCTTGCAACGATCGTGCAACAAACCTAAAATAAGGTAATTTCCGTACATAATTCCCTGTGTAGCGAGTGAGAGAGGGGGAAGGAAGGTGGTATACAGTTCAGTACGTCCACGGTGGTCGTGGGGAGCGGTCATAAGGTTACTACGCTCGTCCCACTGCTCAGCTCTCTCTCTCAGCAACATTACGTGCTGAAAATGGCACTCGACATACTGTATGTGGTGCACCGCCACATACTCCAAATTTATTTAACTCGACATATGTCATGCGCCGATGGTTAAGGGTTAAATAACCGAGCAATATTTTAAAAACTATAATTCTCATGCCTCTCATGTTCCGAAACATAACATTTCCTCTCTGAGAAACTGTTGGATGCTTAAAACAGCAGTAACTTAGAGAGCAAGTAACTTCGAAGGGTAGCAAGAGCTCTTGTTGCTTTATTTCCTTTGTACTCCTTTTATCTTATAATAGATAGGCTATGAAATATAGTTGGGAAAATTAGGCCTTCAACAGAATGAAAAAATATCTACTGGGAAATGTATAGTAACGAAAGTAGAGAAATAATGCATACTACAGACACCTAATCTCTGTAATATACTACTTCTACTTTACCTGAAGAGTTTTCCCCCTCCTATATTACACAAGTCTCCTCGGGAAAGCCTTTAATTGTATTGCTCTCTTCCAATTGTCCCGATATTTTTTTCCACTCGTTCACCAACTATAGGCAAAGAATAGTTTGATGACATCGAGATGAACTCACCTCCTTGGTGTTTAAAGTCATTCCTTTACAGAGAATTATTGAATCGTTATTGATTGTGAACAATGTTTTAGTATCAATTAAGTTTCTTAAAACTGTTCAATGTAATGGAACGCTTGATTATCTGGTTTACCAAATTTACTTTATGGATGAACACATATATTTTCCATATCCTGTACATGATTTGACCTCGCAATGCTTTTGAATCTAAGGTCTTTAGGTTTTCAGATATTTAAATACCCAGGGTTCTAAGTGATGAAGTATTGATTTGCTGACTTTTCATTTTATATTAATTGATTTCCTCTTCATTACCGATTTATAAGAACTGAGATTTATAAACATCAAACATGACACAGGAAATATGTACCAACTAAAGAACCTTAGCAGATGGTCGCTTTAATATTGATGCTTTTACCAGACACTGTGGTACACAAGTCGACATGATTCAGACCCGCTACATCCAGCTCACTAACACCACCCAGAAATGGTCTACACACATCATGTGTACCTAGGCCTATTGTGTATGCCTGATTATTACCTTTGGCAATTCCTGTGTGTATTTACTTTACATAAGAACATAATTATCATCACATCACAACTATACTCTACACCTACCACCTCTTTAACACTATGACATCAACACCACCGCCCTATTACCACTACCATGTCACCACCATAACATCACCATAGTCCCAATAGAATGTCACCATCAAATCACTAGCAATACACTAACAGCTCTACCACAATTGCACCGGTATTGCATCACCACCTCCACATAACTACCAGTAAACAACCACCGCAACAAAACATCACCATCATCACAATCCAACAATGCCACCAACTCCAAATCACTACCATGGGATCACCATCTAAATATTACCAACACCACATCTTTACATAGTCACCACCAGCATAACACTAATATATCATAACATCTCTACTACCGCCTACATCATTGTTACGTCATCATTTGCACCACTATACTACCACATCAAAACCACAATCCCGTTTTATTACCACCGCCATAGTCTCATCTCCAAATCACCAGCATATCATCATCTCATTTTGTTTTACCTCGTCAACACTATATCATTATAACCCCATCTCAACACTACCATTACTAAAACGTCACCACTACCTAATCATCACCATTAATTACTCAAGCACATTATCGCCACCCCAATATCACCACTACTTCAGCACTTCCACATCAGCAGCGACACACCACCATCAGCAACACCGTGGACACCGGAAGCATTGATGGATGAGAGGAAATATATTGATGTCCATGTCCCCAGACCTCTAGAAACAAACACCCTGATTACCATCTGCAACACTACTACCTAATCATCACCACTACCACATCGCGTCACCATTATCTTCCACACACCACCATTACATGACCCCTAGGCTGAGCCTAGCACATCACTAGCACCATCACATCACCAGCAGCAACTACACCGAGGAGACCGGAAGCATTGATATATGAGAAGTAAATTGGTGTCCATGTACCCAGCCCTTTAGAGACCAACACCCTGATTACCAGCACCGAAAATTTCACCCTTGTGGCACCTGTTGCAAAGGTCAAAATCCAATGACTCACCATACCCGATAGGTAAATGGTAAACACATTAGTGAATACAAAATATAATACAATAAAATATAACTGCAATAGTAATCAGAGATTGAGTAATTTCTGACTTTGGTATAGAGTTTGATTTGTACTATTTAAATTGTTTATCAGATTGCAAAGCAAGGATGATATCATATAAAATTCAAGCTGTAGTATATTGACACTTAATTGTATTATGGTAAATTTAAAGTAAAAGACCCACAAACACTAACTAAAGAGGCTTTCACACATAAAAGAGTTTAATGCTGAGTAGCGGCACATTTGGACTTGGCATTGACTCGGCACCCGACTTGGTATAAGTAGCAGCAATTAGTAGTGAGGTCTGCATTGTAGTTTCAAGGTCACATGTGAAACTCGTCAGGGGGCCGAACAAATTTCAATATGTTTGAAATTTGGCCTCAATTTTGTTTTGTATTTTGCGTAGCGACTATCAGCGCATATTATGTAGGTGAGTTGGCGTGTACTCGAGGTTATTAGTAACTACTTGTTGCGGCTCCTTTTTACTTGTGGTGATTCGATGGATGTCACAACTACGAAAATTATCCACAAGTTTTTTTACCTATGCAGCATTGCCAAGTGTGAACAAAAGGGACCACGAATGGTCGTGGCACACTGTGTCGGAAAACCTGCGCAGTCTTGTATGCCACGACTTAGCCACGTTCGTACACGAGTAGGTACGAGTTAATCAGAGTTTGCGACGAGTATGCCATGAGTACGGTAAGAGTGGTCGCGAGTACCACAAGTACACAGGAGTAGCCTCGGACATGCCCCGAGTATCTATTTGTTCGCTAAGCATAGCCTAGAGTTGGCACCATCACACCAAGAGTGGGCAACAATGGTCGATGCAGTTGCCACGTACCACAATGAGTGCAACCACCATAAAATGAGCAGCTTAACCCTTCATCCCTCAGTACAACCTTCACAACCTGATCACCACAATGCTGCACCCTATGAAACAACCCGCCGCCATGATAAGCCTCTCACCACAGATGTTTGCTACCAAGGATGACGAAGAAATAGCCATCATGATGACCAAGCAGGATTCACAGTACAGCCAGGCCTACGAAAGCCAGGACACGCAGGAAACCCAACTGACGGAGTAACAGGAAGAGGAGATGCAGATTCACGAGTACCAGGACTCAGACCACAACGAGGTTGCCACCAAAACAGGGACACCCATCGATGTACACACCCTGCCCCTCTCTCACCTTGGTGCCCGACGAAAGGCGTGACGAAAGGAAATGACTCCCCGAAATGTTCTGGACCATTGCCTTCTACTCTTACTATCAATTTCTGCAACATTCGCGGCCTTCCACTCTTCCACTCTGTGGAACACCACCTCTCCTCTGCCAACCCTATCTTTTCTTTTTCACCGAAACTCAGGTATCTAGGACTACTGACAGCAAACCCTTCTCTGTATCCTCCTACTATATCTATCATCAATTTCAAGCTAAAGGTGGATGTTGCGTATATGTGCGCAATTATCTCGCTTTCTCTCGTGTTCCCACCTTTGACTCTTCTGAATTCTCAACTCTCTGGCTAAAGCTTTCTTGTCACTCTCAAACTAAATGATTTTGCGCTGTTTATCTCTCCCCTAATTCTACTGACTATTCAAAACTCTTTGACTATCTAACTTATAAAGTGGAACACATTCTATCCATATCCCCTTTTGCAGAAATCTCCATCCTAGGAGATTTCAATGTTCACCACCGCCATAATGGCTTTCCTCTCTCTCCACTGACCAAGCTGGTGAAGAAGCCTACATCTTTTCTATCCTAAATGACATAGAGCAGTTAGTCCAGCAACACACCTGTATCCCGGATCGCTTCAGGGAAAAGCCCAACATTCTTGACCTATTTCTAACTTCTAACCCTTCTGCTTATACTATAAATCTGTTCTCTCCTTTGGGCTCCTCCGACCATAAACTTATCTCTGTCACCTGTCCTATCTATCCCGTACGGCCAGCCGATCCTCCCAGCCGGCGGCGCTTGTGGCACTTTGGCGCTTGCCGACTGGGAGGCTCTCCGGCAGTACTTCATTGATTTCCCATGAAATTATTTTTTTATTCTGTGGCCTGAGACGCTCGGAGAGTACTGAACGCATTACCGAGGTATTCCTTAACCTCTGAACTGCGCATGTGGGTAATTAGAAACGTCTGCCTGTGCTGATGTATTTAAGCTGTTTCCATCACTAAAATATTCATTTTACCATAAATAGCATTAATACTTATCCATATGCGCCTATTATAGGTTGATTATAAAGGTATTAACCTGTAACAACAATAAAACGAGTGAAAACAGCGTTTGGATGGTCAAAATCGGCGATACAGGCCGCGAGTTACATAATGTATGGGTGAGGCAACCTGCTTTCCCGCCAATTTCCCCCAAGGCCACTGAGACACTGTCGATCGATACTCTCTCTCTCTCTCTTGCACTCGCTTGCTAACAGTGATGACAATGCCCTGCTTGCAACTCGCTAATGTTAGCACGAAAATATACCTCATAATAAGGGAATAACAGGGAAAATAGGTGATAACTGAAGGAGGGGAGGAAAGTGGGGAAGGAGGGGAGGTAGAGGACTGATATTTTGCATGGCCCAAGGGCAATTTTTTTTTTTTTTTTCGATGTTTAAAATTGATTTTTTTTTTCTCTGACACTTAAGAGTCTTCCCGCAGTCCGCCGGGGGAACTCTTAAGAGTCTTCCCGCAGTTCCCGGGTTAAGGGTCGCTCTACTGGGGATCTCCTTTCATATCTTACTAACTCTTGGTCATCCTATCTCCTATTCTCTTTTTTAATTTTCCTAAATTATTTTCTCAACTTTACCTCCAGTCCCATCCATTCATACACAGACGACTCTACCTTACACTACTCAATAGTTTTCCAGAACGCCCCAGCCAGCAATCCCTCATAAACAAACGTAATGAAACCATACAACACTTATCTTCTGATCTAACTACTATTTCCAATTGGAGCAGAGAAAACCTTGTTGCCATTAATGCTTCCAAAACCCAATTTCTCCATCTTACTACCTGTCCGGAACTCCCAGATGACTATCCCTTATTCTTCAACAATACAAAAATCAATCCTTCATCTTCTCTCAATATTCTTGGTGTCTCTTTTTCTTCTGCTCTCACTTGGAAGGACCATATTACCAGTCTTGCTAAGGCAGGCTCCAAGAAATGGGTGTGCTCAACCGCCTCAAAGGGTTCTTTACCCCTGCACAGCTTCTTGCTCTGTATAGGAGCACAGTACATCCTTGTATTGAGTATTGTTCACATGTGTGGGTAAGATCCTCTCATACTGCACTCCTAGACAAAGTAGAAAGTAAGGCCTTTCGTATCATTAACTCCCGTCCACTAACCAACTCACTGCAATCTCTCTCTCTTCGCCGCAATGTTGCATCTCTCTCGCTATTCTATCCCTACTGCAATATCAGTGCTCCTCAGAGCTCTCCCAGTGTATACCACCTCCTCTATGTAGGGTATGTGGTAGCCGTCTTGCAACACAATCCCACCCCTACTCTGTGCAACTCTCCAACCCAATAGTGAAACGTTACTCTCAGTCTTTCTTTTATTCAACAGCTAAACTCTGGAACTCTCTCCAAGACTCAGTCTTTCCCTCCTATCTATCTATCTATCTATTGCCTGACGCCGTGATCCCCGAAGGGATGGCCACGAACGAACCGCCCCCATGCACCTCTGTCCCCAGTCAGTCGATGCCCCTCCCCCCAACCAGCACCGCCTTCGTTCATGTACTTCCTCACTCCATCCTTCCACCTCTCATTCGGTCTACCTCTCCCTCTCTGTCCCTCCACCTCGCTCTCATACACCCTCTTAGTCATTCTCTCGCTTTCCATACGTTCCATATGGCCGAACCATCTCAAGTTCTTCCTTTTCACACTTTCCAGCACATCTACCTCCACTCCACACCTCCTTCTTACTTCCTCATTAGTCTGTCTATCCCTCCATGTAACTCCGCACGCACTCCTTAAGTAATTCAATTCCACTGCTCTCACTCTTGGTCTGAGCCTCTCAACCAACGTCCATGCTTCGCTTCCGTAAGTCAGTGTCGGGATTACCATACTGTCATGCAAGGACTTCTTCATACTGACCACCCTATTTCTTGTTACTGCTTTTAGCGTTCCTACAACCCTCTTCCCCTGTTGTACCCTCTCCCGCACTTCTTCATCCATAGTCCCATCTTTAGTCAACACACTGCCCAGATACTTAACACCTTACGAGCGGCCTATGCGGTTTATTTATATGTACCGCCCAGCGGGGTGTTTTTAGCCAAAATAGGGCTGTTTACGTGATCATTTTCATGCCTAAATAAGACCCAGAACGTAAAACAAGTACCTATCCCTGAAAGGGCATAAACAGAGCTTTCGAATGACACCATAACGATCCTTTCATGATGGCTAGTTTTCTTGCAATAACCGTGCAACGCGAGTGCAAAAAGCATGTAATTCGGTACTTTCCCCATATAATTCAGTATGTAGCGAGTGAGAGAGGGAGGAGGGAGCTGAGATTCGTGTCAGTAGGTTCGCCGCGGTGGTCTGGAGCAGTCATACGCTCGCTGGTCTCCTGCCACCACTTGTCTCTCTCTCTCAGCAACATTACGTGCTGAAATTGCCACTCGACCTATGTCGAGCGCCGCCACATAGTCCAGCTTTATTTAACTCGACTTATGTGGTGAGCCGCTAATTAATGGTTAAGAGCGGCCTATGCGGTTTATTTATATGTACCGCCCAGCGGGGTGTTTTTAGCCAAAATAGGGCTGTTTACGTGATCATTTTCATGCCTAATTAAGACCCAGAACGTAAAACAAGTATCTATCCCTGAAAGGGCATAAACAGAGCTTTCGATTGACACCATAATGATCCTTTTATGATGGCTAGTTTTCTTGCAATAACCGTGCAACGCGAGTGCAAAAAGCATGTAATTAGCCACTTTCCCGATACAATTCCTTATATAGCGAGTGAGAGAGGGAGGAGGGAGCTGGGATTCGTGTCAGTATGTTCGCCGCGGTGGTCTGGAGCAGTCATACGCTTGCTACTCTCCTGCCACCACTTGTCTCTCGCTCTCAGCAACATTACGTGCTGAAATTGCCACTCGACCTATGTCGAGCGCCGCCACATAGTCCAGCTTTATTAAATACGACTTATGTGGTGAGCCGCTAATTAACGGTTAAAAGAGTTGACGATCTCCATAGCCTGACCGTTCAGCTTCACCTCACACTCTGTGACTTCACCCCTTTCGAAGACCATAACCTTGCTCTTCCCCGCATTTCCCTTCAAATTCCGTTTTTCGCACACTGTTCCAAACTCATTTACCAGACCCTGCAACTCCCATTCATTATCACTCATCAGAACTGTATCATCTGCAAACAGCAGTATAGGTAGCTTCCACTCAATTCCCTCCCTTACAGCGATACACCAACATCCACTGCTCTTGATAGTATTTCTTTCATGACTCCATCCATATATACAGTAAACAACCACGGGGACATCACACACCCCTGTTTCAAACCAACATTCAGGTCAAAGAACTCGCTCTGCTCACTCTCCACACATACTGCCGCCTTTGCACCCTCATACATGCTCTTCACTGCTTTCAGCAACTTGCCCTCTACTCCGTATATTCTAAGTACTTTCCACAAACCTTCTCTATCCACTCTGTCATAGGCCTTCTCCAAGTCCATAAAGGTAACATACACCTTTTGTTTCTTCTCCAGATACTTCTCCACAACACAATTCAGGGTAAAAATCTGATCTACACATCCTCTTCCCTTCCTAAAACCTCCCTGCTCGTCGCCTATCCATTTCTCCGTTCTCACTCTCACTCTCTCAATCACTACCCTACTGTATACCTTCCCTACTACGCTTAGAAGACATATTCCTCGGTGGTTACCACACACTCCTCTTTCCCCTTTGCCCTTATATAGGGGGACTATTATGCCAGTCTTCCAGTCATCAGGTGCACTACCCTTCTTCCATGCTAGTTTGCACATTTTCCATACCCATTCTATCACTATCTCACCACCATACCTCAACATTTCCCCACACACTCCATCTGTTCTTGGTGCTTTCCCCAACTTCACTCTTTTCATGGCTTACCACACTTCTGACCTCCTGATCCCCACCTCCTCCTCCACTACTTCTCTTCTTCTCCCTCCCATACCATATCCAGCTATGTTTGCTGGCTCTTCATTCCTTACATTTAGCAACTCACTGAAGTACTCCCTCCATCTTTCGACTCTCTCTTGCTTGTCGGCTAGCATTCTCCCATTCTTATCTTTCACACCCTTACTGTTTCCCTTGCTACCTTCCCTAACTTTCTTGACTTCTTTCCAGAACAGTTTCTTACTCTCCCTCCATTTTACACTCAGATTCCTTCCAAATTCCTCATCTACTATTCTCTTACTTTCCTTCACCACTCTCTTCACCACCCTCTTATTCTCCATGTACCTCGCTCGTTTCTGTCTCTCGGAATCTTCATTCCCTCTACTACCCATCCACTCTCTATATGCTTTCTTCTTTTCTTCCACAGCTATTCTTACCTCTTTTGTCCACCATGCTGTACCTTTCACTCCCCTCCCTCTTCTCCTCACTCCACACACCTCCTCACATGCTGCACAGATCTCATCCTTAAACACCTTGCTCATCTCCTCCACTTCCTCCATAACTTGCAGGTCTAACCCACCTAGTCGTCTTTCCACTGCTCTCCTGTACTCCTCCCTGACTTCATCCTCCTGCAACCTCTCCACCCTCCTCACCATTCCACCCTCCTCTCGCCTCCCTCCCGCTCTCCTCACCCACTTCTTTTGTATCCTAACCTTAGCTACCACTACATAATGATCAGACAGACCCCCTCCAATACCCCTATACACCCTAGCATCCATCACAGATTTCTTCATTCGTTCATCCACACATACATAATCAATCAATGACTTTCGTTCCACCACTGTCTTATCCTTCATCGTCAACATCCGTTTCCACGTGTACCTGTGGATCATTCTGTGTCGGAAGAAGGTGTTGGCTATCCACAGCCTGCTCCCCACACATACGTCCACAAGTGCACTACCATTCCCATTCACCTCTGATGGTACCCCCCACCCTCCCACCACTCCCTCAACTTTCCTATCACCCACCTTACCATTCATATCCCCAATCAGAAATATTCTTTGGTTTTTGTCAAACTTCTCCAGGCATGCCTCCACATTCATCCAGAACTCTTCTTTCTTTCTTTCAAGTATATCCTCTGTCGGGGCATAGACGCATACAATCACCCACGTTTGTATTCCTACTTTCATTCTCACCCACACAATCCTTGAACCCACAGACCCATACTGTGACGTTAACCACTCCGTTAGAACCGCATGGCTTGTCCTACAGTGACTCGCTAGGATCGCCAGGGCAGTGGATGTGGCTATAGTTGATGTATTATTGTGTGCTTTATTTCATATGAAAGCTCGTGTCATGGGCAGTCCAGAAAGGCTCTTTGTTTTCACCCATGTCAAGGCTTTTTATATTTAATTGCAAAGTATATGTTTTATCATTAAGTAGTAATGATACAATTTGAGAGAGAGAGAGAGAGTAGAACAGAGTGTGAGGTGGCGCGCAGTGTTTTTTTGCCAGGCTCGATGACGTCATAGCTGGCTGGTCTCTTGGGGATTGGTTGGAGGAGTTTTTTACCATGCTTGGTGACGTCATGTTCGGCTGGCTTCTTTGGCATTGGCTAGAGGACTTGTTACTGCTTTTCCTACGCGGTTCGAGCTGGTGCTAGTATATATACAGCTTTCTTGCCGCTTTCTCCCTCAGATCTGGTTTCTAGAACGCATCCCTATTATCCCTTTGATACCTGTCCCCCTCTATGCAACTGAGTACCTTTTCCTCTGCCTATCTCTCTCATTTTCCATATCTTTCACCACCTTTCATTAATATTATACCCCCTCTGGTTAACTCTGCATAATCAGTTTAATGCTGGCCAGTTGTATTGTGCGTTAAGGTCTTATATAACCCATGTATGTTAGTTGTTAAGATAAGTTGATCACGAAGCATTGGTTGGCATTCATATTGTTCAGTACCGCTTCCTATAATTATTAGTGTTCTGCTAGATTAGATAATGCTAGATTAGGAGTCTGATACTATAAGGTATTGTTTCCGATGAGTGCTGGCTTTAGTTAAAAGCTGCACGACATACCTGAGAACTGGAGTTGATTGGGTAAATTCTAGTCTGTGTGCCATTGAGAGTAGAGCATGCATGAATGAGGGCTTTTTGCCTATACCATTCTGCACTGTTCTAGGCTCGGTTGTTTGTCTTTGAGGTGTGCCAGGAGAACGCTTAATACTTCGGTATTAAGGTTTCTCAAGAGAGCTACCCTTCCTATAACGTAATATTTGACGCACAGACTTGAGATTTGCACTAGGCTATGCGGCATGCCATGCGCACCAGTATCTCGTATCATTGACTCTAGCTAGACTTTATCAGTCATAGTAGACATTAAGTATATTAAACCAATTACTCTTATTATGCATACCCGTTTATGATTACACAAGCATTTCGCAGCCTAGTTTGATGTATTGAGACACAAACGACTTAGGCTCTTTTTGTTGATAGGAATACTGCATTGTCGTGGCGATTATTATTATTGTTGTAGCGTTTAGGATATTCTTGGCTCCGACTGCATTATATCTCCTGCCTTTTTGTGTGCATAGCCTGCACGAGCATTGTTCCGCTGCCTGCCTTTTTGGGTTCCATTTCCGATTCGAGCATCTTGATAGCATCTAACATTTAAAGAAGATTCCTTGTTGGTGTTGAAGGACTTTAGTGCACTTTCTTTCATGCAGGAGTGGCTGACATTTATTGATTAAAGTAACGTAAGCTGTAACTTCTCTTACCACCTTACTTTGCATACCATAACCAAGCACCTTCGGTTATAGGTAGTAATAGGCTGTTTTCACATAACATTAAGCCTAGAGTAGATGCACATTTATTGAGAGTTTGATAACCTATTATTGCATATAGAACTCTGGAGAGTATTTGTGTTCTTTGTTCACTGGGAATATACATCAGAGGTTGGATCTAGCGCTTTCCGTTGTAGCATTTATGCCATTACTAGTCCAATGAATAAGAGCCCTGATATATTTAAACCTCAGTCGTAACAAATGGCGACCTTACCTAGGATTTGGTGAACCTACATTTATTAGCAGGGAACATTTGTTGTTTTGGGGAATATTTTGCGGGGATCAGCAAGAATATTTTGTTTTGCAACATAGTATAGCCCTTGAGTATTTCCGATAATTTTTGTGTGTATATTGAGGTATAAGAGTTTGGGGTGCTTCTTTTCTGAATATTGAGGTGGGAAATTTTTGTGAGCATCATGTCTTATACCGGATCAGAGGAGAATGGAGACACAGTACGTAATGTCGAAACTGAGGAACAGCAGTATGATGAAAGCGTTAATCTGGTGAACTGTGAGGAGGATGCTAGGATATTTTTCCAATGGCGTGTTACTGCCGAACGGTTGGAGGGTATGGATCGGTACGGTCTTCAATGCCTGGCCACAGCTATCGGTCATGCGGGTACTAGCAGCATGACCAGGGATAACTTGATAACGTGTGTATTGGGCAGGGTGACTGGTGAGTGAGAGGGGTTGAGTGCTCAGAGCCCTTCGGCCATGCTTCCCCTACACTCGACTCCCAGCCATCCCAGTGGTTTGCCGACCCCGGGTACGCTTCCGCAGTTGGGTGGTGACTGGCAGGGTGGGTTGCCCCTGGGGGGACCACCGGTAATTTCAAACATTGTAGCACCTTCACCTCCTCAAGGGTTAACTCCAGAACTATTGTATCAGCTCGAATTAGCTAAGATCGAAGAGAGAAAGGCTATCAGGGTATCTGAGCTTCAGCTTCAGCAGCAAATAGAATTAGCCAAGATAGAAGAGAGAGCCAAGATAGAAGAGAGAAAAAGTCACCAGCACATAGAGCTAGCAAAAATCCAAGCTGATTTAGAGTCGACTAGGTACTGTGCCGACATGGACGTAGAGAAGTCGCGAGTAGAGACGACGGGACAGCGACTTGGGGCTGGTAACCGTGTTCATGATCAATCTCTCTCGCACTTATTGAAACTGGTTCTGGTGTTTGATGAGAGTGGTGTAACAGAATTTTTCGCACGCTTTGAGAAGAAGTGCCAGGAACACCAGTGGCCAGAGAATAAATGGGCAGCACTTGTATCCTCTAGATTAATAGGCAAGGGTCTTAAAGCCTACGATGCGTTACCTTTGGAGTCATGTATTGTGTATGAGGATCTCAAGGAGGCTGTCCTGAGGGCTTACGATCTGCAACCAGAAACGTACCGTTTGAAGTTCCGGGGTGTAACTAAGGGAAGAGATAGCACCTTTTTGGAACACGCCCGGGACTTGTCCGATGCTATAGGGAACTGGCTCCGATCTGAGAGGGTAACAACATTTTATGGACTTAAGCAGTTAATGATGTTGGAGCAGTTCTTTAAGAGCACGGGCGGTGATCTAACTTTGAACTTAAAGGAGAAAAACCCAAGAACTCTAGTCGAAGCAGCAGAAATGGCTGATCGACGGCTGTCGTTGATTCGGGGTTGCGGGTCCTCACAGAAGTACGATGCAAGTGCTAGGGACCGTTATCCTCCCCCTCCCCGTAGCAATGACACATTTAAACAAAAGAGCAATGAAACTAAAACTGAATCCAAACCTAACACCACGCTGTATGAGAAAAGTCAGGGGCTTTTTACATCACAGTATAAGCCGAAACCGAAATTTATATGTTTTAAGTGCCACCAGGAGGGTCATAAGGCAAATGAGTGCCCTAGTCGACCTCCTCCGGCAGCCGTGTCTTTTGCTCACGGCATTGGAGTGTTCAAGAGGACATCAGAGTTTGTTAGAGGCAATTCTTCCGAGGTAAATACACTGCCAGTGCAGAAGGATCCGGAAGGCTTATTCCCTGTCCGTGATGCCTTCAGTGACCACAGGGGACTCGGTTGTGTGGAGTGGGGGGGTAGAAGACATGAGGTAAGAATTTTGCGTGACACTGGGGCATCGCAAACATTGTTGAGGAATTTCACTGGTAAACCTGTAAATACGGCGCGGGTGGTTGTGGTTCAGGGAGTTAATGCAACAAGGTCATACCCGCTTTTAAGAATGAAGATGGAAGTTGATGGTGTGACTCGTGACCTGGATGTAGGAATTGTGGAGAAGTTACCTGTTGGGGGCGTCGACCTCCTTCTCGGCAACGACTTTGCGGGGCCTACTTCTGAGGCTCCACCCTTAGTGGTTGCCGAGAAGCCGGCCGACGTGAGTAGGGAGGAGCACGAGTGGGTTGAGAAGTGTCCGGTGCAACCTATGGCGTGTGTTGTCACCAGATCTCTTGCATCCAGGGAGTCGCATTCTGGTCAACAGTCTTTAGACAAGCGGAGGAAAGGTACCGAGAAGGGGTTGAAAGTTGATGCGGTTGAGAGTTTAGTATCAACGGACATTCTCGGGGACTCATTATTAGGACCGATTTTCGAGTCTGGAGAAGACCATTAACTGTTACTAAGAAGGCAGAGGATGGGCTTAAAAAGACGAAGAGACAGCAACGATACAGAGAGAGAGCAACGGGAGGCTAAATTCAATGTAGGAGGGGGGCATGAGTTGTTTCGCAAACACTTAGATAAGCTTGCTCCTTTGGACATTCGTAAATTGCAATTAGAAGACCCGGAGGTTCTTGAATGTGGTACCGGTGCTGTCGAGTTGAAGGAGGACAGTGATGCACAGTCGGGAGATTTTTACAAGTATCCCCTGACCATCATGGAGGTAGCAACAAGGTACCCTGACGCGCACCCTATGAGAAATGGGTCAGCGAAGACAGTGGTCCGGAAATTGCTAGTGTATTTTTCCCGGTATGGTTACCCGCAGGGGATTCAGTCAGACCAAGGATCCAACTTCGCTTCTAGCCTCTTTGTTCAAGCAATGCCGCAGCATGGGATTGTTACGGTTGTGTCATCTGCGTATCATCCGGAGAGCCAGGGTGTGTTAGAGCGATGGCACTCAGCCTTGAAATCTGTGCTGCGTTGTTGTTGCTTTGAGGGTGGGAAAGGTTGGGATCTTGGCCTGCCATATGTTTTATTTGCTGCACGGGAGGTACCTGGGGAAAGTTTGGGATTCAGCCCTAATGAGCTCGTCTTTGGACACCGTGTCAGAGGGCCTCTCCATATGGTTAAAGAAATATGGGAGGGCGCAGAAAAAACTTGTTCTATGCTCAAGTATGTCCTCGTCAGGCGAGAACGGATGTTGCGCAGTCTGGAGTTGGCTGGCCGTAATTCGACTAGCTCTCAGGCCCTCATGAAGGACAGGTACGACCTCAAGGTTAAACTCAGGGAGTTTCGCGTGGGTCAGGAGGTGTTGATTCTACTGCCCCTTGTAGGTCACCCCTTATCCGCGAAGTACACTGGTCCTTATAGGGTGGTGGAGAAGCTATCGGATCTGGATTAGTTGGTAGCCACTCCAGACAGACGTATGCGCAATCAGTTATGTCACGTTAATCTCATGAAGGAGTATGTGAGGCACCCCCCTGAGCCTCTCACTGTGCCTGTGATGACGTTTAGCAGTCAAGGTGGAGAAGGAGAACGGGACAGTCAAGCTCAGGTGGAGGATAACTGGAAGGATAAGAAAGTCAAATGGGCGCCTGAGTGTGAGAAGGCGTTTAGAGTATTAAAACACCTGTTGTGCACTCACCCGATCCTCAGGGCCCCTGACTTTAGCCTACCTTTCCAACTAGCAACGGATGCTAGTGGTGTGGGGGCTGGTGCCGTCCTTGTGAAAAAGGACGATGATGGGCTGGAGCATCCTGTTAGTTTCTGCTCGGAGAAGTTCAATTCGGACCAGGGGAGCTGCTCTGTTGTCGAGGAGGAGCTGCTGGCGGTTGTGCTTGCGCTGGGGCATTTCGAGGTCTATGTTCCAGCCTATGGTCCGGTTGTTGTAGTTTACACAGATCATCACCCTCTCAAGTTCTTGGACCAGTTTCACAATCGGAATATGAGGCTGACTAGGTGGTCGCTAATGTTACGGGAGTATAGCCTGGACATACGCCATATTGCCGGTTGTGACAACGTGGTTGCAGATTGTCTTTCAAGGGGGTATGATCCTGGGTAGATTGACACACGGGTAGCCTCCTGCTTTAGTTTGAATAGTGTTTTGCGCTTGGTGCTTGTTGCCTCGCGGTTGTAGCCCAGCGTATTGGGTCGTAAAGCAGGAGTTGAGCGTTTGGTATAGAAGAAAAAAACTAGGCTTGCCCCTATAGTGCAGCCGAAATAAACAAATTAAAAACATAAAAATCAAATAAAAACTCTTTCTTTGATAGTTGAATTTTTTCAGTATGTTATAGCAGTATTCTGAGTTACACTCCTCTCAGAATGCTGGGCTAGAGAAGCTCGCTCTTGAGGAGCATAACTACATATGATTTAACCTATTGTGTTGGGGAGGGTTATAATTTTGTAAAATGTTTTGTTGAGAACTGTGCCAGATATTTTACTGCCGCTGGGTGATGGGAAGTAGAGATATAGCATGGGTTCTAACCATCAGATTTTTTTTTAGCTTTGGGCCTCTGAGAAAAATCTTGGGGGGGGTGTGACGTTAACCACTCCGTTAGAACCGCATGGCTTGTCCTACAGTGACTCGCTAGGATCGCCAGGGCAGTGGATGTGGCTACAGTTGATGTATTATTGTGTGCTTTATTTCATATGAAAGCTTGTGTCATGGGCAGTCCAGAAAGGCTCTTTGTTTTCACCCATGTCAAGGCATTATATATTTAATTGCAAAGTATATGTTTCATCATTAAGTAGTAATGATATGATTTGAGAGAGAGAGAGAGAGAGAGTAGAACAGAGTGTGAGGTGGCGTGCAGTGTTTTTTTGCCAGGCTCGATGACGTCATAGCTGGCTGGTCTCTTGGGGATTGGTTGGAGGAGTTTTTTACCATGCTTGGTGACGTCATGTTCGGCTGGCTTCTTTGGCATTGGCTAGAGGACTTGTTACCGCTTTTCCTACGCGGTTCGAGCTAGTGCTAGTATATATACAGCTTTCTTGCCACTTTCTCCCTCAGATCTGGTTTCTAGAATGCATCCCTCTTATCCCTTTGAAACCTGTCCCCCTCTATGCACCTGAGAACCTTTTCCTCTGCCTATCTCTCTCATTTTCCATATCTTTCACCACCTTTTATTAATATTATACCCCCTCTGGTTAACTCTGCATAATCAGCTTCATACTGGCCAGTTGTATTGTGCGTTAAGGTCTTATATAACCCATGTATGTTAGTTGTTAAGATAAGTTGATCACGAAGCATTGGTTGGCATTCATATTGTTCAGTACCGCTTCCTATAATTATTAGTGTTCTGCTAGATTAGATAATGCTAGACTAGGAGTCTGATACTATAAGGTATTGTTTCCGATGAGTGCTGGCTTTAGTTAAAAGCTGCACGACATACCTGAGAACTGGAGTTGATTGGGTAAATTCTAGTCTGTGTGCCATTGAGAGTAGAGCATGCACGAATGAGGGCTTTTTGCCTATACCATTCTGCACTGTTCTAGACTCGGTTGTTTGTCTTTGAGGTACGCCAGGAGAACGTTTAATAATTCGGTATTAAGGTTTCTCAAGAGAGCTACCCTTCCTATAATGTAATATTTGACGCACAGACTTGAGATTTGCACTAGGCTATGCGGCATGCCATGCGCACCAGTATCTCGTATCATTGACTCTAGCTAGACTTTATCAGTCATAGTAGACATTAAGTATATTAAACCAATTACTCTTATTATGCATACCCGTTTATGATTACACAAGCATTTCGCAGCCTAGTTTGATGTATTGAGACACAAACGACTTAGGCTCTTTTTGTTGATAGGAATACTGCATTGTCGTGGCGATTATTATTATTGTTGTAGCGTTTAGGATATTCTTGGCTCCGACTGCATTTATATCTCCTGCCTTTTTGTGTGCATAGCCTGCACGAGCATTGTTCCGCTGCCTGCCTTTTTGGGTTCCATTTCCGATTCGAGTATCTTGATAGCATCTAACATTTAACACCTTACGAGCGGCCTATGCGGTTTATTTATGTGTACCGCCCAGCGGGGTGTTTTTAGCCAAAATAGGGCTGTTTACGTGATAATTTTCATGCCTAAATAAGACCCAGAACGTAAAACAAGTACCTATCCCTGAAAGGGCATAAACAGAGCTTTCGAATGACACCATAACGATCCTTGTATGATGGATAGTTTTCTTGCAATAACCATGCAACGCGAGTGCAAAAAGCAGGTAATTCGGTACTTTCGGTACATAATTGAGTATGTAGCGAGTGAGAGAGGGAGGAGGGAGCTGAGATTTGTGTCAGTAGGTTCGCCGCGGTGGTCTGGAGCAGTCATACGCTCGCTAGTCTCCTGCCACCACTTGTCTCTCTCTCTCAGCCACATTACGTGCTGAAATTGCCACTCGAGTTATGTCGAGCGCCGCCACATAGTCCAGCTTTATTTAACTCGACTTATGTTGCTCGCCGCTAATTAAGGGTTAAAGAAGATTCCTTGTTGGTGTTGAAGGACTTTAGTGCACTTTCTTTTATGCAGGAGTGCCTGACATTTATTGATTAAAGTAACGTAAGCTGTAACTTCTCTTACCACCTTACTTTGAATACCATAACCAAGCACCTTCGGTTATAGGTAGTAATAGGCTGTTTTCACATAACATTAAGCCACATTTATTGAGAGTTTGATAACCTATTATTGCATATAGAACTCTGGAGAGTATTTGTGTTCTTTGTTCACTGGGAATATACATCAGAGGTTGGATCTAGCGCTTTCCGTTGTAGCATTTATGCCATTACTAGTCCAATGAATATGAGCCCTGATATATTTAAACCTCAGTCGTAACAATACTCTCCTACACATTCCTTCCATTTTCTACTTACAAACAAACATGCACCTTCTCTCGCTGTTCCTTCACTCACTCCAGCACACACACCCATTCCACACTCCCACTCTCTCACATCTGAACCTTTCCATTTGGTCTCTGTCATTCCACATACATCCAACCTGGCATTCACTAACACTTCCAGAACCTCTCTCTCTTTTGTGCCATCATTCATGCCACTAACATTCCACGTAGCCATTCTCAGAATGTCCGAAGGCATGTCCTTAGTCGGTCGTGGTTCGTCAACGTTGGTTCCGTCCGCATCCGAGGCTGTTCGTTCGTTTTTCTTTGCCTAGATATTTTTTCCGGGTGGGGGTCGCAAGCCCACCGACCCAACCTCTTTAGTCGCCTCTTACGACACGCAGAAGGCACGTGGGGCATATTCTATTCCCTAACCCCCAGGGGTACTTAAATTGCTTCAAACTCTGTGTGTCCAGGCATTTTGGCTCGAACTTTCCTTGATTTTGGCCCTGTCACTCTTTCAACTTTGGGGGAGGCACTCGCTACAGGCAGTTCTGCCTTTTGTCTCTCTAACCCATATAGAAAAAAAAAATCCTCCTTCCGGGACTTCGGTGAGACCTTTTCTATTGTGCTAGACATATCAAAGGCTTTTGATAGAGTCTGGCACAAATCTCTAATTTCTAAATTACCCTCTTTCGGTTTCTATCCCTCTATCTGTGCCTTTATCTGGAATTTCCTTTCTGGCCGTTTCATAGCTGCGGTTGTGGATGGCCATCGTTCACTTCCTCAACCTATCAACTCCAGTGTTCCTCAGGGTTCTATCCTATATCCAATTCTCTTTCTAATATTCATTAATGATCTTCTCAACTGTACATCCAGTTCTATCCATTCATATGTTGATGACTCCAACTTACACTATTCAACTAGTTTTCTTTGGCTAGAATTCATTTAGCTTGGGAAGATTTAGACTGGGAAAGTTCAGAGCATTTGTTATTGATAAAAGAGATTTTGGTGAGTCGAAGAACATATTTTGCTTGATTCCGGGCAGAGACATATTATAAGGTACGGGATTCTTGAGTTTGAAGGCGATTGTATCATTTGAATACTTACTCTTAATTGTGGACAGCAGTAAAACAAGCATGATTAAACCATGAAATTTGTAAGTTAGTCTGAGGCAAAGAGAATGGTATGTATGCTTCCATGCCCGAAAGGATTACCTCAGTAATGCGCTTGACACTCTCTAAGGGTCCCTGGCCACGGAAGCAAATGTCATACCATGGAAAATCAAAGAAGTACTGTCGTAGAGCCTCCCCGTCAGCAGCGCCAAAGAGCAATAAGAGCCACTGTCTGGGGGGGTCAGAAGGCTGTACTGGAGAGACAGGACAGGTGATAGAGATAAGGTTAAGATCGGAGGAGCCTAACAGACAGAGAAGATTTACAGTATAAGCAGAAGGATTAAAGGTTAGAAATAAGTCAAGGATGTGGGGCGATCTCCAGGGCGGTCCGGGATACAGGTGTGATGCTGAAATAACTGCGCTACGTCAGTTAGGATAGAACAAATGAAGGTTTGTTCATCAGGTTGGTCAGTGAAAAGAGAGGAGAGCCATTGGCGGTGGTGAACATTGAAACCTCCTAAGATGGAGATTTCAGAGAAGGGCGAGATGGATAAAAAGTAAGATAGTCAAAGAATTTTGAATAGTCAGTAGAATTAGGGGAGATATATACAGCACAAATATATTAAGTGAGAGAGTGACAAGATAGCTTAAGCCAAATGGTTCAGAATTCAGAAGAGTCAAAGTTAGGAACACGAGAGCAAGTAAGATTGTTGAGTATGTACAGGCAACATCCACCTTTGGCTTTGAATTGAGAATATAGATAGTAGTAGGATATAGAGAAGGGTTTGCTGTCTGTTGCCTTAGACAAATGAGTTTCGGTGAGAAAGAGAAGATGAGGGTAGGTGCTGTTCAACAGAGTGGAAGTTAGAAAAAAGGCCACGAATGTTTCATAAATTTATAGTAAGAGTGGAAGATAGCGGTCCAGAGCATTTTGATGGGTCCGTACCATGGGCCAGAAGACAGGGGCCATTCCATCCCCCCCCCCCCTTTATTTTTTAAGATAGTGTATTATGTAATGTATGTCTGGTATAATGTATTGATAGAAAGAGGTGTTTAGGAAGGCAGACTGGGATTTTTGACGAGGCACAGTACGGATCAGCAAGGGAGGCCAGGTGGTGAAACAGGAATTCCAGTTGTCCTTATCAAGCACCTGTAACACTGCCCGGGAGTACCACCCTGTTCGGCTGGTGCTTACAGCCTCTTCCTATGGGCATGACAAAACCTCATCCTTGTACGCTTTAATGATGGTCTTGCAGGTATCAGTAACGATCAATGAAATGGGTCACTTTGAAGTCATATTGCAGGGCTTTCTAGCTGTCTCCGGTGGAGAGGTAACACCAACCTCAACCCAGGCGTCAATGATTTTCTCTAGAAGGTTTCATCTTCTCGATCTGGATGCCAATGCGAGCCAGGAGCTCCCTTAATATGTCAATTTCAATATGGGCGTCCTCCAATTCTAGCTCCTTCGTGAGCTGCTCATACTGGCCGAACAGTGGGCGCTGAAGAAGCCATGACCTGCTCCACAGGCGACTCCTTCTCTGCCCTGTATTCTTTCTAGCCACGATCATTTTGCAAAGAGCCAAGTCAAGATCTGGTACTTCTACTGCCTGCTCTACCTGCAGCTTCAGTAGTTCCATAGGGCAGGACATCACGGCCATTGTGGGTTCAGGCAGGCACCAGGTAAATGTTGTGGGGTAGAGGGTTGATTGTAGTTGACGCTCCTGTTTATATATTCCTTGGGGCACTCAGGGAATTCATACGTGGACACTCTTAATATGGTCGTAATTACTTGTATGGGGTCGTGGAGCCGTCATAGCTAGTCGTACATCTGTCATGGCAACATGTAGACCAATTTTGACAGTTGACATTAGAAATTTCAAATTTACATGGCGACTCATATTCTGTACCGGCAACGTCTTTGTAATTATATTCTAGCTACATTTAGACGATTTTATGCAGTTTAAGAAGAATATGTGGTAGTAGAAAGGGTTAAGTGAGATCATTCGAAGTCTGTTGATTGCTTGGAGGTTCTTTTTAAACTGAATAAAATTGTCTAATAGTAGCTAGAATAAAGGTAAGAAGACGTTGCGGTACATAAGGGGTTAACTCGTAGCTGAGTAGTAGGTCGGTAGTAACTCATAGGAGTACAAAGTACAAAGGAGTACAAAGGAAATCAAGCAACAACAGATCTAGTGACCCTTCTAGGCTGCTTGTCCTCCAAAACACTGAGGATCAAGTGTCCAAACAGTGGTTTAGAGTGGGCAAGGGAACATTGGAAAGGGAACTACTGCCCTGCCACTAACATGGGAGGACTAGGAAGTTAGTAGGGGACATATGGGTTAGTAACTGAGGGGAGGATAAAATAAAGTTATTCATTTACAAACGCAGTCAGTCGCGGGTTTGATGCGAGATATTTGTCTAGGCGGAATTTAAATGAATCAACGGTGCTGCAGTCTATAACGTCTCGGGGAAGCCCATTCCACAAGTTGACAACTCGATTGAAGAAGAAATTCTTAGATTCGTGTGAGTTAAAAGATTTACCAATAATTTTGCAACCATTTCCCCGCGTGTAATTAGATTGGTCGATAGTGAAGTACTTACTACAGTTCATATTGTCGATGCCTTTGATGATTTTGAACACTTGAATTAAGTCACCTCTTAATCTGCGCTGGGTTAAAGGAAATAGATTTAATTCTCTAAGACGCTCTTCGTATGGTTTGTTCTTTAGGCTAGGTATCATTTTGGTAACTCTACGTTGAACTCGTTCTAGCTTGTTTATGTCTTTTTGGTAATAAGGGCACCAGCATTGAACGCAGTATTCCAGAAGAGGGCGGACTAAGGAATTGTAAAGGGTTAGGATTACGTCTTTGGATTTATGCTCAAATGATCTGCCTATAAAGCCAATTATTTTGTTTGCCTTCTTAACAACTTCTGAACATTGTTGACTCGGTTTTAGGTTACTCGATATTGTTACTCCCAGATCGGTTTACCTGTTTACATTCTTAAGCTGAGTGCCATTCATCGAATAGTTTGCTTTCTCATTTAGGTATCCGATATGTAGTACTTTAGATTTATCCGCATTGAAACTCATTTGCCAAATTTGGGCCCAATGTGACAATTTATCTAGATTGTGTTGCATATCGTCAACTTGATCTTTTGAGAGTACGCTATTTGCAATTTTTGTATCGTCAGCAAATTTTGAGATTGTACAGGTGAGACCCTCATCTATGTCGTTGATGTAAATTAGAAAGAGAATTGGTCCTAGTACCGATCCCTGGGGTACCCCGCTACTTACATTGGTCCATTTAGATGCCTTACCGTTTATGACTACTCTTTGCTTTCTGTCGCTGAGCCAATTTTCTATCCATTTCAACACACCGTCTTGTATTCCATGCGCTTTTAGTTTTAGCAGTAAACGTTTGTGGGGAACTTTGTCAAAGGCCTTTTGAAAATCAAGGTATATAATATCTACAGCTTTACTCTCATCGTAGAGGTTGAGGATATCGTGGAAGAAGTCTAAGAGGTTTGTTAAACAGGAACGTTTTTTACGAAAGCCGTGTTGAGTATCTTTAAGTATGTTATTTTCCTCTAAGTGATTTACGAGTCTGTCTCTTATGACCGTTTCTAGCATTTTACATACAACTGAGGTTAAGCTAATTGGACGATAGTTACTGGGTAGGGATTTGCTGCCTTTTTTGAATATCGGTGTTACGTTGGCTATCTTCCACTGATCAGGCATAGTTCCAGACTGCAAGGATTTATTGAATAGTAATGTCAGTGGTTTGGAGAGCTCATCCTTAGCTTCCTTTAGAACTCTAGGCGAGATTGTATCAGGTCAAGGCGTTTTATTTACCTTGAGTTTATCTAAACAATTCAATACTTCTCTCTCTGTAACGGTGATATTGCTTAGAACATCTGAATTATCAATCTGAATCGGCGATGGTGTAGGGATATCACTGAGGTCTTCTGTTGTAAAAACTGATGCAAAGAAGGTATTGAGGGCATTACTCATTTGTACTTCGTCTTTGGTTTATTCTCCATTTTCATCGACTAACGGTCCAACAGTTGAAGTAACTACTTTTTTCTTTCTGATATAACTATAGAATTCTTTTGGGTTTGTTTTACTTTGATTCGCAATATGTAACTCTAGGGTCTTTTTACTTTGCTTAATTAACTTTTTGGCTTTGCGTCGTAGCTCTACAAATTTCACCCGTTCTTCGTCATTTTGTGAGGATTTTAATCTATCATTAGCAAATTTTTTAGCAAGCAGGCAGTTTGAAATATCTTTATTCCACCATTTGGGCTTATTATTATGGCCTGGACGCCGTATTTTTGATGGTATGCAGTCTTGCACTGCTTTTAGGTAAGTGGTTTCGAATAACTTCCAAGATGTATTTATGTCGTTATTGTTAATTAAAAAGCTCCAGTCAGTTTCTTTAAACATAACTCTAAGTTTATGAAAGTTTGCTTTCTTGAAATTAGGGACTTTTTCGATGCTACTATTTGGTTCGTTACTAGTAAACTTTAAAGTGAAAGTTATCGTACGATGGTCGCTGTTACTGAATTCATCACCAACATTCAAATTCTCTATTAATTCTTCTTTTGTTGCAAGTACAATGTCAAGAACGTTATTACCACGGGTCGGTGTTCGAACAAATTGATAAAGCGAACTCTCTTGCAAGTTCGTATACAAGTCATGTCCGGAGTGTGAAGTAAGAGTATC
This sequence comes from Paralithodes platypus, assembly GCA_032716605.1. Classification (NCBI taxonomy): domain Eukaryota; kingdom Metazoa; phylum Arthropoda; class Malacostraca; order Decapoda; family Lithodidae; genus Paralithodes; species Paralithodes platypus. The sequence goes on along the minus strand of CM064509.1, from coordinate 45,622,906 downwards.
GCCCCACTTGGTCACAGGTAAATTAAAGTCGCCAAAAAATACGGTATCTTGTGAGTTACTTACATCTGCAATTTGTTCGTAAATTTCTCGGTCAGTTTGCACTGATTGAGCTGGAGGTCTGTATATTAATTGCAAGTATTATTTTTGTACCTTTATTATTCTTTATTAGCACAAAAGATGTGTCGACGTTCACAATTTGAGGTTTTGACAAGAGGGTCGGGTTAAGACTTTCTTTGATATCAAATAAAACGCCACCTCCATTTTTATTGATTCGGCTTTTCTCAAACATTACATAACCGGGAAGTGAATACTCTGCTAAAAAGTCTCTATCTACTGTATTGAGCCAAGATTCTGTTATACCAATCACATCATAATTTTCAGTAAACACTAGTTCCTCTAAATCTGAAAATTTATTGTGTATGCTACGAGCGTTTGCATAGAAAACCTTTTAAGTTGCGGTTTTAGAACTCACAGAACGTTCTTTAATCAAATTTTTGGTTCTGATCGGATTTACATTTACATTCATGGCTGACATCGGTCCTCGGTCGTTATCCCTGGCGGTTTTGAATTTGGGTCGTGTTGGTGGAGCTTTATCCAAATTCGCGGTTCTTGACAGATTAGCATTTAATTCCTTCGCAGGTTGCCGCCCTCGCTGTCTTCGGTCCTCCTTCCTGGTTGTCCTGTGCGGAGTCGATTTCTTCTCCGAAAATCCTTCACCGCATCGTTGAGAAGACGCCCAAAACGTGCTGCTCCCACCTGGTTCAGATGAACTCCATCGTCCGAAAACAAATAGTCATCGTAGTAGAAATTGTCCCAGGTGTCGACGAATCCCACGTTTTCCTTCCTGCAGAGGTTTGCTAGACAACGATTTGTGCTGCTGGCTATGTTGTAAAATCGGCTCTCTACACCAAGCCGGGGGACGATTCCTGAGACGATGATCCTTGATGACTTCTCCTTAAACGACTTGATCAGCTGCTGGTACTTTAACACCTTACGAGCGGCCTATGCGGTTTATTTATGTGTACCGCACAGCGGGGTGTTTTTAGCCAAAATAGGGCTGTTTACGTGATCATTTTCATGCCTAAATAAGACCCAGAACGTAAAACAAGTACCTATCCCTGAAAGGGCATAAACAGAGCTTTCTAATGACACCATAACGATCCTTGTATGATGGATAGTTTTCTTGCAATAACCGTGCAACGCGAGTGCAAAAAGCAGGTAATTCGGTACTTTCAGTACATAATTGAGTATGTAGCGAGTGAGAGAGGGAGGAGGGAGCTGAGATTTGTGTCAGTAGGTTCGCCGCGGTGGTCTGGAGCAGTCATACGCTCGCTAGTCTCCTGCCACCACTTGTCTCTCTCTCTCAGCCACATTACGTGCTGAAATTGCCACTCGACCTATGTCGAGCGCCGCCACATAGTCCAGCTTTATTTAACTCGACTTATGTTGCTCGCCGCTAATTAAGGGTTAAAAGCAAATCTTCCGACCGGGCTCGCTGCACATCGTTGGATCCAACGTGGATGACGTACATTGTATTAGCAGGGGCCAGCTTAGATACTTCGTCAACTGCAGCAACTACGTCGTCCACACCACCACCAGGGATACAAAAACGCTTCCTGGTCTTAGGTGCTCTGGCGCAAAACTCTGTGAGCTGACCACGTATCATCGAGTCTCCCACGAGCCGGACTTCTTCTATTTCCGCTTCGTCATCTGAGTCTGCGAGTATCTGGAAGCGGTTTTGACACTCGGTAATCGGTATGGGTTTCCTGGTCTTGGGGCAAACGTTGTTCCTCACAACACGGAAGTTGCCTTGAGGGGGAAGAGAGTTACTATTTGTTTCTTGAGTATCGGAACCATCAGATGAAATGGCTACTGCAGGCGTTGAATTGTTGGCAGTTGACATTGGGGCGTTGGTGGCTGCTGGAGTTGCGGTGACAATTGAAGTTTGTGGTACTCCAACGTTGAGTGTTACAAACTCTTGGAGTGATTCCAGCTTCATGGTGAGGACGTTGATCTTGTTGTAGGCTTCATCTAATTTCACTGTCAAATTCTCTTGTTGCTGGCAGAGACGGCAGAATTGAAGATCGACAGTAACAAACATGGACTCACCAAACCTACTGGCGCAGTTCGTACAAGTGCGAGGCATGGTAACAGTCAGTTTCTTCAGATCACTTCACTCACTTTAAAACACTTAACTCACTTTAAAACACTTAACTCACTTTAAAACACTTCACTCACTTTAGAAACACTTCAATCACTTCAACCGAAAACAATGTTGAAATACACAACAATAGGTTATCAGGGGTGATAGCCTAACCGAAAACAAAAAAATTGAGATACGCAGAATTAGGCTTCCAGGGGCGATAGCCTAACCAAAAGTTTTTAAAAATATAAATACGCACCAATAGGCTACCAGCGTTGAATAGCCTAACCAAAAATAATAAAATTGAAATACGCAGAAATAGGCTACCAGGTGTGATAACCTAACCTTAAACAAATATCTATCTATCTATCTATTGCCTGACGCCGTGATCCCCGAAGGGGTGGCCACGAACGAACCGCCCCCATGCACCTCTGTCCCAAGTCAGTCGAAGCCCCTCCCCCCAACCAGCACCGCCTTCGTTCATGTAGTTCCTCACTCCATCCTTCCACCTCATATTCGGTCTACCTCTCCCCCTCTGTCCCTCCACCTCGCTCTCGTACACCCTCTTAGTCATTCTCTCGCTTTCCATACGTTCCATATGGCCGAACCATCTCAAGTTGTTCCTTTTCACACTTTCCAGCACATCTACCTCCACACCACACCTCCTTCTTACTTCCTCATTAGTCTGTCTATCCCTCCATGTAACTCCGCACGCACTCCTTAAGTAACTCATTTCCACTGCTCTCACTCTTGGTCTGAGTCTCTCAACCAACGTCCATGCTTCGCTTCCGTAAGTCAGTGTCGGGATTACCACACTGTCATGCAAGGACTTCTTCACTTCCATACTGACCACCCTATTTCTTGTTACTGCTTTTAGCGTTCCTACAACCCTCTTCCCCTGTTGTACCCTCTCCCGCACCTCTTCATCCATAGTCCCATCTTTACTCAACACACTGCCCAGATACTTAAAAGAGTTGACGATCTCCATAGCCTGACCGTTCAGCTTCACCTAACACTCCGTGACTTCACCCCTTTCGAAGACCATAACCTTGCTCTTCCCCGTATTTACCTTCAAATTCCGTTTTTCGCACACTGTTCCAAACTCATTTACCAGACCCTGCAACTCCCATTCATTATCACTCATCAGAACTGTATCATCCGCAAACAGCAGTATAGGTAGCTTCCACTCAATTCCCTCCCTTTTCAGCGATACACCAACATCCACTGCTCTTGATAGTATTTCTTTCATAACTCCATCCATATATACAGTAAACAACCACGGGGACATCACAAACCCCTGTTTCAAACCAACATTCAGGTCAAAGAACTCGCTCTGCTCACTCTCCACACGTACTGCCGCCTTTGCACCCTCATACATGCTCTTCACTGCTTTCAGCAACTTGCCCTCTACTCCGTATATTCTAAGTACTTTCCACAAACCTTCTCTATCCACTCTGTCATAGGCCTTCTCCAAGTCCATAAAGGCAACATACACCTTTTGTTTCTTCTCCAGATACTTCTACCACAACACAATTCAGGGTAAAAATCTGATCTACACATCCTCTTCCCTTCCTAAAACCTCCCTGCTCGTCGCCTATCCATTTCTCCGTTCTCACTCTCACTCTCTCAATCACTACCCTACTGTATACCTTCCCTACTACGCTTAGAAGACATATTCCTCGGTGGTTACCACACACTCCTCTTTCCCCTTTGCCCTTATATAGGGGGACTATTATGCCAGTCTTCCAGTCATCGGGTGCACTCCCCTTCTCCCATGCTAGTTTGCACATTTTCCATACCCATTCTATCACTATCTCACCACCATACCTCAACATTTCCCCACACACTCCATCTGTTCCTGGTGCTTTCCCCAACTTCACTCTTTTCATGGCTTCCCACACTTCTGACCTCCTGATCCCCACCTCCTCCTCCACTACTTCTCTTCTTCTCCCTCCCATACCATATCCAGCTATGTTTGCTGGCTCTTCATTCCTTTCATTTAGCAACTCACTGAAGTACTCCCTCCATCTTTCGACTCTCCCTTGCTTCTCGGCTAGCATTCTCCCATTCTTATCTTTCACACCCTTACTGTTTCCCTTGCTACCTTCCCTAACTTTCTTGACTTCTTTCCAGAACAGTTTCTTACTCTCCCTCCATTTTACACTCAGATTCCTTCCAAATTCCTCATCTACTCTTCTCTTACTTTCCTTCACTACTCTCTTCACCACCCTCTTACTCTCCACGTACCTCGCTCGTTTCTGTCTCTCGGAATCTTCATTCCCTCTACTACCCAACCACTCTCTATATGCTTTCTTCTTTTCTTCCACAGCTATTCTTACCTCTTCTGTCCACCATGCTGTACCTTTCACTCCCCTCCCTCTTCTCCTCACTCCACACACCTCCTCACATGCTGCACAGATCTCATCCTTAACACCTTACGAGCGGCCTATGCGGTTTATTTATGTGTACCGCACAGCGGGGTGTTTTTAGCCAAAATAGGGCTGTTTACGTGATCATTTTCATGCCTAAATAAGACCCAGAACGTAAAACAAGTACCTATCCCTGAAAGGGCATAAACAGAGCTTTCGAATGACACCATAACGATCCTTGTATGATGGATAGTTTTCTTGCAATAACCGTGCAACGCGAGTGCAAAAAGCAGGTAATTCGGTACTTTCAGTACATAATTGAGTATGTAGCGAGTGAGAGAGGGAGGAGGGAGCTGAGATTTGTGTCAGTAGGTTCGCCGCGGTGGTCTGGAGCAGTCATACGCTCGCTAGTCTCCTGCCACCACTTGTCTCTCTCTCTCAGCCACATTACGTGCTGAAATTGCCACTCGACCTATGTCGAGCGCCGCCACATAGTCCAGCTTTATTTAACTCGACTTATGTTGCTCGCCGCTAAATAAGGGTTAAACACCTTGCTCATCTCCTCCACTTCCTCCATAACTTCCAGGTCGAACCCACCTAGTCGTCTTTCCACTGCTCTCCTGTACTCCTCCCTGACTTCCTCCTCCTGCAACCTCTCCACCCTCCTCACCATTCCACCCTCCTCTCGCCTCCCTCCCGCTCTCCTCACCCACTTCTTTTGTATCCTAACCTTAGCTACCACTACATAATGATCAGACAGACCCCCTCCAATACCCCTATACACCATAGCATCCATCACAGATTTCTTCATTCGTTCATCCACACATACATAATCAATCAATGACTTTCGTTCCACCACTGTCTTATCCTTCATCGTCAACATCCGTTTCCACGTGTACCTGTGGATCATTCTGTGTCGGAAGAAGGTGTTGGCTATCCACAGCCTCCTCCCCACACATACGTCCACAAGTGCACTACCATTCCCATTCACCTCTGATGGTACCCCCCACCCTCCCACCACTCCCTCAACTTTCCTATCACCCACCTTACCATTCATATCCCCAATCAGAAATATTCTTTCGTTCTTGTCAAACTTCTCCAGGCACGCCTCCACATTCATCCAGAACTCCTCTTTCTTTCTTTCAAGTATATCCTCTGTCGGGGCATACACGCATACAATCACCCACGTTTGTATTCCTACTTTCATTCTCACCCACACAATCCTTGAACCCACAGACCCATACTCTCTTACACATTCCTTCCATTTGCTACTTACAAACAAACATGCACCTTCTCTCGCTGTTCCTTCACTCACTCCAGCACACACACCCATTCCACACTCCCACTCTCTCACATCTGAACCTTTCCATTTGGTCTCTGTCATTCCACATACATCCAGCCTGGCATTCACTAACACTTCCAGAACCTCTCTCTCTTTTGTGCCATCATTCATGCCACTAACATTCCACGTAGCCATTCTCAGAATGTCCGAAGGCATGTCCTTAGTCGGTCGTGGTTCGTCAACGTTGGTTCCGTCCGCATCCGAGGCTGTTCGTTCGTTTTTCTTTGCTTAGATATCTTTTCCGGGTGGGGGTCGCAAGCCCACCGACCCAACCTCTTTAGTCGCCTCTTACGACACGCAGAAGGCACGTGGGGCATATTCTATTCCCTAAACCCCCAGGGGGGAAACAAATATATATATATATATATAACAGAATATGTAACTAAATATACAATTCACCAAATAGAGATTATATAAAAATAAAGTGTGACTGCACACAAGGGGTTAATATACTGTATCAACAGATGGCCCTGGTGTCACTGTAGCCTAGTAAAGCAGTAGCCTACTCTTTTTAGATAAAACAAAACAAAATGTATCAGTCAAAGGTTACTACAAGATCGTGCAAGCAACAACTAAAATTACAGATATATATAGCTACAGTAGGATACTAAATACAATATCTACTAGAGTTAATAAGAACCACAGATTGGCTGGCTATAGGCTAGACTAGGTTTGGATTAGGTTAAAAGCTTGGCAGGTTGGGTTAGGCTAGGTTAGTTTGTACAAATACCACCCTTAGCTTAAAGTAAAATCACTCTGAGGAGAAAAAGTCAAGAATATATCTAGGGGGAAAAGATAAATGAATGCACTTAAATTTACTACAAAATTGGCTGGAATTTAATATGTATAATCCCTAAAAAAAGTTTGTTTACAAAATGGCGTCGGCGTTCGTTCCTGTAGGTAGGTTAGTTAGTACACAATATTGTTTATTAGCAAATTAATATGCAAAGCTTTACTTACATACAAGGCAGTTAAATTGATACTTACTACAGTAGGTAATGGGTAAAATTAGGGGCTACGATTTTATATCAACTAAGAAGAGAGCGTTTGTTTACAAACAAAACAAAACAACAGATGGCGCTAGTGGCGCCCTGTCCGAGCAGGAGTCTTGTGATAAACACAAAGTTTATCAGTCAATACACAGCGAAATATCGTGCAGTGTTACTTACTAAACTACAGGATGGTTAAACGTGCTCTTAACCACCTTTCATGCACAAGAATGAAGAGGATGAGTAGTTAATACTCAAATTATGATCGATATCGTGATAGGCTATGCATAACTCCTGTATACAGATGTAGGGGGAGATTGAAGGCACCAATCGAACAGGGCTAGACCCAGGCTAGGCTATAGGCATGTGATAAGGAGTCGCTGGAACTCCTGTTTCATTTGCTTGGCCTCTCTTACTGATTTACTTTGTGCCTCACTGATGCTAAGAATAATCCAGCAAGATCTCACAAACACTCCCTCTTTTTAACACTACACCACACAAGCACACTATACTTCTTTCCAATACACCAAAATTTACAAACAAAAATGATAATACAACAAGGCCCAGCATCGGAGTCCCCAGTGGGGGGGGGAGGCGGAGGGGGGGGGGGAGTCCAGCACAGGCTGGACACCCAGCCAACGACCCATCAAAATGTCTTTGACCGCGGATTGAAACTCTCACTATCAATTTGTGCAACATTCATGGCCTTTCCTCTAACTTCTACTCTGTTGAACACCACCTCTCCTCTGCCAACCCTGATCTTCTTTTTATCACCGAAACTCAGTTGTCTGGGACTACTGACATTAAACTCTTTTATGTAACCTCCTACTGTCTGTATCTTAGGACCCCAATGGAAATACGCCTAACGGCCTTATTGGGCTATCCTTAGTTGGAATTATGCAAGGCTGGTACATGTCATATTTGTAACAAACTATGTGGTACCAAATCTGTAAATTGCTAACTGAATAAATATTATTATTATTATTATTATTATTATTATTATTAGTTTCAAAGCCAAATACGGATGTTGTGTATACTGTACATACACAACAATCTCACTTGCTCTTGTGTTCCCGACTTCGACTCCTCTGAATTCTCAACCTTGTGGCTCAAACTATCCTGTCAATCTCGTACTAAATATTTCTGAGCTGTATATATTTTCCCCAACTCTACTGACTTCCTAAAATTCTTTGTCTATCTAAACTCTAAAGTGGAACACATCCAATCCATCTCTCCTTTCTCAGAAATCTCCATCTTAGGAGATTTCAACTTTTACCACCAGAGTCAGAGTCAGAATGTGAGGTGAGGCCTCACAAGTGTAGAAAGTAGAGGTTCCTCTCATTCCACTGAACAAGCCTACATTTTTTCCATCCTAAATGACCAAGAACAGTTAGTTCAGCATCCCACCCGTATCCCGGATCGCTTCGGAGATCAGCCCAACATTCTCGATTTGTTTCTAACTTCTAACCCTTTCGTATATACTGTCAATCTTTTTTCACCTTTGGGCTCCTCTGACCATAAACTTATCTTTGTCACCTGTCCTATTTCTCTAGTTCGGCCACCTAATTCTCCCAACCGGCGGCACTTGTGGCAGTTTGGCACTCCTAAGTGGGAGGCTCTTCGGGAGTACTTCTTTGACTTCCCATGGAATGATTTTTTATTCTGAGGCCTGGGACCCTCGGAGAGTACTGAACGCATTACCGAGGTATTCCTCTCGGACATTGAGCCATACATTCCATTTTCTTATCTCAGACTAATGCTAAAAAATCTTGGATCACTCATGCTTGTTCTACTGCTATCAGCAATAAGGAGGAAGCATTCAAACGGTACCGACGCCTTCAAACTCAAAAATCTCATTCTTCCTATGTTTCTGCCCGGAATCAAGTCAAATCTGTTCTTCGACTCGCCAATACTATTTCATCAATAATATAAGCACTGAACTATCCAACTCTAGCTCTTCCCAAGCTTTCTGTCTTCTAGCCAAAAACCTCTCCAACAATTTTTCTTCCTCGTTTTTCCCTCCCCTTTTCCACTCACTGTGTCCTCTGACAAAGCTGAACTCTTCACCCAAACTTTCGCTGGAAACTCCACCTTGGATGATTTCAGTGCTATTCCTCCCTCTCCATCCCCCTCTCTCCTACTTGTGCCTAATATCCTAATCTATACTAAAGATGTAGTTTCTACCTTCTCTGGGCTTAATACTAAGAAGTTGTACGGTCAGGATGGTGTTCCTTCTTTTTTACTAAAAAACTGTGCATCCGTGCTGATTCCCTGCCTAGGCAAATTCTTCCGTTTCTGTCTCTAATATCTTCCCTTCTTGCTGGAAGTTTGCTCTCATGCAACCTGTCCTAAAGAAGGGTGACCACTCTCAACCCTCAAACTATCATCCAATTGCACTCATTTCTTGCATCTCTAAAGTTTTTTTAAACTATTCCTACTTCAAAATGTTTTAAGCATTTTTCTTCTCATAATCTACTCTCAGATCGCCAGTATGGCTTCCTTATGGGTGCTCTACTGGTGATCTTCTTTCACATCTTACTAATTCTTGGTCATCCTCCTTTCAGGACTTCGGTGAAACTTCTTCTATTGCACTAGACATAATGAATGCTGATAGAGTCTGGCACAAATCTCTAATTTCTAAACTAACCTCCTTCGGTTTCTATCCCTTCATCTGTGCCTTTATCTCTAATTTCCTTTCTGGCCATTCCATAGCTGCGGTTGTGGACGGCCATCATTCACTTCCTCATCCTATCAACTCCGGTGTTCCTCAGGGTTCAGTACTATCTCGAATCTCTTTCTAATATTCATAAATGATCTTCTCACCTGTACCTCCAGTTCTATCCATTCATATGCTGACGACTTTACCTTACATTATTCAACTAGTTTTCCAGAATGCCCTAGCAAGTAATCACTCAAAAACTCACATGATGAAGCCATAGAACATTTATCTTCTTATCTAACAACCATTTCCAAATGAGGCAGAGAAAATCTTGTTGCTTTAACCCATTGGCTGCGGCTATGTTTGGGCTATTTAGGGCATATTCAGGCACTCAATGATAAATCAAGCATCTGCATTAAATTAACTGTATTCTGCCGAAAACTAGACGAAAATAGCTTCAAAATGAGACCAGAACGGGCCCCGTACGTGGTCTGGTTCAACTGCAGCGGTGCCAGTGAAACGCGGGAAACCCGCTATTTATTAGCACTCGCTCGCTTGGCTACACTGTTGTGAGAGACAGAGAGAGACCCACGCGAGACACAGCCTACCTCAGTGAGCCGCTCGCTGCTCTGAGGGTCGGAGGTGGGCCCGTCATGCTCCCGCCCACTGACACTCAATTTTTACGGTTTTTACAGGCTTTTAAACCCTGGAAATTGCTGTAACTTGCCAGGACGTTCCAGAACGTCACCCGCAGCGAAAGGGTTAAATGCTTCCAAAACCCAATTTCTCCATTTATCTACCCGTCGAGAACTCCCAGAGGACTATCTCTTATACTTCAATAATAATAATAATAATAATAATAAAAGTTGCAAGCAACGTTGTCCGGGGTTCGAGCGGTTTTACAAGCAGGGTATTGTGTTGGATACAAAAGCTGTGTCACAGATATCAAAAGATCATTTAACTTATTGGGCATGGAGAAACTACAGAAGGAACAGATTGTGCAAACAAACTAGAGCATGAGAGGGAGAGATTGGCTGTATAAGGGATCTGCCTCTATTCATTTAGTAATAGAGTTGTATATATGTGGAATAGGCTACCGAGTGCTATAATGGGATCAAGAACAATAGAGCTTCAACTTGAAATTAGATAGAACGAGATGGGTTGGGTGTGAAAGGGATCTGCCATGTGTAGGTCAATTGGCTCTCTGCAGACTCCCATTTCTTATTTGTTTATGTTCTCATTTGTGAGGGAGAGAGAGAGAGTATGGCAAGAGAGAATTAGTTGTCGTAAACGTAAGGAAGATAGCGATAAATATGAGAGAGAGAGAGAGTGCGGGATGGGTTGGGTGTGAAAGGGATCTGACATGTGTGGGCCAATCGGCTCTCTGCAGACTCCGGTTTTCTTATGTTCTCATTTGTGAGAGAGAGAGAGAGAGAGAGAGAGAGAGAGAGACTAGGATGTCATAAATGTAAGGAAGACAGAGATAAATGAGAGAGTTTTTATGAGATAGGTTGGGTGTGAAAAGGATCTATCTTGTGTGGGCCAATTGGCTCTCTACAGACTCCTATTTTCTTATGTTCCTATTTCTTACAATTGTGTTTTGGTTGCAGGTATATGGTAACATGGGTGTATAGTATGTAGTGTAAATAACAGGTAACGTTTATGAGATGGGTTGAGTGTGAAAGGGATCTGCCTTATGTGGGCCACTTGGCTCTCTGCAGACTCCCATTTTCATCTTGGTTGCATGTGTAAGGGATCTGCCTCATTTGTACCGGTGTGCAAACAAACAAGAGCAAGAGAGAAAGAGATTGGCTGTGTAAGGGATCTGCCTCTATTTGCTTGGTAAAAGAGTTGTAGATATGTGGACTAGGCTACCGAGTGCTATAGTGGGATCAATAACAATAGAGCTTCAACATAAAATTTGATAGGACGAGATGGATTGGGTGTGAAAGGGATCTGCCATGTGTGGGCCAATCGGCTCTCTGCAGACTCCCATTTTCATCTTGGTAGCATGTGTAAGGGATCTGCCTCATTTGTACCAGTGTGCAAATAAAAGAGAGAGAGAGAGAGATTGGCTGTGTAAGGGATCTGGCTCTCTTGTAACAGTCGTAGATATGTGAAATAGGCTACCTAGTGCTATAGTGGGATCAAGAACAATAGAGAATTTAAAGATAAAATCAGATAGGCCTAGTCATATGGACGAAATGGGTTGGATGTGAAAGGGATCTGCCTCTCTGCAGATTCCCATGTTCATCTTAGTTGCATGTGTAACGGATCTGCCTCATTTGTACAAACAAACGAGCGACAGAGAGACTGGTTGTGTAAGGGATCTGCCTCTATTCGTTTAGTAACAGAGTTGTAGATATCTGGAATAGGCTACCGAGTCCTATAGCCAATTGGCTCTCTGCAGAATCCTGTTTACTTATGTTCTCATTTGTGAGAGAAAGAGAGGCTCCCTATTTCCTATGTTCTCATGCACTAGTATGTCGTAATCGTAAGGAAGACAGCGATACATAAGAGAGAGAGAGAGAGATAACTAATACGTAGCCTATAGCAACACTCAAACAAGCACACACATAGCTACACAAGACCATCACACAAGCACACACACGCCTATCTAGCGACAATTACTTTCTCTCTCTCTCTCTCTCTCTCGAACTGTCCTGTTTACATAGCTTACACACTCCCCCCCCCCCTTCCATCACTTCGTATGTACGATATTATCTCCGTCTTTTTTACTGTTTATGGATTAAGTTATTTTTCACTCTTGACATAGGTGTCCTGCTACTTCTGCATGCATACATAATAGCATGAAAGTGATCAAGACACGCATATGAAGCTACATAATTATCTCGTATATCGGGGTCCCTTCAGAGCTATGACAGTCTTGGAGGAAGGATACTAAAGGAGGGAGTGTCAGGGTGAAACAGTGAAACCAACCTCCCGCGCTTCTACCTTCCAGTACTTTGATAATTATTTATTCAATATAAGAGTTAGGGCTACAGATAGTAAAGAGATACTTATATATTAATTATATGTTACTAGATTACTATTAGCCTATCATTATTTTTTCTTATCTATATGATGCAATATGATCAGTTAGCCAGATTCGCCAGTAGCCTACCTGCCAATATTTTATCTGGCTTCACGTTTACATAGGGTACGTTCTAGCTTTTATCCCTCCCCCTAATATAACCTCCTTGGTGACAAGTAAGTGACTCAGCGTTGCCAATATAGCTACTTTAACGTTACATCTTAAAATGCTACATTTAGCTTGCATTATTGACATTAGCAACATAATTTCCAGTGATACTCTATAACTCTCACACATTCTAGAACCATATTTAATTGTAAAACATGCAAAACAAACCCTTCCAGAGGTTGTAGCATCACTCTAGCGAGTGTTTGCATTTATTAAATATAGATGATATTCTAGCTGCTTTTGAGAACGGATCTAGCGATAGAGTCACTCCCTCTCTCGCTAACTGCGCACGCAAGGGTATGAACTGCGCAGACTCAAACCCAGACTTGTTATATATTCTATATTTAAGCTACACTTGTCCAAACTAGTTATATTAAGTTATGGCAGTGAGTTAAGTGTAGGATGGAGTATGAAGACTGCGGCATTATTCTAGCATTGTTTGACTATGTAGCAACATGCTAGCGACTTTTGAGAAAGGATCTAGCGGTATTCTGTGCACCATTTGTACAAACATTATATTTCAGCTTTCCGAAGGCAAATAACTACTTCCGATAAATATTCAGCCTTGTATTTAAATAATGAATCCTGTTAAATGTCAATACTTAATAGAGACACGTGGAAGGCTTACAATTATACACAGGATAAGATAAGGAAATACAAACTTCAGACCATAATTAGTGGGCGATGAGAGGGAGGGAAGTGGGTGCTGTCTTGGGGGGAGGGGGAGGATGTGGGTGACGTCTGGGGAGGAGGAGGCTTTGCAGTGCTGCCAGTTTTAACATCGCTACATTATCGCTAGATGTGGAGGTATTGACTTCAATCTAGCAGCCATTTGTTTATATCTAGAGACATTTACTACGGATAATTTTAACATTTCAGACATTCTAGTCATATTACATTGTAAAATTTGCAAAACAAACAACACAAAACTCTTTAGAAATTGCAGCATTATTCTAGCATTGTTTGACTATGTAGCAACAATAACATGCTAGCGACTTTTGAGAAAGGATCTAGCGGTATTTTGTGGTAACACTTAGGGTTGAAGGAGGAGGGTTAAAACACAAGTCACACAGGCAATTGCCAAAACTTTAAAGGTCCATATCATTGTTATTAAACTAAGCATTTGGCAAAGGGAGGAATTGTTAAAAACCTTAGCCAATACTCTGCTATTCACCAAAAATAAATTTGAATTATCAGTATTATTTGGTAGGGTAGGTATGTATAGGTAGGTTGGCTAAATAATTGGTGGAATTCGTAGGGACTCTAACTATTTTGAGAAAGTTAAATTAAAAACAAATTATGGATCTGAATGATTAATCGAATATGTTATTAACCCTTGTCTAGCGGCGCCGGACTTAAGTCGGTCTAGAGAACCATGGACTATGTGGTGGGGACCGACTTCAGGCGGTGTGCAATTCCGAGCAATATTTGGCTCTGAGAGAGAGACGAGCGGTGGGAGGAGCATAGGTCGGCTCCGACCGTTCGGCACGGCTCCCGTGCCAGCACTGGGCCCAGCTCCACACACACCCACACTCACTGCCTCGCTACACAGAGAATTATGTAAGAACATTTCCGTATTTTAGGGTTTTTTCCTTCGTCTTGCACGATCGTTGCAAGAGAACGCGTGGTCGTAGAAGGATGGTTCTGGTGTCATTGGAAAGCTCAATTATCGCCCTTTCAGGGATACATAATTGTATTACGCTCTGGTTCTTGTTTATGCATGAAAAAGAGCACGGAATCAAGGTCGTTTAGGGTAAAACCACCCGCTTGGCGGGTAGAAGTTACTGGCGGGCCCGCTCGTAAGGCGTTACGCAAAACTAGGGGATGCGTGGAAGCCTATATACTGAAATCTGTAAACGTTGTGTGGGTACCGAATACGGTTTTAAAGTCATTTAAGAATAGACAGTTTTCAATGCTGCGGCCAAACTATTCCACCCATTTATATTATGTTGGTATCAAAACGTTCGGAATTGCGAGCCTCACCCAACTACGCAAGAATGGCTTAGATCATCGGCGTAGTTTTAAAGATGTGGAATTTTAAGAGGAATTCAAGGTTTTTTCATGATTGCCTGAAAAAAAACCCACGTGCAAAAGCAAAACCTTTTCTGTAACATTTGCGGAGCATTAGTAGTGGAGTCCATATACCAAAACCCAATCATTTCCTATGAGTGGGAGAGACGGTATTTAGGTGTCAATTTTTGGGGGAAATCGGCTGCCACGGACCTGTTGGGCCGCCATGTCGGATGTTTAGCATATCAAAAGTTGCCCAATACAAAAGCGCACCTCTTGTGAAAGTTTGATCCTGATCCAAAAAGCGGTTCTGGAGTTATTACGTAAAAACCGGCGTGGAAAAATAATTTTGATGAATAAGTAGATTTAATGATTACAATAGGGGTTGCTCATAGGGGTCGAACCCCTAATAATCGTCTGGTTACTTATATAGCGCCCGTATCTCCTCCTTCGAGGATTTTCAACTGCTTGACACTTCATTAATCAACCAGAGACCATTACCCATCCCCCTTGCTCATGGGGAGACGGTAACCCCCGGCTATATCTCAGAAAAACTTTTCAATCTAAGCGGGGATTGAACGCGAGACCTGCAAGATGTGAAGCAGGCACGCTATCAACTGAGCCAGCCGGACGGCTGGCTTAGTATTTTCGGTGTCTATTTTTCTGATCTCTCTTGGAAAGACCATATTGCCACTCTTGCAAAAACGGCTTCCCCGAAGCTGGGTGTGCTCAAGCGCCTGCACAACTTTTTGCTCGTACAGGGACTCAGTGAGTCCATGTATTGAGTATTGTTCGCATGTGTGGGGAGGATCCTCTCACACAGCACTTTTCGACAAAGTAGAGAAGAAAGCCTTTCATCTCATTAACTTTGCTCCACTCACCGATTCTCTGCAATCTCTCTCTCTTTGCCGCAATGTTGCATCTCTCTCGCTTGTCTATCGCTGTTACAATAATCAGTGTTCCTCAGAGCTCTCTTAGTATATACCACCTTCTCTACATAGGGTTACATAGTATCCGTCTTGCAACACAATCCCACCCTTACTCTGTGCAACTCTCCAAACCAAGAGTGAAACGATACTCCCAATCGTTCTTTTATTCAACAGCTGAGCTCTGGAACTCTCTCCCTGAATCCATCTTTCCCTCATCCTATGATTTAATTGCTTCAAAATCCGTGTGTCCAGACATTATGGTTCGAACATTCCTTGATTTTGGCCCTGTTGCTCTTTCAACTCTGGGGGAGGCATGCGTCACATGCAGTTTTACCTTTTGTCTCCCTCATCCACATAGAAATAATAATATAAAAAATAAAAACGATGGTCGCTGGACTCAGGGCCATTTCATTGCAATAACACAACAAATTCCCGGTTTTTCGGACTCTTGGCCGTACTCAAGAATATGTGAAAGCCCCTTAACCCTTCCTACCCGGGCTGCCTTAGGTAAGTACAGCGCGGCTGAAGGGCCGCAACCCGGTATGCCTTGTGTAAGGCATTTGCTTGAAAGCGTGCTTTAAATTTCGCGCGGGCAAATTTTACTTGGCGGGGGCGATCGTAGCGCCATCAAGCCTCAACTACCACGCTTACCAGTTCCTACGTTGCCGCCATTGAGAGCTACAGCAAAAAATTTAATTCCGACGCGTCCGATACTGTGCAATCTTCCGCGCGTCCCAGTGCTACCCCGCTTGCAACATCTACGCCTCTGCCAACCGAGAAGAAAAGGAAAGTAAGGAAAGTGAAACGTTTGCTAAGTGACAGTGCAATACAACGTACACTTTTCAACCCCGATTTGAGCAGTCGTGAAAGCTCTGTGGACAAAAACCTCTATATTCAGAGTAGAAGTGGGAGCGAAATTGACGATTTTGTGGGATTTGGTGCTGATGACAATGTTGATTTTTTTGAGGGGGGTGATAGTAGTGATGATCCTGATGTGGAAGTGGTGGAGGAAGGTGCTATTGAAGTACCAAGTGTGCTAGAGCCAACCCCTTCGCCTAGTTTCGTAGGTCAGGGTAGGCCTACGCCAGGACCTTCCCCTTTGCCTGCCCGTACGCCCTTGAAAGTGGGTAAATACTTCTATAAACAGTCGTTAGTGAAAAGTGCAGCCAAGAAAACTCGCAGGGAGGCAGAAAAAGTGAGGGAAGGCGTAGATAGTGAGAGTGATGCCGACCCAGGCCAAGCAACCACCCGCATTCCTTTGTCACGACGCCTTGACCCGGGACGCCGGGAGGGCCACCCACAGCCCTCAGCTTCATCTGTCCCTCAAGATGACCAAAGGGCTTCTACAAGTGCGCCATTGGCCTCCCGTAGTGTGTCACCACAGGCCCCGCATCGTAGGTCATTATTTCCTGCGGAAAAGTCCCCGGCTAGCCGCAAAAGGAGCCCAACTCCCGAGGCCGAAGCTCCCATTGCTCAACCTCCCGCAGCCCCACGCCGCCGACGCCCGGTCTATTCTTCACCAGAGTTGACTCCTGAAGAGGCTGCTGACGACCCCGACATTGCTCCAGATGACCTGACGTCGCCTGAGGAAGAGGAAAACGAAGAGGAAGAGGAAGAGGAAGAGGAAGAGGGAGTCCCGACAAGAAGAGTCAAAGGACCTCGAGGTCGTGGACGTGGTCAGCCTGCCGACGCCGCTGCCCCTGGGCCTGGGCGTGGGCGTGGGTGTGCAGGGCGTCCGCCTGGGCATCCGCGTGGCCAAGGGCGTGTGCCAGGGCGTCCAGGGCGTGTGCCTGCTGCAGCTCCACGTCCTCGTCCTCGACCTGCTGAAATGTTTGTGTGGTCAGATGGCGCGGATTTTGTGCCAGATTTTCCTGCCTTTGACGAGGTACAACAGGGTTCTTGGGTGTCACCAGCATATCCCTGTGGCCCAAATGCCACCCCCAGTGAACTTTTCTGTGGCTTCTATGACAATGAAGTCATGGAATACCTTGTCAAAGAGACAAATCACCACCAGGCTATCTGTTCAAACTTTCTTTTCAGGAAGACAAGTGCAAAGATGGTGGCATGGAGAGCTCTCACTGTGGCAGAATTATATGTGTTCTTGGCACTCACAATGCTGATGACACACATAAAGAAGCACGTTCTGGCCGACTACTGGATAACTGGCGACCTCACAACGACTCCAGCATTTGGCAAATTCATGTCAAGGGATAGGTACTTCGACATCCTCTCATATTTCCATCTGACAAATAACATGCATGTCCACGAGCCCGACACACTCTGGAAGATCAGGCAACTGTATGACATGATACGTCATCGGTTTTTCACCTACCTGATTCCATTTCAGAAGCTGTGCATCGACGAGTCTCTGGTCCTGTTCCGTGGTAGGCTGCACTTCCGACAGTATATCCCGTCAAAGAGACACCGCTTCGGCATCAAGCTCTTCGTCCTCTGCGACTGCAAGACGGGATATGTGCTCGACTTTATAGTCTACAGCGGCAAGGGTGGTGAGGTGGAGATTGACCCCCTCATTGGTTTTGGCGGCGCTGTGGTAAAGAGGATGATGGAGAGGTACTTCCATGACAACCACGTCCTCTATACCGACAATTATTACACGTCGCCTATCCTCACCAAGTACCTCCATGACCGCAAGACTGGAACTGTTGGCACAGTGAAGGGGAAGAGGAAGGGCATGCCAGCCTACCCAACAAAAACTAAGAAGACGGACATATTCCATAAGAAGAGTGGCCCCATCCTCTCCATCCACTGGCATGACCAGCGCAAGGTCAACCTCCTCACCACATGCCACAAAGCAGAGATGGTCCCCACAGGGAAGGTGGACCGAAAAACTAAGAACCCTATCACAAAACCAGCTGCTGTTCTGGACTATAACCTGAACATGCGCCTCGTCGACAAGTCCGACATGCAGATGGGCTTCATAGACTGCCTGCGAACATCTTGGAGGTGGTACAAGAAGTTTGTCCTGCATACAGTAGATATGTCTGTCCTCAACGCGTACAACATCTACTGTTTGAGGTGTCCAGTCATCAAGTACAAGAGCCTGCGGACCTTCCAAAAGCAGCTGATACCTGAGCTCCTGGTAAAACATGCGGGTACACCAGGGAGGCCACTACAAGGACCAGGCATGATGGACAGAATAGGGTGTGCCAACTTCATCAGAAAGCACCAGCTCGTCGCCCTTCCTTTCCAGGGTCCTAACAGCCGAATAAGGATGCAGAAGAGGTGCTATGTGTGCACCCGCACAACTCGACGACCAAGCAAACCCACAAAAACAACTTGGCAATGCCTCGAGTGTCAGATGGGACTGTGTGCCGGCACCTGCTTCAATGATTTCCACACTCTGGCAAACTATTGAAGTGTAAGTGACAGTGATAGTGACACTCAATAATAATAATATAACTAAGTATAAGTGAAAGAGACACATAAGTAATAATAAGTGCCTTCAGAACAATATGAACAAGTGAAAGTGACACTAAAATATATATTCCTAACAATAAAGAAGTGAAAATTACACTATCAATTACCATAGTCCAGTATAAATAATCATAACTACTATAATAATGACTATAAAACTAAGTCTAAGTGAAAGAGACACACATAAGTAATAATAAGTGCCTTCAGAACAATATGAACAAGTGAAAGTGACACTAAAATATATATTCCTAACAATAAAGAAGTGAAAATTACACTATCAATTACCATAGTCCAGTATAAATAATCATACCTACAATAATAATGACTATAAAACTAAGTCTAAGTGAAAGAGACACACATAAGTAATAATAAGTGCCTTCAGAACAATATGAACAAGTGAAAGTGACACTAAAATATATATTCCTAACAAAAAATAAGTGAAAATGACACTATCAATTACCATAGTCCAGTATAAATAATCATAACTACTATAATAATAACAATAAAACTAAGTATAAGTGACAGAGACACAAATTACTTCAGAAAAAAATATTTATTGAGTGAAAATATCATAATAACAATAATATATGGCATAATAAACAATAAAACACTAAAAAATCGCTTCCCGCCATAATTCCAGGTAGAGCGACGAGTCAAAACGTTCTTCGTAGCCTGGGCCGCGGGTGAGCGTTCGGACGCGGCGAGGTAAATACGCTGCAAAGTGACCTCCACTTCCATCACCATAACTCCTGAACTACTTGAGCTAGAAAGCTCTACTCAACGCCATTCTACGCGGGAAGGTAAGGCGCCCATTTTGACATATGTTTGATTATTGTAGGTAGTATATTAAGCGAGATTAGCCTTAGTTTACTTTTGTTGTGTTTTCAGCCAGATCGCCCGGATACAGCCTCCGTCATTAAGAAAGGTTGCCCGGGTAGGAAGGGTTAACCCTTTCTCGCACAGGACGCGATTTGTGCCCTTTCTGGGATTCTTAAAAGCCTGTGTGACTATCAGTGGTGTTTAGATACCTTTAGTTTAGTTACTTCAACTTCTGCAGTTGTCTTTGAGTGAGATGTGGGCAAAAAACTAATTTTGGAACAGTAACTATAAGATTGAGAGATCTCAATTTCTGAATGCTAAACGGCAACCCCCGAGTCCAGTGACTTTACACATACTGCTTAATCTAGACATAATAGTCTGTCTATGAGTATTGTTTGTTACTATAATTATAAGTATAAATGTGTGTCAACAGAAATTATATGATTTACCATAGCAGCGCGATAAGCCTCACGGAAGTGTCTCAGTAGCAAATGCGATAGGCCTCACGGAAGCAAGACCATAAAAAAAACTCACAAAATGCCCCAGGGGCTCTCAAAACAAAGGAATCAGTGAGTAGGTGATATAATTCCCCTTTAGTACCTCCTAACACTCATCCACATGTGTCCCAATTCCCCTTTCCCCTCCTTCACCCCCTTTTCACCACTCTTTCCCCCTCCTCAGTTTTCGGCTATTTTTCATCTTATTTCCCTCATTTATCGGTTATTTTCCGCGCAAATTATTCTCAGCCGGGCTGGGAGGTAGCAGCGAGTCATTTAGAGACCCTATAGAAGAGTGAGATATCTGCCGGGCGGCTCAGTACAGTAAACCCTCGCTATCTCGGACCTCTAATTGTCGGAAACCCTTACTAGCCGGATCGGTGACGGCCTCCCGGACACGTACTTCCGTATTTCAGACATTTACGTCATCGTTCCGACAGTGTCCGACAGACGGATGACGCGCTCACGTCACCGGACAATAAGGGTGAATATCCGACAAACAGAAGGGACGTCCGACGCCATCTACATCCGGGGCCCAAGCATCGGAGCTAGGAGCGTCAGTCCGCACCAAGCTCTGTTGTGTTACACATGGATGCGTGCATTTATCAAGTTCTCCATGCCTCCCAAGGATAAGCCGAAGCATAAGGTGACCTCTATATCACTCGAAACTAAGCTTCAGATGGTGAAGGACCTGGACAGTGAGGACAGTGAGGTGGAGAAGGACATTGAGGTGGAGAAGAACAGTGAGGTGGAGAAGGACATTGAGCTGGAGAAGAACAGTGAGGTGGAGAAGGACAGTGAGAAGGGGAGTGAGGTGGTCAAGGATAGTGCGGTGGAGGTGGGGGTGAAAAGGGGATGCTGCAGTAATTAATGCAGTGTTGGGGAGGAGGGAGAGGGGAGGGGGGATATCAAGACTACAGACAAGAGCAATGAAGGGGTAAGTGTAATGTAGCCTACTGTACAATACATATTGTAAAACTAAAATATACTGTATATGTACTGTACTGTGTTTTCTATTACAGATTATAGGGTTCGAATAGGGTTGTCTTCGTTTTCTAGGTTGATGCGGACTTTTCTTTTGAGGTCGGATTTGTTCTGTAGTCTCCGATTTCATTGTTGCCTCGGACATACATTGGTTAGGTCGGATTTTATCCTCTGTTAGGTCGGACACAAGTCGGACTCCAGACATCTCGGATTTTCGGACATTTTGGACTGGGTCTTCCCCCAATTAGTCCGAGATAGCGAGGGTTTACTGTACATTGCGAGAAGGGAGGATGCATGTCTCTCGGCCGGCTGACCCAGAATATGACCGGGCGGCGAAAATATACGTTTGCCACCACCCAATTGCTGTTTCCACTTCTTTTATCACTCTTCAATGTTCATATGTTCATCATAGTTATGTACAATAAAGTAGACGTGCCGTTTTGCCCAAAATCAAAACGGCATACCCAACTCTGTGATGGGTTACCATCATCACTAATATTACCACCACCATTACTTCTACTATCATCATCACTACAACTGTCACCATCATCACTACTACTATCATCATCACTACTACTATTACAATCATCACTACTACTCTCACCATCTTCACTAATACTGTCACCATTGCCACTACCTCATCACTACTCTCATCATTATCACTACAACTATCACCATAATCATTATTATCACCATCATCTTACAATCATAATTACTTGTCACCATCATCACTACTATTATCACCATCATCACTACTATTACCATCATCCCCACTATTACTACCATCACTTCTGTCAACTAAACTAACTTAACCTAACTTAACCCGACAAACGCGGGGCAAGTTGTTTTCAGTCCCTGATCGATGGCGTTCCCCATCGTTGCTGGGGGGGGGGGGGGGGGGGAACCATATTTTGGATCTAAAATCATAACTGTTGCACAAATTCAAAAAAATCTTTTTTGACTGAAGTTCGCATTCACCCAACAAATGTTCGTGTAAAATTTGGTGAAAATCCGTCCAACGGTCTAGGAGGAGTTTCGGGACAGACGGATGACGATGACGACGACGACGAGACATTTATTTCGGTGGTACCCACTATACGGGGTGCGGGCGATACCAAACTCTGCTTACGCAGAGTTGATAAAGTAGACGTGCCGTTTTGCCCAAAATCAAAACGGCATACCCAACTCTGCGATGGGTTACCATCATCACTAATATTACCACCATCATCACTACAACTATCGTCATCACTACAACTGTCACCATCATTACTACTATCATCATCACCATTACTATCATCATCACTACTACTATTACAATCATCACTACTATTCTCACCATCATCATTAATACTGTCACCATCGTCACTACCATCATCACTACTGTCATCATCATCGCTATAGCTATCATCATTACTTGTCACCATCACCACTACTATTATGACCATCATCACTACTACTAGTATTATCACCATCATATCTACTACTGTCATCATCATCTCTGCTGTCATCATCACTAAAACTACAACCATCATCACTACTATTATCACCATTATCACTACAATTACCATCATCCCCACTATTACTACCATCACTTCTAATGTCAACTAAAATAACTAAACCTAGCAAATGCGAAGCGAGATGTTTTCGCCCCCAGAACGATGGCGTTCTGTGTGTGAGCCCCTACGGGGCACACACACACAGAAGACCATCATTGCTTGTGGGGGGGGGGGGGGGGGGGTAAAACCATATTTTGGATCTAAAATCATAACTATTGCACAAATTCAAAAAATCTGTTTTGACCGGCGTTCGCATTCACCCAACAAATGTTTGTGTGAAATTTGGTGAAAATCCGTCCAACGGTCTAGGAGGAGTTTCGGGACAGACGGACGACGACGACGACAGACATTTATTTCGGTGGTACCCACTATACGAGGGGGCGATACCAAACTCTGCTTACGCAGAGTTTATAAAGTAGACGTGCCGTTTTACCCAAAATCAAAACGGCATACCCAACTCTGCGATAGGTCACCATCACTACTAGTCACTATCACCATTACTATCATCAGCAATACTACTATTATAGTCATCACTAATACTCTTACCATCATCACTACTACTCTCATCATCACTATTACTGTCATCATCACTACAACTTTCACCATAATCACTACTACTCACCATCATCATTAATACTGTCACCATCATCACTACTGTCATCATTATCACTACAACTATCATCATTGCTTGTCACCATCATCACTACTATTATGACCATCATCACTACTACTAGTACTGTCACCATCATATCTACTACTGTCATCATCATCACTACCATCATCACTGCTGTCATCATCACTACAACTACAACCATCATCACTACTATTATCACCATTTTCACTACAATTACCATCATCACTACTATTATCACCATCATCCCCACTATTACTACCATCACTTCTAATGTCAACTAAACTAACTTAACCTAACAAATGCGGGGCGAGATGTTTTCGCCCCCAGAACGAAGGCATGAACTACTGAGGTGTGAATACTGATAATTGTATATCACAAAATTAAAATTAAAATAAAGTTATGTATTTATAGTTTCAATAATGTATAGATATTGTTATGTAACAGATCTAGTGCAGTAATAGCACTCTTGGTGGGGGGGGTTCTGGGGGGGGGGGGGGTGTAAAACCGTAGTTTGGATCTAAAATCATAACTATTGCACAAATTCAAAAAATATTTGTTTTGACTGACGTTCGCATTCACCCAACAAATGTTTGTGTGAAATTTGGTGAAAATCCGTCCAACGGTCTAGGAGGAGTTTCGGGACAGACGGACGACGACGACGACAACGACGACGACAATTTTTTTTTTCCGGTGGTACCCACTATACAGGGGGGCGATACCAAACTCTGCTTACGCAGAGTTGATAAATGCACATGGAGAAGAAATAATGCTTTATGTGGTAAATATAACAAATTTTGTCAGAATCAAAGGGTAGAAATTACCCGTCCTGGCCACGTTTCACTACCACATTTTCACGTTCCGCGGGTTAGATATTCCGGCCACTTCAAATATGATGTCATCAGTATAGTAATGCTGTTATGTACTAATTTATTATAATGTACCTAATACATTAATCAAGGAGAGTAAGCGGTACATCTGATGACGAAGCACCATTTAGCATGGTTGAGATTTGGTTAGAGTATTTGTATATGGAACTATAAATATCCATGAATATACATAATTTATATAAATTAGCAGAGGTGTTACGTCCTGGGATATATAAACACTGGGCTCTTTCTATTTGACTAGGTATGCGGCAACAAGCAACAGCGGAAAACGCTAGATCCAACCCTTATCTTTAAACCCAGGCAACAAACCACCCTAAACCGTCAAGAGTCCTGCCTGGACAACGAGGTATCCTATGACTCGGTTACAGGGTGCACGCACTATAGACTGCTGATAGTCAAGCAGGCTATATAAAAGATCACACAATTAAGTTGACTTAAAGCTTCAAGGAAAAGATAGATAACGGAATTAAATTGCAGAAACAATTTAATAACAAACTAGAAGAAAGTACAGTTCTGATGAGTGATAATGAATGGGAGTTGCAGGGTCTGGTAAATGAGTTTGGAACAGAGTGCGAAAAACGGAATTTGAAGGTAAATACGGGGAAGAGCAAGGTTATGGTCTTCGAAAGGGGTGAAGTCACAGAGTGTGAGGTGAAGCTGAACGGTCAGGCTATGGAGATCGTCAACTCTTTTAAGTATCTGGGCAGTGTGTTGAGTAAAGATGGGACTATGGATGAAGAGGTGCGGGAGAGGGTACAACAGGGGAAGAGGGTTGTAGGAACGCTAAAAGCAGTAACAAGAAATAGGGTGGTCAGTATGGAAGTGAAGAAGTCCTTGCATGACAGTGTGGTAATCCCGACACTGACTTACGGAAGCGAAGCATGGACGTTGGTTGAGAGACTCAGACCAAGAGTGAGAGCAGTGGAAATGAATTACTTAAGGAGTGCGTGCGGAGTTACATGGAGGGATAGACAGACTAATGAGGAAGTAAGAAGGAGGTGTGGTGTGGAGGTAGATGTGCTGGAAAGTGTGAAAAGGAACAACTTGAGATGGTTCGGCCATATGGAACGTATGGAAAGCGAGAGAATGACTAAGAGGGTGTACGAGAGCGAGGTGGAGGGACAGAGGGGGAGAGGTAGACCGAATATGAGGTGGAAGGATGGAGTGAGGAACTACATGAACGAAGGCGGTGCTGGTTGGGGGGAGGGGCGTCGACTGACTGGGGACAGAGGTGCATGGGGGCGGTTCGTTCGTGGCCACCCCTTCGGGGATCACGGCGTCAGGCAATAGATAGATAGATAGATAGAAGAAAGTACATTTAACGTTACGTTAATTAATACAACTAATCACCCCTGCATGAAAGAAGGTGAAAGCAAACAGTCCTCAAAACATTGTACAGGTAGACAAGATGCGGGTCTCTAAACTGCATGCGGCTACTGTAGGATCTGATGCTTAGCAAAGAAAGTACGTTACGGATTTAGAGAACTCTTAACTCATAAGCAGGAATAAATACTAGTGATAGGCCATACAGTGTATAATGGCATAGGTATAATTAAATAAAGGCAGCAACTCGCAACATAACCACATACAGGTGTGCTTCTCACTCTTAGTCAGGCAAGCCTGCTCGGACAGAGTCTCTAAGCCACACCCTGACTCACAATGCTCACAAAAACGGTAAACTGTGGCACAATAACAAGCATACAGAAATAATAAACCCCTAGCTGTTAATCTGCCAGGTGGCAGAGGTCTAGCCGGAAGGATATAGGCTTCGAATACCCGGGCTGAGCCACCTGCTCTAGCCTAGAGACGTTCCCAGGTCTGTGCGCCAAATTACTCTAATTGAAAGGGTGCTCTCTTGAGAGACTCAGATCGCAAGTATCTGACTCTCTCCTGGCGACCCTATAACAAAAGCAAGACGTGCTAGCGCAGTGCTGAGTGGACTAGGCAAGGGCCCTCACACAACACAACACTAGACACACAGGGACACAGACAAGAAAATGCCCCCAGACTCCCACGGGTATCCTAGTAAAGTCGTGCGGGTCCACAGGACTCGCACCAGCAGACTTTACTTAAAGGATCGCAAAAAGCCCCCCTCCGGTCTAGCCCCTGCTAACCTGACACAAGAACACACTAGCAAGCATGAAACCACCAAATATGAGACAACAAAAAAGCTTCCTAGGTCTCATTAACAATTACATCTCTGCATAAGGCCCTAAATCCTATCTAGTTATCTGAGAGCTCGTCGTTAATACAATAATAGATATAAGGTCTATCAAGGGGATGGGATAATTAAATAGATTGGTGAAGTAGTGGAAAGAAGGTATACAAAGTAAGAGAGAAAGTTTCTAAGTGGGGTTGAGAGGGATAGATATCAAGGGGGTCCGAAGGGTACGACAATGAGGTGAGCTCTGAGTCTTGAATCTGTCTGGACCCCGCCCTAGGCATGCAGAATACATCCCTTGCTTGGCAACACTCAACACAGTTGCCGGGTCAAAATCCTCTACCCCGTGCGTGAGTCGAAACTAAGCCTAACGTTGCAATCAAATGCAGGTGGCAACGCTTCAGGCTCGTCCTAAGCTGGCAAGCGAAGCAACGTCCCAAGCCGGTCTCTCTCTCCCGCTCGTCTCCTCCCACCCTCACTAGACTTACATCTTATATATTATAATGAAACAATCAACTATCGAGAATAAAATATACTAAGATGCGTTGGTTAAGAATAAGGGCAGCTACAAGCTGTGAAACAACATAAGAATATCCCATACATTAGTTACGTTGTCGTAGGATATATACTAAGGAAAAGCCTACCGGCCGGCTGCCACCAGCCGGTTTCTAAACGGCTGGGCAGCCGACGCGCGCGCATGCCCGCACGTGGCTACTATGCAGAAGCGTCACACCTCCCCCAAGATATAAGACCCTTGACTAAGTTCTTCATATCTAACAAAAAGTTTCTCATAGTACCACACACTGTTGCGACACAAGGCACCATATATAACAAAAAATAAAGACTGTTGCGCTCCACCGAGCAAGTTCAACTAACTCAGCGACAATAAGCGAAAACATTCAACTTAGATACTGCTACAACATCTTATACAAAATTCTACACGTTATAAAAAATAAAGAGTTTTTATAAGGTTTTTGCTTTTTTAATTTGTTTTTTTCGGCTGAACTACAGTGACAGCCTATTTTCCTCCTCACTCAACCCTCAATCCTGTGGCAGTCTAACCAACATCATCCACCCTTGATAGACAATCCGCTATCACGTTATCAGAACCGGCAATATGGCGCATGTCCAGATTATACTCCTGAAGCATGAGTGACCACCTGGTCAGCCTCATATTCCGGTTATGAAACTGATTCAAGAATTTCAGAGGGTGATGATCGGTATAAACCACTACGACTGGTCCGAAAGCAGGAACATATACATAGAAGTGCCTGACCGCCAGCACTATCGCCAGGAGTTCTTTTTCAATTACAGAGTAATTCCTTTGTGCACTATTGAATTTTTTACTGTAAAAACTCACTGGATGTTCGATACCTTCATCATCTGTCTGTAACAAGACAGCCCCAGCCCCTACGCCACTGGCATCAGTCGCCAGCTGAAAAGGTCTGCTGAAGTCAGGGGCCCTGAGTATGGGGTGGGTACATAACAGGTGTTTCACTAAGGAAAACGCCTCTGCACACTCAGGAACCCACCGGAACTTCTTGTCCTTAGATAATAAGTCAGTTAAAGGTGCAAGTACAGTCGAATAGCCTTTGATGAAGCGACGATAATAGCCTATCATACCTAGAAACCGCATGATTTGTTTCTTAGTCGTAGGCTGGGGAAACTGATCGATGGCTTTGATCTTTGTCTGTGGAGGGCACACCTGACCCATCCCCACCTCGAATCCCAGGTACAAAACTGTGGCTTTGACAAAATCGCACTTACCCAGGTTTACCACCAAACCTGCTTCATTCAGTTTATTAAAAAGCTGTCCGATGTGAGCACAGTGACTGTTAAAATCATCGTCGTATATTATGACATCATCTAGGTACACCGTACAGTTGGGAATGTCGGCTACAATGTCGTTCATTAATTTCTGAAACGTGGCAGGGGCATTTTTCAGCCCGTATGGCATAACATGGCAACGATATATGGCACCGTCCACCACAAACCCACACACCTCTCGCGCTCGCTCAGACAAGGGCACTTGCCAATAACCCTTAACAAGGTCTATCTTAGTGAGGAACTTGGCTTTTCCTATCTTATCCACACTGTCGTCCACGCGAGGGAGAGGGTAGGCATTTGTGGGGGTTAAACCATTCAACCTGCGGAAATCAATACAAAACCGCACCTTGCCATCTGGTTTGGGCTGCAGTGTGACTGGGGAATTCCACCTTACTGCACCCTCAGAAATCAGCCCACGCTTCAGCATATAATCCAGCTCTTCCCTAAGTGCTGGTAATTTAATAGGGGGAACACGGTATGGCACTGATTTAAAGGGCGGGTGGTCCCCAACATCGACATCGTGCACCGCTTGAGTAGTGAGGCCAGGATGCTCCGCGAAAACAGCTGGGTTTGAATCAAACAAGTGCTGCACAGCTACACGCTGTTGCTCAGGCAGGTGCAATATCAACTCGTGAGCCACTTGTCTAGAATTCCCCGCCCACTGATCCGCGGAAACATGACAATCCCAATTATCCTCCCCCGCAGCTTGACTGTCCCTTCCTCCTTCTCCACCACGATCGCTGCAGATCAACACCGGGACAGTGAGAGGCTCGGAGGGGCGCCTCACATACTCTTTCATCAGATTTACATGGCAAAGTTGGTTCTTTTTCTTACGATCAGGAGTAGCTACTAAATAGTCGAGATCAGAAACCTTCCTTACAACCCGATACGGACCAGAATACTTGGCAGACAAGGGGTGTCCCACCAGAGGCAGTAGTATCAGTACCTCCTGATCTACTTCAAACTCCCTCAGCTTCACCTTCTGGTCGTATCTGTCCTTCATCTGAGCTTGTGAACTCTTAAGGTTCCGACCTGCTACCTCCAAGCTCTTTAGCATTCTCTCACGGCTTTCAACTACATACTTTAGAAGCGAGCATGGCTTTGTGACTCCCTCCCAGATCTCCTTGACTATGTGGAGGGGCCCCCTGACCCTGTGTCCAAAAACCAACTCGTTCGGGCTAAATCCCAAGCTCTCCCCAGGTACTTCTCTCGCAGCAAATAAAACGTATGGGAGACCTAGATCCCAGTCCTTCCCATTTTCCATGCAATAACACCGCAACATACTCTTGAGAGTCGAGTGCCACCTTTCCAAAACTCCCTGACTCGGGATGGTAGGCAGATGACACCACAGACACTATCCCATGTTGCTGCATGGTCTGCTTAAACAGAGCAGAAGTAAAATTGGATCCCTGATCAGACTGGATCTCCTGAGGGTAGCCATAACGAGAGAAATAGACAGGTAGGTTTTTGACAACAGTCTTAGCCATCCCGTTGCGCATGGGGTAAGCATCTGGATACCGTGTTGCTAAATCCATTACATTTAGTAAAAATTTATTGCTGGCACTAGTGGGGGGCAATGGGCCAACCATATCGATAACTACTTTGCTGAAGGGCGGCCCAATGACAGGGATGGGTTGTAACGGGGCTCTCGGAATGACCTGATTGGGTTTCCCAACAACTTGACATGTGTGACACTGTGACACCCATGACACGACACTCGCCTTTAACCCAGGCCACCAGAAAAGCTTGCTCAGAGCTGCCTCCGTCTTATGTGCCCCCAGGTGCCCTGCCAAAGGCACATCATGAGCTAATCTCAATAAGCTCTCACGGCACACCCTCGGTACTACTAACTGGTCCACTAATCCTGACCCGCCATCCCACTTTTTCTGGGGATCCTGATGTCTCCGATACAAGATCCCCTCGGACAAGAAAAAATCACCAGGCTGCGCATCCCCATCGCTCTCCAGTTCGACAGCACCATTACCACACACCCTGACTTCAGGATCTTCCAGCTGCAAGGAACATATATCAGCAGGTGCGAGATTATCCAAGTTCATCTTAAATAATATATTTCCACCTCCAATGTCCCGCTGAGCCATCGTTTCCTCACGCTGGGCATAACGATGCTGTCGCAGAGTCTCTTCCTGCCCTGCACCTGCACTAGCGGTGACAGGCCCCGGGGCCTCTCCAGACTCTAACATAGGTGCCAATAATGAGTCACCAAGAAACACTGCCGGCTCAAAACTCTCCAATTGACCAACACTTCCCGTTTTCTTGTGACCTTTCCTCCGCGGTTTGATAGACTGAGGTGGTGGCTGCAAGGCTCCGGATGTCTGAGAACGCGTCACAACACACGCCATGGTTTGTACGCTACACTTCTCAACCCACTCCTGTTCCTCCCTACTAACGTCGGCCGCCTTCTCGGCAACGACCAAGGGTGAAACCTTAGAAGCAGGCACCGCAAAGTCGTTGCCGAGGAGGAGGTCGACGCCCCCAACAGGCAAGTTCTCTATAATTCCCACATCCAGCTCCTTCACCACACCACCCACCTCCAGCTCCATCCGCACCAGCGGGTAGGACTTCGTAGCATTGATCCCCTGAACTACCACCACCCGAGCAGCGTTAATCGGTCTACCAGTAAAGTTCTTTAACAAGGTCTGAGAAGCCCCCGTATCACGCAATAGCTTAACTCCTCGCCTTTCGCCAGCCCACCTCACAAAACCATGCCCTCTATGACCCCCAAAGACGTCGCGGACAGGGTTCGAGCCTTCCGGACTCTTTAACACAGGCTGTGTCCCAACCTCTGACGAACTACCCTTGGCAAACTCAGAAGATATAGGCGACACCCCTATGCTGCGGCCCAAGGACACAACCTTGTTTGGTGGCTTGTTCGGACAAGCATTTGCAAAGTGACCCTCCTTGTGACATGCGAAGCACTCTTTACTCTTTGGTTTCCCTTGGGAGTGGGAGGTACCATTAGACTTCTTATACGGGACGGTATTTGGTTTATGTTCAGTTTTATTGTCAGTGCTAGATGGTTTTGTGTATTTATGTGTATCAAAATTCTTGGGAGGGGGAGGGGTACGATCCTTTGCACCCGACTCACTCCTAGCTGCTGCTCCGCACCCTCGAATTAATGACAGTCGGAGGTCAGCCATTTCTGCTGCCTCCTGGAGAGTTCTAGGATTTTTTCCTTTATATTTATTGTTAAGTCCCCGCCTGTGCACTTAAAGAACTGCTCCAAGAGAACCAGCTCACTCAACTCCTCAAAAGTAGCTGCCCTCTCAGAACGCAGCCAATGTCGTAGTGCATCAGACAAGTCCCGGGCGTGTTCTAGGAAGGTACTATCCTTGCCCTTAGTAACACCCCGAAACTTCAAGCAGTAAGTTTCTGGTTGTAACTCATAGGCCCGTAGCACAGCCTTCTTTACCTCATCATAAACTACACAGGACTCTAAAGGTAGTGCATCATACACTTTTAGCCCCTTTCCTAGGAGTCTTGATGAAACTAATGCTGCCCACTTTTCCTGAGGCCACTGGTGTTCCTGACACTTCTTCTCAAATCGCATAAAAAACTCAGTCACACATAATTCATCGAACACAGGAACTAGTTTAAGCAGGTGCGACAATGATTGGTCCCGATGTCTGTTACCTCCCCCAATATTTCGCCCTGTTACCTCCACTCGAGATCTCTCCAGCTCCCTGTCAGCCCGATACTTAGTAGACTCTGCCTGCAGTTCAGCCTCTCGTATAGCTGTTCTCTCTGCAGCCTCAGCCTGAGCTCTAGCAGCCTCAGCCTGAGCTCTAGCAACCTCAACCTTGGCCATCTCAAGCCGAAACAACAAATCTGGAGTCAACCCTTGAGGAGGGGAAGGTGCATTTAATGGAGAGGGTCCCTGTGATTGAATTCCACGCTGCCATTGACCATCAACTTGGGAGTATGTACTAAATTCAGGCACCCTGACGTTTGACATGGGGGTAGAGTGGAGGGGGGGCTGGGGACCGGGGCCCCCAGTCGCCTCTCCACCCAGGTCTCTCCCTTCTAAACCCAATATCAAAGTCCTCAGCTGATCTTTCCTCATGCCATTTAAACCCTGGTGACCCTGAAGACCTGCCACACACTTTAAGCCATACTTATTCAGCTTCAACACCCTGGCAGCGGTAAGGGGCACCTCTAAAAATCTTCTAGCACCCTCCTCGCTATCGACTAGCCACTCCACAGGTCTTTCTCCCTCCGAGCCCGTATCGTGACCTGACCCATCACTGTGTTCTGATGTATTAGACATGTTTGTGTACTGCAGTAATTATCACGGTTATAGAATGTGCCTTATCTCCTATGCAAGTATGTATATACTAATGTTATTTAAAGTCTTTAATGTGTAATATTGGTTGCTCCAAAAAAAAAACTCTATGTCTACTGTATTCCTCTAATCATAAGGAATCTCAAAACAAATGACCACTATATTCCTCTGTTCAGTAAATCCTATGCAAGGTCGCCATTTGTTACGTCCTGGGATATATAAACACTGGGCTCTTTCTATTAGACTAGGTATGCGGCAACAAGCAACAACGGAAAACGCTAGATCCAACCCTTATCTATAAACCCAGGCAACAAACCACCCTAAACCGTCAAGAGTCCTGCCTGGACAACGAGGTATCCTATGACTCGGTTACAGGGTGCACGCACTATAGACTGCTGATAGTCAAGCAGGCTATATAAAAGATCACACAATTAAGTTGACTTAAAGCTTCAAGGAAAAGATAGATAACGGAATTAAATTGCAGAAACAATTTAATAACAAACTAGAAGAAAGTACATTTAACGTTACGTTAATTAATACAACTAATCACCCCTGCGTGAAAGAAGGTGAAAGCAAACAGTCCTCAAAACATCGTACAGGTAGACAAGATGCGGGTCTCTAAACTGCATGCGGCTACTGTAGGATCTGATGCTTAGCAAAGAAAGTACGTTACGGATTTAGAGAACTCTTAACTCATAAGCAGGAATAAATACTAATGATAGGCCATACAGTGTATAATGGCATAGGTATAATTAAATAAAGGCAGCAACTCGCAACATAACCACATACAGGTGTGCTTCTCACTCTTAGTCAGGCAAGCCTGCTCGGACAGAGTCTCTAAGCCACACCCTGACTCACAATGCTCACAAAAACGGTAAACTGTGGCACAATAACAAGCATACAGAAATAATAAACCCCTAGCTGTTAATCTGCCAGGTGGCAGAGGTCTAGCCGGAAGGATATAGGCTTTGGATACCCGGGCTGAGCCACCTGCTCTAGCCTAGGGACGTTCCCAGGTCTGTGCGCCAAATTACTCTAATTGAAAGGGTGCTCTCTTGAGAGACTCAGATCGCAAGTATCTGACTCTCTCCTGGCAACCCTAAAACAAAAGCAAGACGTGCTAGCGCAGTGCTGAGTGGACTAGGCAAGGGCCCTCACACAACACAACACTAGACACACAGGGACACAGACAAGAAAATGCCCCCAGACTCCCACGGGTAACCTAGTAAAGTCGTGCGGGTCCACAGGACTCGCACCAGCAGACTTTACTTAAAGGATCGCAAAAAGCCCACCCTCCGGTCTAGCCCCTGCTAACCTGACACAAGAACACACTAGCAAGCATGAAACCACCAAATATGAGACAACAAAAAAGCTTCCTAGGTCTCATTAACAATTACATCTCTGCATAAGGCCCTAAATCCTATCTAGTTATCTGAGAGCTCGTCGTTAATACAATAATAGATATAAGGTCTATCAAGGGGATGGGATAATTAAATAGATTGGTGAAGTAGTGGAAAGAAGGTATACAAAGTAAGAGAGAAAGTTTCTAAGTGGGGTTGAGAGGGATAGATATCAAGGGAGTCCGAAGGGTACGACAATGAGGTGAGCTCTGAGTCTTGAATCTGTCTGGACCCCGCCCTAGGCATGCAGAATACATCCCATGCTTGGCAACACTCAACACAGTTGCCGGGTCAAAATCCTCTACCCCGTGCGCGAGTCGAAACTAAGCCTAACGTTGCAATCAAATGCAGGTGGCAACGCTTCAGGCTCGTCCCAAGCTGGCAAGCGAAGCAACGTCCCAAGCCGGTCTCTCTCTCCCGCTCGTCTCCTCCCGCCCTCACTAGACTTACATCTTATATATTATAATGAAACAATCAACTATCGAGAATAAAATATACTAAGATGCGTTGGTTAAGAATAAGGGCAGCTACAAGCTGTGAAACAACATAAGAATATCCCAGACATTAGTTACGTTGTCGTAGGATATATACTAAGGAAAAGCCTACCGGGCGGCTGCCACCAGCCTGTTTCTAAACGGCTGGGCAGCCGACGCGCGCGCATGCCCGCACGTGGCTACTATGCAGAAGCGTCACAGAGGTTATGCTTTAGCCTGGTATGCCTTTGAACAGGATATAAACATTGTGTGATAAAAACAGGTGTATGTAAATATGCCTCTGCATGCCTGCATTCATATTAAACTGCTCCATCGATTATTATTTTTTTTTTCAGAATTATAAAGTGCGCATGTAGAATTTTATTATCACATTCAAATTTATAGATAAAATCAAACAAGCTGGCTGTGAACAATCCTTAGAGCTTGGTTCACACATACCCGTCCTGAGCTCCCGTCCTTCCCCGACCCCCAAAAATTGTTGGACTGCGTCAAACGGAGGACACTGTGTCCCGAGTGACCACGTGTGGGCACGTGTGGCCATGATGCCCGACCTCAACACGTCACCGCCCTGGCAGACGGCGCATGCACAGCGAGTGGACAGCGACCTCAACACGTCACCGCCCAGGCAGACGGCTCATGGGCGGCACATGGATGGCGACTTGGTGCCACAACCAGTCCCTTTGGAAGGCGACTCTAATAAGTCTGTTTACGACCTGTCTGAGACACACTGCGACGGCACTGTGACCACAATACGATGGACGTAGTGTCGTCGGCGATGGCCACCACCATGCATATATATAATATATAATATATATATATAATATATAATATATACGGTATAATTATATAATATATAAAATATATATAATTTTGTAGATGAAGAGTAGGACAAGAGCCACAACAGTATACATGTTGAGTTATTTATTTGCAAATTTTCGGACGTATCACATCCATCATCAGGCTATATTTCAACATACGATCCTAAAAAGAAAGTAACCTAGTGTAAACATATGTTAAGTACAAAGCTTGTGAGGATCTTTTGACTTTTTCCAAAAGTAACAATACAAAATAGAGATCCTCCCAAGCTTTATACTAATAGCATATTAATTGGTTAGAAGGATGAAGTTCTTCTTTTGTATATTTTGTATTGTTACTTTTGGAAAATGTTAAAAGATCCTCACAAGCTTTGTACTTAACATATGTTTACACTAGGTTACTTTCTTTTTAGGATCGTATGTTGAAATATAACCTGATGATGGATGTGTGATATGTCCGAAAATTTGCAAATAAATAACTCAACATTGTGGCTCTTGTCCTACTCTTCATCTACAAAATTAGATATCCTTGAAATGTACCTACCACTGACATAATATATATAATATATATAATATATATAATATATAATATATAATATAATATATAATTGGTGATGATGACTCGCCATTTCTTCGACTCCGGCTTTGGTGGCATAATAACGAAGGTTGGAGCTTGGAGGTAGGAGGTTGTGCGAGGTGGTGCTTGGTGCTGTGGTGACGGCGGCTTGGGAACTGAGAGAGGATCACACGAGGCTGGCCTTTTTATGGACGCCGGGTAGGCGGGGACTAACGGGGTATGCGCTGGGTGATCACGTGAGGCGAAGTTGCCACATTTTTTTTTTTTTTTTTTTCCTAGGTGATTGAGGGAGGCAAAAGGCATAACTGCCTATAGCGAGTGCCTCCCCCATAGTTGAAAGAGTGACAGGGCCAAAATCAAGGGACGTTCGAGCCAAAATGCCTGGACACACAGAGTTTGAAGCAATTTAAGTCATAGGAAGAGGGAAAGACTGATTCTGGGAGAGAGTTCCAGAGCTCAGCTGTTGAGTAGAAGAAAGTTTGAGAGTAACGTTTCACTCTTGGGTTGGAGAGTTGCACAGAGTAGGGGTGGGATTGAGTTGCAAGACGGGTACCACGTGCCCTACGTAAAGGAGGTGGTATGCACTGGGATAGCTCTGAGGAACACTGATTATTATAGTAGCGATAGAATAGCGAGAGAGATGCAACATTGCGGCGGAGAGAGAGAGATTGCAGAGAGTTGGTGAGTGGACGGGAGTTAATGATACGAAAGGCCTTCCTTTCAACTTTGTCTAGGAGAGCAGTGTGAGAGGAACCTCCCCACACATGTGAACAATACCCAATACAAGGGCGCACTATGCCCCTGTACAGAGCAAGAAGCTGTGCAGGGGAAAAGAACCCCCTAAGGCGGTTGAGCACACCCAGCTTCTGGGAGGCTGCCTTAGCAAGACTGGTAATATGGTCCTTCCAAATGAGAGCAGAAGAAAAAGAGACACCAAGAATATTGAGAGAAGATGAAGGGTTGATTTTTGTATTGTTGAAGAATAAGGGATAGTCCGCTGGGAGATCCTGACGGGTAGATAGAAAGAGAAATTGGGTTTTGGAAGCATTAAAGTTAACAAGGTTTTCTCTGCCCCAATTGGAAATAGTATTTAGATCAGAATTTAAGAGTTCTATGGCTTCATTACGTTTGTCGTTGAGGGATTGCTGGCTGGGACGTTCTGAAAAACTAATGGAGTAGTGCAAGGTTGAGTCGTCTGCGTATGAATGGATGGGAATTAAGGTACAGTTAAGGAGATCATTAATTTTATAAAAATTAGAAAGAGAATAGGAGATAGGACAGAGCCCTGAGGAACACCAGAGTTTATAGGGTGAGGAAGTGAACAATGGCCGTCCACAACCGCGGCTATGGAACGGCCGGAAAGGAAATTAGAGACAAAGGCAAAGATGGAGGGATAGAAACCGAAGGAGGGTAGTTTAGAAATTAAAGATTTATGCCAGACTCTATCGAAGGTTTTCGGTATGTCTAGTGCAATAGAAAAAGTCTCACCGAAGTCCCGAAAGGAGGATGACCAAGAGTTAGTAAGATATGAAAAAAGATCACCAGTAGAGCGACCCTTAAGGAAGCCATACTGGCGATCTGAGAGCAGATTATGAGAAGAGAAATGCTTAAGAAATTTGGAAGCAAGAATAGTTTCAAAAACTTTAGAAAGACAAGAGATAAGAGCAATTGGACGATAGTTGGAGGGTTGAGAGCGGTCACCCTTCTTTGGGACAGGTTGAATGTGAGCAAACTTCCAGCATGAAGGGAAGACGTTAGAGGATAGACAGAGACGAAAGAGTTTGCCTAGGCAGGGAGACAGCATGGAAGCACAGTTTTTGAGAACAACAGCAGGAACACCGTCCGGACCGTACGCCTTATTAGTGTTAAGCCCAGAGAGGGTAGAAAGTACATCTTTAGAAGAGATTAGGATATTAGGCATAAGTAAGAGAGAGGAGGGCGGAGAGGGAGGAATAGCACCGGAATCATCCAAGGTGGAGTTTCTAGCAAAAGTTTGAGCAAAGAGTTTAGCTTTATCAGAGGAAGAAGTGATGGTTGTGCCATCAGAGTGGGAAAGGGGAGGGAAAGACGAGGAAGAGAAATTGTTGGAGAGGTTTTTGGCTAGATGCCAGAAAGCTTGGGAAGAGCTAGAGTTGGATAGTTCAGTGCATTTATTATTGATGAAAGAGTGTTTGGCAAGTCGAAGAACAGATTTGGCTTGATTCCGGGCAGAAACATATGAAGAATGAGAGTCTTGAGTTTTAAGGCGTCGGTACCGTTTGAATGCTTCCTCCTTATTGCGGACAGCAGTAGAACAGGCGTGAGTAAACCAAGATTTTTTAGCATTAGTCTGAGAGAAAGAGAATGGAATGTATGCTTCCATGCCCGATAGGATTACCTCGGTAATGCGTTCAGCACTCTCCGAGGGTCCTCGGCCATGGAAGCAGAAATCATTCCATGGGAAATCAAAGAAGTACTGCCGAAGAGCCTCCCAGTCGGCAGCGCCAAAGTGCCACAAGCGCCGCCGGCTAGGAGGATCGGGTGGCTGTACTGGAGAGATAGGACAGGTGACAGAGATAAGTTTATGGTCGGACATTTATAGCCGTCTCAACTGTCAAATATTTTGGTCTGGGCATAGACGACGTCTGGTGGCGTCTAGGAAGCGCATAGACGGCAACATACGGCGTATATGCGCTGACCAGTTGCGTGGGTGACCCGCCCTATCCCGTATTTTGGCGGTTGGTCCGTCCTGATGGGTTTATTTTTGGTATACCAAAAAGGTTCGCCGCCTTTGCTGCCGCGGCCCGTGTTGTGGCGTCACTGTACGTTCATGAACAGACCATACCCGTTTATGTCGGAGTCCTTGCACGATTGCATACGAATTCAGTGGTCGGTGAAGGACGGGAGCTCACGGCGGGTATGTGTGAACCGAGCTTAAGAGATTGGAAAACTCTTCAGGAATCTACATAGACTGGATGAAGGACCTAAGAATGTGGAATGTGTAAGGTGGTGATTATAGACCAAACAAAGTCAGCTTGACCTTTACTAATATGCAAACATTTGGAAACATAAGATTTATGGTCCCGTTGCCAAGGGCCTATTATTCACTGAACCCGGAAAAATTTGATGCACATGATATTTTTTGTAAATTCCTCATCTTTGAAGATGTTAGTTCTAAATCCACTGGGTGCAGGGTTGGTACAATCGCGCTAATAAGTGATGTCTCGGCACCAAGTATGTTTTTATCAATAATTGGTATCAGCAATATCTAAGCTTCATTTCTTCATATCGAGTGAAATATACAAACATGTTCCTACACTTACCCACCCTATTCAACATCTGACAGACATCAATACAGCACAGAGCAAGCCAAACGTAATGACAGCTGGGACATGACTTATTAGCGCGACCGTACCTTTGAACATTTTGAAAAATCAGTGATAATTTTGAAATATTCTTTATTCTGTATTCACCCTTCAGTAAAAGCTCCCACTTTCAGGGGAATGTTATTGCTAAAGGGTGTGTACAGTATACGTATGTTTCTATAATGATACAGTCGTGTTATAAATTCTTCATTTATCCTTCAGTACCAGCACTAGTCCTCTGAGGAGTTTATTAATCCACAAACGCTGACCATCCTCAATAGAGGTTTTTCTGATGCACTGCGACCGCCCTTAACCTGCGCATGGGGGGTATGAGACACCACACGCCTATGCGCCTGTATTTGAGCTGTTCCCATCACTAACATCGTTATTTTACCATAAATATCGTTAATACTTATTCATATGCGCCTATTTTACCATTAATATGAAGATATTAACCAGTTACAACAATAAAACAAGTGGAAACAGTGTTTGGCTGGTCAAAATAGCGAAATGAAAGCGAGAGTGTGTGTGAGTGAGTGTGAGCCAACCTTCCACTCACGAAGGTTTGAGAGATACTGGAGGTACCTCTCAATTCTCTTCCTGACTTCTCCCCTAATTCCCACGCTTGGAAACACTGATGACAACGCCCTGCTAGCAACTCGCTAATGTTAGCACGAAAATAGACCACAGAATAAGGGAATAACAGGGAAAATAGGTGATAATTGAAGGAGGGGGGGGGGGGGGAAGTGGGGAAGGAGGGGATGTGGAGGAGTGATATTTGGCATGGCCCAGGGGCAAAAAACAAAAAACAAAACAAAAGTTCAACTTTTTTGGGGGTGTTTTAAATGGATTTTTTTTAGGCCCAGGATCTTAAGAGTCTTCCCGCAGTCGCCCGGGGAAACTCTAAAGAGTCTTCCCACAGCTCCTGGGTTAATAGATCCAGAGCATAAACAAAACTTAGAAAACACCCCAGTG
The DNA here is from genome assembly GCA_032716605.1 of Paralithodes platypus. Taxonomy (NCBI): domain Eukaryota; kingdom Metazoa; phylum Arthropoda; class Malacostraca; order Decapoda; family Lithodidae; genus Paralithodes; species Paralithodes platypus. Next base: position 45,582,558 of record CM064509.1, on the reverse strand, counting down.
CCACTCAAAACAAAGCAATTTGTGATTAGGTGAGATAATTCCCCTCCATTACTTTCTACCATTCCTACATATGTGTCCCCCCCCCATTCTTCCCCTCCTTCCTCCCCTTTTCCCCCATCCTCAATTACCAGCTATTTTTCCTCTTATTCCCCCTTTTATCGGGTAATTTTTGGCGCAAATTTTCCTCATGCGGTCTCTTTAACAAGGGCGAGGCAGCTAGAGATGCTTGCAACACAGAGACTTCTACTCAGAGCCGTCAGTGTCGCTTGAGAGCTCAGAGAGGGAGCATATACGCCGCTCCAACTCTCGCCTCATTATACGACCTTGTGGCAATAATACGTCTTTTTCACCCCCCAAATGCAATTCCCACTTCTTTTATTGGTCTTAAATGTTCATATGTTCATAATACAAGCAAAATAGGGGCATATGGATAAGTAATGATTATTATATATATGGTACTATGACGTTTTTCGTCAGAATAGAACCAAATACCATCGCTTGGCGGGAGGGTTTGAACTACCATAGCGTCGCAGTTTATGAGTTAATTATATGAACAAATATTTGCTTTATATCTAAGTTACCCATAAATGAACAGCTTTCTTATACTACCAAAGTTTTTAGAAGGAAAAACTGTAATGTAATGTAATGTATTAAAGCAATAATTTAATTAAATTACTTCACTCCTCAGACGGAAAGTGAAGGGTGAATACAGACTATAGAACAAGTATTATTATACAAATATACACATACACATTTCTTTAGCAATAACATCTTCAACAAGTTGGGGACTTGACTGCAGGGTGAATAAAGAATAATGAGTAATCCAATATTATCATTGATTTTTCAAATTCTCAAAGATATCGGCTCTGCCCCTGGCATTTGCTTAATCTACACCCTTCAAAGAGAAGTTTTCCACAATAAAACTCTTGCACCAATGTGTTTTTCTTGGTTTACCCTCCATTCCTCTGGGCCATTAGAAAGACATTTGTGGAGTAATTTCTCATAATCGTAAAGTTTCAAGCAGTACATAAACGTGGATATGAAATCCACCATATAATACAGCTTGTAATTGAAATTAAGATATAGTAAGATAGTTATCACACTCAAATGCAACTATATTGGGGAACATGCTTGCATCGTAATACTAGACTCCAACATGCAGGGACAGTAAAACATGATTATAACAAGTCTAAGTAATATCAATTAAATTGGAAACCATCAAATAAAAAAGGGAGTAACCAATTTGTTGACAAATTCAAATAATAAATGTTCTTGCAACTTATCGACTATCTTTCTCTCTCTCTCTCAGTCGTTGACTGAAAGCCGAGCTAGGATAACGTGGCTACTTAGCTCCTATCTGAAATGAAAAAAGCTTCAAGTAATGGAGACGTCCCGAAGATGGTGGACGGATTCTCACCAGCTCCACCGCTGGACCAGTCTGGCTCCATGGACATCCTTGAGGTGGTGGATCGCTGGAGGTCCTTTTCAAACTGAATAAAATTGTGTAACTGTTACAAGGACAGCATTTGTAGAGAAAAAATTAATGAAGCAATGCCAATTTTATCAATTTATTTAATTATATCATACATAAATGTCCACTAGAAACTCTTAATAACCTTATTTTCAATCGGTTTCTTTTGAACGATAATGATCCACAAGACTGTGACAATGATGACTCCGAGCTAACCTACAAAGATTTATACGAACCAAAATGCAACTATATATTTCTAGGTAACCAATTAATTAAATCTTCACCAATGTCCCTCAGTCAATTATCCTTTAACATCCAAAGCTTACCAATACATATAGATATGTTCAAGGATCAACATCTTGCAGAATATAAAACCTCAATTGATGTAATTGGGCTGTATGAGGCACTTCTTAACCCTTTGAAGCTCCAATGCTCAATTCGGGTATTCATGAAGGGTGTCCCTTAATGCACCAATATGTGATTCGAATATTGGATGCTTTGGAAGCAATTGAATGAGAACCGAATACTCCTATTGCGTATTCCTTGAGCTAGAATATGATTTGGTGGTGGCCATCTGAATGAAACATGTGGCAACACTGGTATGAGTCAACCTCAGCACCCCCGGTCAATAGGGAGAGAGACAGACTTCAGTTTCAACCTGGCAGTGAGATGAGGAGCACGCTGCTCTAGCATTTAAAGATGGCCGGTCCCATTGGCTTCAGTACAGTAATGTGTATCTAATATAATTATTATTTGATAGGGTTAATGATAACATATGGGATCTTTACCATATCACTAATTATCGTTTGTACTACATTAATCAAAATACTAGGCAGGGTGGTATTCCAATATTTCTGAGCGAAACAGCTGCACGTGACAGTGCGACAGGACCTTACTATTCTGTTATCTCACCTTGAGACACTCTTTTTAGAAGTTTATGATAAACCTAGTAAATTCATTGTCGGCATGATATACCGACCTCCTAACCCCTAATTTTCCCTCTTTTACGACTCTCTTAGCGATATATTAGAAGTACTTTCAACCTACCAGAACATCCCTTGCTATATTATGGGCAATTTAAATATGAATCAGTAAAATTATCAGTATACCCCAATTCATAACTTTATAACCCTGATGTATACCCATACGTTTTACCCAACCGTAACAAAGTCAACACATATAAATATTAACAGTGCCTCAGTATTAGATGATATGTGGAGTAATATATTCAACACTATTATTCTAGTAGTATAATATTCACATAAATTACCGATTATCTCCCTATAATTAGCACATTTACTCACTCCGGTCAACAACAACAAGTATTAAAAACTATTTCCACAATTAAAAGATCAGTCACCGCTGAAAGCATAGCAAGATTCAAAATACATTAAAGGAATACAATTGGGTCTCATACGTAACTCATGACATAGATACTGATCTTAACACATATGCAACATTTTAATATGATCTAAGGTGAACATTGTCCCAAACCGGAATCTAAGATAAAGGTAAGACACCTTGGTAAACCATAAATAACTCCTGCCATAATTAATTCAATAAACTTTAAACACAAATTACAAATGAAAGCTGCAAAATGGCCTATAAATTAAGGGAAATGTTTCAAGAACTTTAAGAATACATTATTGTGTACAAACAAAAAAACAAAAATAAAAATGCAAAGGACATATGGCGGATTTAACTCCCTAAGAGCGGGCATGTTTGTTGACATGACCTAGCTGCTTGGCGGGTATATTTACCGAAAACGAGCTTGATTCCATGCTCTTTTTCATGCATAAACAAGACCAGAGCGTAATACAATTATATGTCCGTGAAAGGGCGATAATAGAGCTTTCCAAGGACACTTGAATCATCCTTGTATGACTACGGGTTCTCTCGCAGGGATCGCCTAACCAGAGGTGAAAATACCTTAAAATAAGGTAATTTCCATAGTTTTTTTCCTTGTCTCGTGAGGACGGGCGTTGGTGGGGAGATGGCGGTGGTCCCAGACACGGCCCAGTGGTGGTACCGAGCGGTCAGAGTCCACCTATCGTCCTCCCAACGCGTGGACTCTCTCTCAGAGCTCATAATGTACTCAAAATGATGCCCTTCATAAATTATGAAGGGAACCGCAGGGGTAGCCAATATTTTCTCTCCCGTCATATGACGGTCACCGTCGGTTAAGGGTTAAAGGGTTCAGTTTACTTTTACCTAGACTGAAATGGTCCGCACATATAAATTATAATTGAATATCAAATACCGGGAGTGTAACTCACTTTAAATTACCATAGAATAGTTATGCTGTAGATAGATCTTGTATGAGCTGATAAATGTTGGTAGACAAATGGCTAGCACTGAAACACTGTTGGAAGGTTGGTTAGTTCGATGGTATTTTCTGAGCAGCTTCTTGGAACGCACTCAACAGAGAAGGGAATAATGATGAATGGGTTTAAATCATGATAATAAGCTTAGTTGTCTGTCTGTCAGTCGGATGAAGTCGCGCTGATGAGAGCTGGTGAAAAGCCGGCACTGGGATCGCGGCGACATCAAGAGTGGAGGTGTTGTTAGGACGAAGTATTATTTAGCTCTGACGTGCGGCGTCTCGCTAGACTCGTCGTCACCTGCTAATAATCTAGCGGGTACTGCTAAGTCTAGAGCGGATGTCTTTCGGTAAATATCGTACCACATTTTCAATATTACGATATAGTTATAGGACAATCGTCATATAGTTATTCCTAAAGACTCATAAATACTATATTTTCGTATAATAGGCCTTATTTAACTTATCAAGCTTACATACAAATATGATAAGGTATTATACATAGAACATGTATGTTGCAACCCTAAATATCGTGAATCTATGATACACCGATAACCATTGAAATGTACTAGTACCGACGTGATAACGCAGCTTCAGTGAACATTGAAGGTCCTCTAACTCTACCTGAGACTGCAAATCAGTGGGAAATGCAGTCAATGGCTTGCCATAGAGCAAATTCGCTGGCGTAAGTGGCAGTGCTTCTTGCAGGTTGGTGTATACATAGGTGAGAGGACGATCATTAACAACTGCCTCGACTTCAGTGAGCACATTCACTAGTTCGCTCCTCTTTAATAAGGCACTTCCTGCAACTGCTCGCAAGCCTGACTTCACGATGCCTACACACCATTCCCACATTCCACTAAACCACGGCACTTTGACTGGAATGAACTTCCACTCGCACTTCCGCTCTCCCAAGAAAGCAACAACTGTTGGATCGTCGCTTAAATCTTCCAAGTACCTGGAAGCTTGAAGAAAAGTGGGAGCATTATCGTTAATAACCAGATGAGGGAAGGAATGACGAGCACAAAACCTCCTGAACGCCAACATAAACTCTTCACACAACATATTGTCACACAGTTCTAAATGTATCGCACGTGAAGTGGCACAAGTAAACAGTAAAACATAAACCTTGTCCAGTTTCCTAGTTCTCAGTGTGCCGGTATAGTATATAGTCCTGTAACTCTGAAGGGTTCTAGATGGTTAACGCGGCACTCTGGCAAGGGTGGAGCAGGTCCAGTCGTAAATGGTCTTCCTTTCAGTCTACGACACACCACACACCTTTTGACTATTCGTTGAACTGCTTGTCGAACTCTGGGTATCCACCAGTTGAGACACAATTTAGGAATAAAGTGGTGGACTCTGTAGTGCATTACTTTCTCATATGTGCATTGTACCAGTAGGTCAGTGACATGGTGTGTTGCTGGCCTCAGAATAGGATTATTGGCACAGTCATCTACACCTGACCACTTCAGACGTCCCTCGCATCTAATTTGGTCATTCTTCAGGTGTAGCCTTAGTTGACGCACGATGTTAGGCATTTTATTCCTACCAGAGCTTCTAATAGACTCTAATTCATGGCTGTAGGATTCCATTTGAACCCATCTAATAAGTGTTACCTCAGCTGCTTTTATTTCTTCTGCATTTAAGCTTTGACCCAGATTGCAGAGTCATCCTTGTAGCTTGGCCTTGATGTTGGTGATGTAACGCAACACCCAAGCTACGACCCTGACTAACTTCATGTAATCACCAATGCTTACCCCCTCTAACATAGGACTCGGTGTTGATGTCGGTTGAATGACGGCTGTCACCGTTTCTAAAGGCAAAGCCAACTCAACCTCGGCATTCCAGACAGCCCAATCCCCTTTGTGGAGCAGCCATATTGGGCTTTGGCACCACAGGTCGGACTTCATTAACTTGGACGCCGTTACTCCCCTACTTATCAGGTCACTGAGGTTTTCATTGGTTGGTACATAGTGATAGACGGCGTTTGGTATTAGGGATCGTATTTCACCGACCCTATTGCGCACGAAGACGGGTAACGTCTTTCGACTGTGCACCCAACTTAGTGCAATTTGGCTATTGCTCCATACGTGTACCGCCCTTAGTTGCAGTTCCTGATCGTATGAAGTGCATACATGATTTACCAAACGCCCCAATAGCAGAATGGCAGCTAATTCCAATTTGGGAATTGTGACCCCCTTTATCGGTGCAACCTTAGCCCGGGCATTGAGCAGATTAATCCCAAATGAGGTAATACAATAAATGGCTACTCCATACGATGTGGCACTCGCATTACAAAATGCATGTAAAGACACGGGTCCTAACGCGGCCACTTGGTGCGGTAGCTCAATATTAAATAGGATGTTATAGTCATCTAGCAAGGACTTACCCTGTCCATCAAGGTCATCGGGTAATGTTACGTCACATCGTATGTTGCGTCTCCAAATTTCTTGTATTATTATCCTGGCTCTAATAGTAATAGGTAATGCTAAACCCAAAGGATCCAAAAATTGCGCGACCTTACTCAACACTCTACGTTTAGTGTGCGTCCCTGTCTGTTGAGTGTAATTTCTGTTCCGGTACATGAGAGTGTCTTTCCCTGGATGCCATATCATTCCCAAGATTCTGGCATATTCCTAGTTATTGGAAGCTGCCCCATCAATGATAAGACTATCCTAAAGTACTACAAAATTCGACACCCACTCGCGAAGAAATAGATGGGCCTCAGTGAATAACCTACTAGCCTGCCTATAGATTGCTACTAGCTCGTTTTCACTATGACTTGACCCTTGCAAATTGTCTATGTACAATCCATGAGTGAGTTCTGTAGTGCTTTCTTCGGAATCATCAAGATGTATTTTAATGGTTGCGTTCAACAAAAATTGCGAACACGTAGCACCAAACAAGACTACTTTAAACTGATAGATCACTATGGGACTCTCCGGGTCGTTGATGTCCTTGAATCATAGGAACCGGGTCACGTCTCTATTCCCCTCTTGCAGTTTCACCATCTAGAAGGCCTTTTAGATATCACTGGTGAATTCGTAACGTCACAGCCTAAAGCGCAGTCATTTTTTTTTTCTTTTTTTTTCTATATTCCAACTACTCCCTCTCGGGCATAGGCTGATAACCTTTACACTCTACCGCTGAACACGGTGAGGCCCGTGAGGTCTTGCTCCAGTCTAGGGAGTGAGACATGCGAAGCTTCACGGCTCGAAGCAACTCCATCTCTGAAGCTGCTCCACCTCTGTGCTTCACAGTCTCATCTCCCATGCTCGGACCCTCACTCTCAGAACGCCACCTATTGAGCAATTAACTCACTAGGCATTACCCCCCTGTAGCATATTTTTGAATATGGGAATATTCATACAATGCTATTTAATCAGGGAACAATGAGGGTATTTAATTGGCATTTCGGTGTGCTGTGGTAATGCACTGATACTAGGTACAGCACAAATTCCATCCCAATAATATCTTCCCGTTGACATATTGGGATTCGAACTCGGGTCCATTGGATTACCAGTCCAGTGGCAAGACCACTCCGCCACACCTCCACACCGCCACACCTTGCTGCGATAGGTCCGACACCATTGAAAGGCCGGCTAGCAAACAGTCATTTAGACTGGGACTGTGGCCTAGGTGGGCTGAACAGTCATACACCACTCGGATGGGAGGGGTGGCACTGTCCTTCTTTACCCCATGCTGGGCGAGGTAATGGACTTTCCCGGTATTCCTTGGTTTATCCACATCGACGACCTCAATGAATACCTCGTTGTAAGCCTTGTAGGTGCTCGGTTCGTGGGCTAATTTCTACTGCAAGGCGTGCAATCTACCCAACGCTACACCATAATTTGTGAGCAAACTAATATCGTCATTCTTCCAGGTTAGACTAACCACATATTGCTTTTCTGTGACCAAATAATGCACAGATTCTGAGATCTTTTCTACTGCAATTTTTGGTTCATAGTCATTCTCCACAGGTTTAATCCCTATGTGGTCGAGTTTCCACAGTCTTTCTAGATCGAACTCGGCAGCTAGCTTTGGGTCATCAATGTGAGTCTCATGTTTACTGAGCTCTTCTGCAGCGGTCGTGCTCATCCTCAACACGGATACCGTGTCGACCAGAATATTTGACTGGGTAGTTTGGACTGTATTGCTCATGCAGTAGCCAAACTTAGTGGGGATTAATATCACTCCACTCTCTCTTCTAAACCCAGGGTCTACTACATCGTAATAATTATCTGCGCCCAGCAGTATATGCACCTCCTTCAAGTCACCCACGGGATCAGACAGGTAAAGGCCTTTCTTACGAAGTGCATGCTCTACTTTATGAATTCCAACAGATTGATAGTCTGGGAGTTCATGTACCACCATACACAGTAAGAAGTGTTTCTTCTTACGGTAGACATAAGCGATCTCTACAACTTCATAGTCTCTACTGTTGGTCACTCCTGTGAATCCTTGTAACCGAAGGGTCTTACTACCTACTACACAGTGTTTTAAACCGTCCAGCACTGACCTCTTTGACACTCTCCGTCTCATATGACGCTAGAGCGTCATATGACGGTTTTGCCAAAATACTCATAAGACGCTAGAGCATCATATGAACTTATCTTAATATCTCTCTAATAAGATATATGACGCTCTAGCGTCATATTGAGCTCAGTAAGTTAGGTAAGTTAGATCAAAATCTGTCGAATGGTGGCAACCCCAAGTTCCTCCGACTTCTAACGGTCCCTCAGTGAGATTTTGACAGTTGTGGGGATAGTACCGTGTCATCCACCTCCTCGTCAGTAAGTTAACTATTTATGTCTGGGGGGGTTAAAAAGGATTGTTGTGAGCCCTGGTCCAGGAGCAGCCGACAGACTTGTGTCCTGCCATAACCCTCTATGGGTATCCTGATTGTGCGTAAAATGGTAGTCTTTCCTACTGCCTAGCATCAGTGTTGCAGTACCCCCTGCCTTATCCTCCTTAACTAGACTACCTGTGGGGCACAATTCGTCAAAATGATGGCCCTCACAGTTCCGACAGAGCCTTAAGCCATGGACGGCGAGCATCCTCATATTAGTCCGTACTGGGCGACGGCGAGCGTCCTCATATGAGCCAAGGCCTGAAAAAAACTTTTAAAAGTAGCACTTAATAAAAAGGAAATGGTGTTTAAGCGAGATAATTCCCCTCCATACCTTCCATCACTCCTCCCTATGTGTCAAAATCCCCCCCCTTCCCCCCCCCTTCAATTATCACCCATTTGTCCTCTTATTCCCATATTTATTAGTGCATTTATCATTCCAATACCTGCAAACCGGTTCTAACGCGTGGTCATGTGACTAGCGAGTGTGTGGTGTATCATACATAGAGTGTGAGGGAGTGAATCAGTCTGGCTTCAGGCCTCACGAGGGGAGGGAGTGCCTCGCTTCTGCTCCACATTTCATGAATACCCGGTCGGCAATAATTTGCGTATTTGACCATCCAAACACTATTCACACTTGTTTTATTTTTGTTACATGTTATTATCTTCATATTAAACGTAAAATAGGCTCATATGAATAAGTAATAACGATATTTATCAGATAATGACGATTTTAGGCGGGAATGAACCAAATTACCTTCGCCTGGCGGGACATTTCAAATACCATACCTACGCACTTCTTAGGTTAAATAGGTAGCAGTATACTTACCCTGCATACCATGTTCCTTACTAAAACAACCCTTGCACAATTTTAGCTTCCTTGCTTAAGCTAATTTGGCTTCTTTGGTTTGATATTTCATACAGTTTAGCCATTTATGCTTGGGATTGTTACATAGTCTACATGATGATTGTAGCTTCTTGCGTGATTCTTCAGCCTTCCCTTTAGACCCTACCATCATAATAATTGAACCCCTTGATGTTGCCCTCTCTGACCCACCCACCATCCTACCATTGTTCAATTGTATGTTGCTAATTTCCTTGCTAAATGACACTTTAAATTCTTCTAAATCAAAGGTACGAACCTTATCAAGAATGGCTAGAGATAATTTCTGTCTCAATATTATGACTAGCATTTCTTGTGATGTTTCACCCAACGCATCTAATGACCTCGTGTGACACTCCATATCTGCCCTGAACTTCGTCAATTCGTCGACCCTGTACCTAGGCTGTGCTAGGTTCAACATGGCGTTCACGTGGGCTACCTTGAGCTGGTTAGTGTCTCCATATGTTGCCTGCAATAACTCCACAATACTATTATAATTCTCACCTATGATGGAAAAACCTTCTACTAGATGCAATGCCTCATCCTCTAGTTGGCCTTTAACACCTTACGAGCGGCCTATGCGGTTTATTTATATGTACCGCCCAGCGGGGTGTTTTTAGCCAAAATAGGGCTGTTTACGTGATCATTTTCATGCCTAAATAAGACCCAGAACGTAAAACAAGTACCTATCCCTGAAAGGGCATAAACAGAGCTTTCGAATGACACCATAACGATCCTTTTATGATGGCTAGTTTTCTTGCAATAACCGTGCAACGCGAGTGCAAAAAGCATGTAATTAGCCACTTTCCCGATACAATTCCTTATATAGCGAGTGAGAGAGGGAGGAGGGAGCTGGGATTCGTGTCAGTATGTTCGCCGCGGTGGTCTGGAGCAGTCATACGCTCGCTACTCTCCTGCCACCACTTGTCTCTCTCTCTCAGCAACATTACGTGCTGAAATTGCCACTCGACCTATGTCGAGCGCCGCCACATAGTCCAGCTTTATTAAATACGACTTATGTGGTGAGCCGCTAATTAAGGGTTAAGGTAGTGGAACTTCCGTACATCGTCAGGGGACGAAACCTGCACGGTAGATTTTAAAACGTCCCAAAATGCCAACCACTGTGTTAAGTTCCCCTGAATTTTGGTAAGTTCAGTTTGGGTAAGTTTACTTCATGGCGGGGATCCGTACGCTTGGCAGCGCCGCGATTCGGGGTTACCTCTGTCTTCTATACCGCCCTTCACAAACATTTGTTTGCCTCTAGTTATGCTGCAGATAGATCTTTTATGAGCTGATAAAGGTTGGTAGACAAATGGCTACCACTGGAACACTATTGGGAGGTTGGTTAGTTCGATGGTGTTTTCTGAGCGGCCTCTTGGAATGCACTCAACAGAGAAGGGGATAATGATGAATGGGTTTAAATCATGATAATAAGCTTAGTTGTCTGTCTGTCAGTCGGATGAAGTTGCGATGATGAGAGCTGGTGAAAAGCCGGCACTTGGATCGCGGCGACATCAAGAGTGGAGGTGTTGTTAAGACGAAGTATTGTTAAGCTCTGACGCGCGGCGTCTCACTAGACTCGTCGTCACCTGCTAATAATCTAGCGGATACTGCTAAGTCTATATCGGATGTCTAGCGGTAAATATCATACCACATTTTTAATATTACGACATAGTTATATGACAATCGTCATATAATTATTCCTAAAGACTCATAAATACTATACTTGCGTATAATAGGCCTTATTTAACTTATCAAGCTTACATACAAATGTTGCACCCCTAACAATCGTCAATCCACGATAAGACAATTACCATAACAAATATATTAGCTGAATATTCTGGCAATATTAGAAACACGTGGAGCTATATAAATTCAATATTATACTGAACCTAACATGATCAACCCCCATTAAATTTCAAATTTAACTAAACACCAGCAACAGAATCGAAGAAGATAGCAGAAGGCTTCAATGAATATTTTTGTTCGGTAGGGGAAAACTTGAGCCGTAACATTATTGCTAGTCCGTTAGATTTTGATAAATACTTCCCTGACCCAGTTAAATTTTCGTTCAGATTAATTCCTGTTTCCGACCCTGAACTATGATTGATCCTAAATAATCTGAGAAACACTTTATGTAGGCGTGACGACATAACTGTTCCAGTTGTTAAGGAATGCGTAAATGAAATATATCGCTTCCGTAAAATTTAATACATAATCAATAACTCCTTCAGAAAAGGAGTATTCCCCCAGATCCTACAAATAGCCACAATTATTACAATTTTTAAGAAAGGTGACCAATCGATCCTTCAAAACTACAGGCCAATTGCCATACTCACAATAAGTAGTAGAATATTTGAAAAAGTTGTTATTCTCAGTTGACGAATTATTTAGAAACAAATTCTCTCCTAACGAAATGTCAATTTGGTGTTTGTCCCAGGTCATCCATGGAGTGTGCATTTCACCAATTAACCATCGAAATGTATAAAGTGTTAGATGCTAAATTGTATCAGCCAACCGTTTTCTGCGATTTATCAAAGACTTTCGACACCATACCACACATGATATTGCAAATTAAAAATATAATTAGAGACTTATAGAATACGTGGCTCTCCACTAAATTGGTTCGGAAGGTATACATATATCCAATAGGAGGCAGTTTGTTTTCTTTAATAATATTTTGTCTGAATACAGAAATGACATGTATGGTGTCCTACAAGGCTCGGTACTTGGCCCTATTCTATTTATTATAATTATTAATGCTATCCTCCATTTAAGTACTAAACTGAAATGTTTATTATTCGCTGATTACATCTATATTTATTTGCAGGGTAATAATCATATTGAATTATAACACAAAATAAAAGAATAAATAAATAATGTGTCTAATTAAATCAAACGGTTTAAAACTTAATTTGGGTAAAACACATAATTTAGTGACCCATTTCAATACCACTCAAATGTTTAATCTCTATAATAAAGTTGATGATTATGTTATTGAGCAGGTTAAGAAAGTTAAGTTTCTTGGTATTAACATTGGCAGTGGTAAAACCTGGAAAACACACATAAAATGACATTACATTAAAGTAAAGTTATCTAAAGTTGCTGGAGTTATGTACAAAATAAACTATTCTTTTAACGTTAACACCTTAAAATACATATATTTGTCTTTAGTTTAACGTCTTACAATTTACTGTTCCTCCATTTGGGGAGGAACTTGTCAAACTTATCTAGATGCTCTATTCCTAGGCAAAATAAAATATTGAGAATTATGACCTATCAATCTTATAACGCGCATACTAGTTCATTATTGAGAGAACTTGGTTTATTGAAGTTGAATGATATCCTCTATATCTAAACAGTCAATTGTGTATATATAGCTCTAAATCAATTAATATTTATAGAGAATGACTTTCACCTAACAATACATAATTTAATATACGAGAAGACCAAGAATTTCTACGACTCCCATATTATAGAACCTCACATGGACAATGTAGCTTAAGTTACAGGGGCCCAAAACTGTGAAACACATTAAATTAATTTCCAGACATGCTGTGTCATTATTTGCATATTAAACTGGAATCAAACAAAGCTTCCTCAACCAATAATAGCTTCCTATAATACGCACTGTAACCAGCAAAATCACTTGTTATGCATTGCTACTCGAATCCTGTTTCCTTCTATAATTTTATAATATTAATCGTAAGATATTTTAGATGCTAAACTAACCATGTGTTACCTAGCTTCATATCTTTACTTATGCCTGCAAAGCTGTCTAGTTTGAGCTTCTGCTTAGCTAGCTACATTTGCCTAATATTTATGTGTAATAATATATCCATTGTAAATGTACACTCGACCAAAAAACAATCTTTACACTAACGCTCTAAATATTCTGGAAGTGGGTCGAAAACCT